>OU343221.1:84769505-84925421 GCA_910596185.1 Chrysanthemum makinoi | reverse complement strand
GGCCGAAGTGTTACAAGTACGTATCTTTATAGAAAGCTTCCCAAGGAATCCTCCTCGTAGTGCTGATTGTTCTCAGAAGTGAAGCTTGAACCTATTCCCACATCTGAACCGCAAAGAAAGCTTGTGGACTAAAAGCTCAAGGTACTGACACAGTATAAGAGATTACCTACTGACCGCGAATCAGAACACCTCCTTTTCAGCCTAAACCTCCAAGTCCACCAGCTGATAAAGGAAAAGGAAAGACTGCATTTGTACCGTATGATGAAAGCTCGATCACAGAAGAAGAGAACTCGATATATCATACAGAAGAAGTTTAATATCGTTAGACACCTTCATAAAGTCAAGCATTTGCTAAAGACCAAATGGGTGGTCCCGAGGACAAGTGGTGTCGCCCACTTTGAACCATCTCCCCGATGCGGTTAATCAACCCGAGCAGTGGAGCCGGTGCCACCACTCTTGTGCAAAAGCTTGTGGAGGATACTATCAATTTGAGTTTGAGGAACCGAAACTAAGAAGACCAAAGATAAAGATGTTGATTATGATACGTTTCTTCTAGAGAGTCCTGCACGATCAAAGGAAGAAACCTCTGAACCTCCGAAGGATCCAGAGTCTCCTCATATCTCTCATCATCGATTCGTCTTTCTCACTCCTCGCCAACACCATCAAAGAAGTCAACCAAATCATCATCCAAATCCGTGAAGAAACCATCTAAATCTTGAATTTCTCAAGCTCATGAACGGATTACCAAAGCGTCAAACAAGTCGAAGAAAACGCGGCTCAACAAAAGCTAAATTTCTTTGCTGATCACATACAGATATGTGTATGACGAGCATGCAAAGATAAAAGGAGAAAGGAAGTTTGTTCAGGAATTCATGAAAAATCACCGGCAAGAGGAACTGAACGAAATGATCGAAGGCTACACGAAAAAGTACCTTCGAGTACGCTCCTAAGTCACAAAGGAGTTGTTCACCAAACAACTTTATCCAAATCTCATGCAGATCGCCAAGCAAACTATTCGATCAACGCCTTAACCGTCACACAATCAATCCAACCGACCGTTGTTTTCTCGATAATGAATTGTGGCCAAGCTTGTCACACAAATGTTCGCATGATCCGGGACATTTACTTCTGATGAAGGAAGCTGTTTCAAGCATTGCCGACTACCAACTTCAAGAAGCTTGTAGATTTGGTTTAAAGTCTAAACGCCCTAGAGACGATGAAGACAAGGATAAGGATAAAGACTGCACCTAAACGCCGAAGCACTGTGAATCTTCTTTGATGCAACCTCCTCCACAACGGCTCCCGTTCAACAAAAATCTCCTCCTCGCTCCTCTACTGAAAAACCTCAGGACGATTCCGAGTTACCACCCCCCGACTCAGAAAACCGATGATCACTTTGAGTATACGGGTGGTGACGATGAAGAGGTCCTTGAGCCCTACAACAACCCACCTCTCCCAAACAAGTCGAAAACCGTAATCATCATCTAGGCCTTCAAAAAGAAGAAAAAGAAGACGCCTCAACCGACTTCGTATCATGGCTAGTTGACGATAAAACAGAGGAATTTGAATGGTTTGCTAATCTTGTTAACAACACTCCCACCAAAGGTCGAATTTGGTAGACGGTAATACATTGGAGCATGCAAAAATTCTGCAAGAAAAGTTCCATGTGAAGAAAATGACGAAACTGAAATGGCGAATCAAAATGAAGCATTTCACCTTCTAAAAGACAGCTCTGAAAGTGCCCTCGAGGTCGAATATCACCTTGAAAAAATTGCTCGAGCTATGTCTAACAAAATGGATTGGCTCAACCCGGAAGCAAACATTGACTTCACACAAAGGGACAACCCTCCATACTACACCGATTGAACCAAACCTCTACCAACACTTGGCCAACCAGCTGAACCAAGGATTCCTTTCAGATATTTCTTCAACAAAGACTTGGAGTTTCTTATACATGGTGGCGATGATTCAAGAAAATACGCTACATCGCTGACACTTCCATTCCCAGCAGCTGTCTACTCAAACTGCATAGCCATTGAGGAACGTGCCAATCACTTGTTCTCCAACACGCTGGAGGCAGGCATACCGGAGATGCATTGTATGGGATTCATCACCGCCTGAACGCCGACGAATCTACTATAGAAGCTGTCAGGTTCAAGTCTCAACATGCCGCATAGTTCTAAAGATATCGCCATCATACACGCGACCTTCGTCGGGGACTACACATTCCTAATGAAGATCGTAGTCAAACGACAAGATGAACGGGACTATGCTTTCTCTCGAGGTGACTTTTGAGAATTTGTCTCTCAATGACATCGAAGACATGTACCTTGCCAAGGTACAAGGTCGCATGAGACAATTTCAAATGCATAACGTGAATTTATAAAGTCACTTCTCATCTTCATAGACGGATTGTCATCAAGAACGCGGTAGAAGATCTCATTGGTTTGAATCTTATCAGACGCGTGTCAACTTCACTCCTCCAAAGCTTGATCTTCCCGATATCAACCAGCTATCTCAATATACACTCATCAAAGAAACTCGGCGCGTTGTTTACGTAGTGAACTTCAAAGAAATGCTTAATGGCGTAGCTTAACTCCACAAGTTCGGGGATCATACTTTGAAGCTGGTTAGGATGGATTGGCATGGTTGAAGGATATACGCTAGAAATTGGGTCTCCTAAGCTACTGAATTCTCAGGAAAGGAGGGATGTGAGACGGATCATCACAATGATTGATGAACGTTGTTTCAAGGATCGGCCTTCAACGATTGAGAGTTATGAGGTGGTCACCCAGAGAAACATAACCGATTTCAACGCCTGCACACTGGAACATCATCGCATCTCCGTACCCCTTGAATTGTTTTTTCATATCATTTTGGATGTTTGATTATTTATGTATATGGCTTGTGCACACATTACAGGTACAACCCGTATTGTAATAAAGGACCCCGTGGTACGCTTCAGTGCCACAATCCTTATAAAAGGAGCGAAAACTTTTGAGTAAAACCTATCAAACCTTTCATTTTTCAAGGTTTTGCTCAAAAGAACAAGTACTTCCCCTTATGTTTTTCAAAACCTCAACCGTTTATATCACTTGTTGAGGGGGAGTATTTGAAACTTTGTTCACAAATTGTTCAAAGTGGTCATTCTTCCCGCAACACTCGAAATGGTCATATTTATTCTCCAACGTTTCAAAAATAACACTTTAATATGCCATTTTTGAGGGGGAGAAAATATGTGATAAGAAATATGTTGTGTAAAATGCAAATGAATTTGTGTGATTCAGACTTAACCAACGAATTGACGATGCTTAACTGTTAGTAACTCAAAAAGACTTGTCCTGGACGGGTAATAACTTCAAGCTAGTTCGCTAGTGATGTAAACGTGTCTCGCGCAAAGGACTTGTCCGAGTAGAATGTACCATTCGAGAAACTCTTGATAAACATGAACTCTGACGGGTTTGACAACCTTCGAGGATTGTCTACACCTTCAAGGTAGTTATTAGAGCTAGTTGTCACCTAAAAAGCTGACAATGCAACTCTTTAACTATGCCACGTAACATGTTCTCGGGGAATGTCTATCTTGAGTGAATCAATTCAAAATGTGCGCGCTTTTCCTCACAGGCATTTTAACCTAAAACTCTTAAGCACATGTGGAGGGGAGTATTTATGCAAAATCTTATCTCAACAGAGGTACTAAAATGTTTTTCATTCACAAACACTTTGAGAGATTTTTCACAATAGTGGTTTTATGGCAACATAGGTTAGTCATGGAGTTATAAGGTGACTAAGGTTAGGAATAACCGCCCTATGATCCGCCAGAGCCGGAGGGATCTACCCAAGGACACCACAAATAGTTAGTATTTAGAAGTCCTTAGGTATGATTGTAAAAAGGAGAAAATGAGAATCGGAGAAAGAAGGAGTTGAAGAATTAAAAGAAATGCAAAGAAAAGGGTGAAAGAAATAGCCCTCCGCATTATTCAACTTAGGCGCATAATCGGGTTAATTCATATGCTACTAGTTGTCACTTAGTGACGCCGGTATTGAAGATTAAAAGTCGTCATGGACCCAGTGACACATGCACTAAACCTTCTTATCCACTCAAGTTCTCTCTCAACGAAGCTTGTTTCATTCTCACTGGAACCCTACGTAAACTATCGCTTTCTTAGAGATTGCCGGTATTGAAGAAGGAGACCTCTCCTAGTCTCCGCCAGAAAACCAAAACGCAAAATTGAGTCTAGAGCCACGAGATTCATCAAAAGATCTCTTAGGTACACTTGACATTTAATCACTTGATGATCAATAATAAGAATTATCAGAGGTTACATCGAGTCCTTCACGCATCTTAGCAATCTTCGAGAACATTTATGAGAGGTTCACATTTGTGATCCTCGCTGATGAATGAATGGAAACTCCCTGCCAGTGGTCAACATCAAACGCCCGACAAGAGGTCGCCGCAACTCCCCGTGGATTGCGCTTAGTGGTCTCAAACGGTCACAGTCATGAGGTGATGCTTCGCGTACTCAAGACTCATCTCAATCGTAGATGTACTTCGTACATCGTGTTATCTCACTTGTGGGACTCCATTCGTGAACGCCTTTGTAAGAATTAGAGTTGTGTTTTCACACTATGCCGTTAACACCTCGAGTTCAAACTTGTAAGTGCCAGAATCCGCTTATTACTTACCGTTTAAATGTTTTCTTCTTATGGAAGCTCGAGCGAATGATCGTGCGATTCTTCTCATGCTCACGCCAACATCATCACTAATGGAAGTTCTATCCAAAAGCAACACAATGTAATGTAATGATTCTTCACAATACAAAGAATCTACAAAGTTAAAGACTTAAAGAACTCCATCAGTAATGAATTCCAACGTCAAAAGAGCGTGTGAGCATGTTGAAGAATGACGTGGAGACACCAGAAAAGGGCGCAGACTGAGGCACTTGATGCGCAACAACAACATACTATCACTTTCATCACAAAGAACAATGATCAAAGAACAAAGTTAAAGATGACGCCAAAGCATAACCGTTCAAAGTAAACTATCTCTCTACACTGGGAAGATTGTTCAAATCAAGGCAATTCTTCTCGCAAAAGAAGAATGTCGAAGACGCCAAAGCTACTATTACAACAACGCCTTCACCGTTTTCATCACCAACACTTGAGTGTTTGTTACTCATATGTAATAACACTTGAGGGGAGATTGTTGGAATCACTCCTAAACCTTATTCAAGTGTTAGTTACTCATATGTAATAGTTAGCTTATTATGGCCTTTATGTTTGTTATTAGCCTTAGCTTATGTAGAAGGCCCATAAGCCTAGGCCTAGTCCAATAAGGAAAGGAAGGGAACTAGGAGTGTTGCCCTAGCTTCCTTCCTATAAATACCCTTTGTAAACCTTCATTTGAAGGTTGGTTGTTCAAGTTATTCTCTTTCACTCACCTCTACGCCAAACCGTTTCATATTATCGTGTGTGTGTTTGAATCTTGTTCAATCAGCTTCTCATCTTTCTTATAAGCTTGTGTTGTAAACCTGTGACCTAACAAGTAATAATTACCTTCAATATTACCGTTGAACAAAGATTTCTTCAATAAGACAAACAAGATTTCTCCACGTGATGCAAAGATTACTTTTCTTTGCGGACTTTCCAAGTCAGATTTTCATAAAAAATAGTACTTTTCCAAATTCCTCAGATAAACATAAATATCCTCCCCTCAAATGCATAGACTATACTAACACTAAATAGTCCCTCCCTTAAATGTAGCTCAAAGAGTTAATCATGCCAATGCTCACCGCCAAGTGATTAAATCTTGAAACATCAAAGCCTTTGGTGAGTAAGTCAGCTACATTATCATCCGTGTGAACCTTAACCACATTAATGAGAGCCCTGCTCATAGCAATCTCTCATAAAGTGATGCCTAATCTGATGTGTGCTTGGTCTTGATGATAAATGGATTCTTCACAATACAAATGGTACTTCATTATCAATATTGATAGAGTATTCTTGAAATTGAACCATTGTCCAAGAGTTGATTCGTGATCCACAAAACTTGTTCACAAACACTTGCAGCAGAATACATATTCGCCAAGATGATGTTGCAGCATTGTTTGTTTTTACACCGCCATGAAACTAATCTTCTTCCAAGATATTGGCATCCAATTGGTTGATCTTCTTCGCCATAGTTGTCACCCGCATAATCACTATCTGAAAAAGCTTCCAAGTGAAAAGGTGAATCCTGTGGATACCACAACCCCAACTTAGGTTGTTGTTTCAAATAACAAAAAATTCTCTTCACTGCATTCATGAAATCTTTGTGAGACTTGATATCTTGCACATAAACAAACTGCAAACATGATATCGCCTTGATGCGTAAGATACATAAGACGACCAATCATTGATCTGATAACTTGACTTCAACCGTTGTCCATCTTTATCCTTGCCCAAGGAGTTAATTGATTTAATAGGTGTAGTAACAGGCTTCATGTCATCAAAATTGAACTTCTAAGTATGTCGTAATATACTTGTCTTGACTTATGAAAATTCCTTCCTTTGACTGCTTAACTTGAAGTCCTAAAAAAGAAAGTTAACTCACCCATTGAACTCATTTGAAATTCATTCTCAGATCGCTTCTCAAATTCCTTAACCATGGACTATTTAGTAGCTCCAAATATGATATCATCAACATATATTTGAACTAACATGATATCTTTCTTATCTCTCTTGATAAACAAAGTCTTGTCAATGGCTCATCTCCTATAACCATGTTGCAATAAAAATGTAGAGAGCCTTTCATACCAGGCTCTTGGTGCTTGATGTAAGCCATAAAGAGCTTTGACAACTTTGTAGACTTTGTTAAGATATTTAGGATCTTCAAAACCAGGAGGTTTTTTGACATAAACTTCCTCTGTAATCTTGCCTTATAAAAAGGCACTCTTGACATCCATTTGATAAACCTGAAATCCCATATATAAGAAGCAAAAGTAAGAAAGATTCTAATTGCTTCTATCCGTGCTACAGGAGCAAACACTTCATCATAATCAACTCCTTCTTCTTGTCTACAGCCTTGTGCAACTAACCTTGCCTTGTTCTTGATGACATTACCTCTTTCATCTCTCTTGACTCTAAAAACCCATCTGGTTCCAATAACTTCTTCCCATCCGAAGATCACATAATACCCAAACTCTTGAAGTTTAAATTGAAGAAGTTCTTCCGCATAGCTTCCACCCAACTCTTTTAGTTAATGTTGAGCATAATATTCTTGTCTTCTTGAGAGATAAAATAAGTAAACAGCAAGTTTGATGGTCCTTATGATTCAAAATTGTTTGTTTATACACAAATCTAAGTAAAGCATTGTGAGGTGTAGAAAAATCTTAGCTCTGTTCTAGTCATCACTCCGTAAGAAGGACTAATGATTTGATCAAGAGGATGATTCTTATGAATTTAAGTTTGGAGACTGTGGAAATTATATCTTCTTCCAAAATCAAGATCTTCATTGGAATCTAAGAAAATACCTTCATCTTCAAACTCATCATCAGCTTCTAATCCGTGCATGGTAGGATCATCCAAATCATCCAAAGTAATGTAACTGCAGCAAGACTTTGTTCAAAAGTACTGCCCAAAGTACTATGAGAGAACTCGCAGTCTTGTTCTTCTTCTTTGCCTCTTCATAAGCTCTTCTCGATCATCGGGTAAGAATGGCTAAACATCTTGAAGAAGCAACTGATTAAGTTCTTGAATAGATTGATCCTCGCAAAATGAGGATTTTGTCTATCAAGAGCTTTTGTTTTGGAGCAACAGATCTTCATCGTGTACATCATCGTCTAAGATGAACTCCATGAACAACATACTATAAGTCTTCCATCATGCAACGTGTTGATTTTCTTCTAACAGTACATAGTTCATGGAAGGGGTTAGAACTTCAAGATCAAACATCCAATCAGGACCTTTACCTTTTTCATTATCTTGATCTTCTAAAACCTCAACATGAAGACAATCTTGAACCTTCTTAGTGACTCTATTGTACACTCTAAAGCCTTATCATTGGTACAATAACCCAATAAATATCCTTTTTCTCGACTTGCCATCAAACTTTCCTGCATTATCAATTATATTCAAAATAGTAAGAGGACATCCAAAAGGCTTCATAAATCGAATGTTGGGTTTGTTGCCCATCACAACTCATAGGTGTCATCATCTGTGGTTTGGTGATCAAACTCATATACATGTAGCAAAGACTTTACAAATTTCTTCACCCCATAATTGAATAGGTAGTTGTGAATCGCTAACATTGTTCTCGGGTCGCTTCAATCAAAGTCCTATTCTTTCTCTACAAACACCATTCCGCCAGGGTGTTCTTGCAATACTCCTCTTGATTCCTTTGTTTGCACAAAATTCATCCATAAGCTTGTTCTTGAATTCAGTTCCATTGTCACATCTAATACCTCTAACCTTGAGTCTCAATTGGTTTTCAAGTGCTATTATGAGTGTCTAATAGCATCAAAGTATCATATTTAAATCCCAAGAAAAATACCCAACTGATCTACTACAATCATCTATAACAACTCAATGATTTTTCTTGTTTAAAATTGCCACAGTAAACAGTCCAAACAAATCCATATGTAACAACTCCAAAGGTTTCTATAGTCCTTCCTCAAGCTTCTTGCATGAAGCTTTGTGTTGTTTACCCTTCTTGCACGCCAAACAGAGTGATCACTTTTAAGTCTTTGAAGGTAAACTCTAACTAAATTCCTTTGACCGCTTTTGTTGATATTCTTGAAATTTACATGGCCCAATCTTCTATGCCACTGATGTGATTCTTTAGATGTTGCTTTTGCCACCAAACATGTGGCTCTTCCATAGGAATGTAGACTCTTCATGTCTAAACTATACACATCATTTGTTCTTGGTACTCTAAGAACTACCAAGTTGTCATCACAGTGCTTAAATTCAGAGAGATGAGACATTCTCGCGGTCGTGAATAACACGGATGCTTTTTTTCACGTGATTTGAGATCGATAATAAGTTGAACTTGAGCTCCTTCACATATCTAACATTCTCAAAATCTATACTACCGCTTTGATAGTTCCTTTTCTAGTAATCCTTCCTCCATTAGGATCATTCCCAAATGCAACTCTTCCTCCACTAATAGATCTAAAATCGACAGATCTTCTTTTGTCTCCTGTCATACTTCTTGAGCAACCACTATCTACAATCAAATGATCTTTAAGATCCTCTTCCGGGTTGCTCTCGCACAAAGATAAAAGAGTTAGTGATTTTTAGGAACCAAGCCATTATGACTTGGTTCCTGTGGAGTTACAAACTCAAATTCTTGAGTATGTAATTTCCATTGTTTTTCAAACATGATCCGAATTATCTTTTGATTTTTAGCATGTGGATTTTCAAAACTTTCTGATTTTCAACACAATTCTTTACAAGTTCATTCTCTTTTCTTCTTATCACAAAACATCCGATTCACTTTTGTTGAAAGTACTGTTTGTCCTTCATCAGTACTTTCCCTCTTAACCCATTCGGTTTTAACACTTGGTTCTTGTGATCTAGATCCCCTATGTGAATTATAATACCTTTTAGGTTGATAGTAATGAGATCTCCTAGGATACCTGTTCCAAGTATTGTTAGCAAAGTACCTTGTTTTGATGGAGCAAGACTTTGAGAAAGGCACGCCTTGGCTGTACTCGGGATCTAGAAAAAGGTCTTCTCCGTGAGGGTACCTATGATCCGTGAAAATTGTTTGGATTGACCCTATTTGAATTATTCGGCATCGTTTGGGCTCTCTAGGTTCGTGGTTATGCACTGTTCTTTGGGAATTTTCTAAGGTATTCGAAAGTGATGTCACAATCCTTGATTAGATTAGTAGGACTAAAACACACAAAACACAGTTTTTGACCCATACTTCCAAAGTGACTTCTTCTATGTCTATGACCAAAACTATTTTGCCTTCTATGTGAATGATTAAACTTGTTTTGACCAAAGTTATCCCAAAAAGGTGTAGCAAAAGATTTGGTTGAAAAGGTTTTCCTAAGGTACTACTTGTGAGCAAGTACTTTGAGTGGAAGATATCGCTGACAACATTATTTTCAACAAATTTCTTTGGGGGTTTCGCACTAGATTGACCAACTAGCTTTTTCCTAAACTCTAGACTGCTACTCCAAAACGAGAAACATCTGCCCAGGGGGTTGATGACTCCAAAGGATGAGGAACCGCATGATAACCATTGTCTTTATTATACTCAAGAGGTGGTTCACTAATTGAATCCTCATTACTAGATGTGTCTACATAATTAATGAGTTCATCATCACTAGTGGTTATATCCTCTAGGTCATCATCGATTGATTCTCTATATTATCAAGTCCATTCCAAAACCTAAGCCATTTAATGTAAGCTCTTCTCTCTGTTTTTGAACATAAGTAACATGTGATGATCACCCCAAGCAGCAAACTTAGCTAACAAATCATCTCTTTCCTTAGTCAATTTCTCAATTTCGAAATTTTACAATTTAGTTTTCATTCACTTAGTTTTAACTGGTAATCCTGTATACTCTTTTCACCCCAAGCTACTTCATTATTTTCATGTGTTAAGATTTTGGCTTCCATAGATTCTAAGGTTATTTGATAACCAGCTACCTCTGACCTAGCCCTAACACAATTATCTCTTTAAATCACATAATCCAAGTAATTTTTGATAAAAATCATGACAATTTGAGCATACCTCTGAGATAGGAGGTGAACTTGGTGAAGTAGCCACCATTGCAAGTAGAACAGGATCATCTTCACTCTCCATGCTCCAATCAAATCCTCCAAAACCATCTCCAGATTCCAAAGCAGCATGTTCGGATTCCTCATCAAAAGCAGTGCTCCAGCCCAATTCTTCCATGAATCTTTAATCGCTTCTTCCACTACTACCATACAGTCACCACTGGTTCATCATCAAACTCTTCACTCCATCAACTTCGATAACTTCTTGAGCAACCAAAGCCTTTGTTTGAATTGAATTTCTTTGAGTCTCCACTTTGGTTTTTCAACAACTGTTTGCTTGATACTTAGCAACCAAGACTCCCTAGCAAAGTGTCCAGTCTTTTGACAATTGAAGCATTCAATCTTAGATTTGTCAAAAGTGATACCCTGTTTTGGTTTGAAGTCAATGCTTTTTCCTGTTTTCTTCATGTACTTTTATCCTTACAAAGGATCATTGCAACTTGCCACCTGATATCAATTTCTTCTAAAGCATCCTCTTCAATCTGTGAGAGATCTTCTTCAAGTGACAGTAAAGAAGCTTGTTGTACGAAGAAAGAGCATACAAATTCATCTGAGTGCATGGTAGTAGTTGTTGGGGTTTGTGGCATAGGTGTGTGGGGGTGTAAAGAATACTGGAAAGCAAAGATTTTGTGAGAAGTATACTTTTTGGAAGTATCGCCTTCTTTTCGTGATGACGAAAAGCAATCGTGATTTGGAACTGGTTTGGCCATTCATCTCATGCTTATACACCTTAAAATGATTGTAGAGATCATCAAAGTCCATGACATCCAAACCCGTTGTCCTCCTCGATCATAGTAGCAATCACATGCCATGTGGATGGCAAACTCCTTAAGAACTTCAGATTAGCATCTTCAACAGATACTTCTGCCTTGTATAACTCCAACATGTTGAGGAGATTTTGAAATCTATCATATGCAAGATCAAGACTCTTCTTTCACCAACAGTGAAAGTTTCAAACTGTTGCTTCAACAGATTGCGGCATCTTCTTAGAAGCTTCATTTCCTCCAAATCGGGTCTTGAGAGTAGCCCGCAGTTGTTTTGCATCTTTAGCATCATGAAATTCAGTAGATGTCCATCGTGTATAGCAGATAAGAGTATGTTAAGAGCCTTCTTGATTCCTTATGGTAGTCACTGTAAGACTGGTTTGGTGTTGGGTTGTCCAGAATATCAATAGTTTCGAACTACTTCATTACCATTGACAATTACATTTCATAGTGCATGGTCTGTAATGGATATGTACTACCTCATCTTCATACACCATAGGTCATATTCTCCCTTCTTGATGATTGAATTCGAAGTGAGTGATTGATGGTGGAACAACTTACTCGAGACTTTTAGGTTTTGTTGTAGTAGGATTTTGGGTTTCTTCCTAGTCGAAGTTTCCACACAAGCTCTCGATACCACTTGTTGATCGATGTACTATAACCAAACTAACTTAAATATTGTTAAGGTTTAATAACCTCGATAAATCCTGTTATTAATGAGAAACACTGAAAGCAAACTTTATTAAGTATGCGGAATTTACTTAACAAAGCTAAGAAGAATAACTTTAACTTTGAACGATTTTATTAATAACTCTAACTCGCTTATTATGCGATTCTTTAACAACTCTAATAATATCGAACTTCTCTCTAAAACTCTAATAATGTCACGTATACTCTAAACTTGTGAATTTGTTAATCCCAAGACTGCACTCTTATGCCATCCAGAGGTCCTTTATAGGCTCAAGGATATCCCTTAGTCGTTTCACAATTTGTATCCTTGTACGACACAAGCATCTAATAAAGAATATTCTAGAATTACAAGACTTTCTATAAACGAATAAAATAGTTCTTTAGCCTTGCAAAGATTTCTTTGACTTTTCCAGTGAATTTGACATCCTTTTTAGCAGTACTTTATCATTATTCAGCACTTTCATATCCCAACAATAAGTTAGGGTTTATATACCCTGTTATCCTTAATAGAAAGTGATGGTCATTCACGTTTAGGAACTTTGTAACGTGTGTTAGATATTGTATTAGAATAGTCATTGGGCTCGTGGATTGGGCCAAGCTAACTGATACGCTTACGCAGCGCGTTCGTGGTCAAAGGAACTTCCTTTTCTTCAAGCAAGTTTTATAACACCCTAGGCAAAGGAACCTAATCTTGTAGTGTAGTATTAGGTAAGCCACGGTATTGATATGGTTCTCTAGGGAATAGGAATGCTAGTGAGAAGTTACTACGCTAAGGTTAGGTTTATGTCTAATTATTGTGTGCTCAGATGATGAAGTTTAGATGTGTTTACTTAGGTTTTATTACTCCTTAATTATTCCTATTGATGGTTGATTGTCACGCCCTATTCTTAATCACGCTTGTGTGTCTAAAAGTCGAAAGGGCGTTGTCCCTAATCTTTGAAACTACCAAAGGGTCTCGGCTACAAAATCTCTAGGAATTATAGACTCTAACTCTAAGGTACTCTTTGGATGATTTAGCCTACAACTACTCTAGGCGTTATAGTCTAAGGTTCACAAAGATTAATCAAGCATTAACTACACAATCTAATGACCTATCGTGCATTACAGATCATTAACAATTACGATAAGAGACAACCAATCAATATTAAATAATTAAGTTTCATATTACCTAAACACACACAAATAAATTAGCCTTACATGGAGAACATGCAAGCATACACACAAATAATCAGACATAATTGAATTAATAATGAAGTAAAACACTTATCTTGGTGTAAGATAGGTTTGGAACCCTAAAATACTGCATAAGACATACCTTGGTTTGGTTTAGGGTTTTACTCAAAATACTACACACAAATATCAAAAATTCGGATTCTATATATAAGATTACAATCGTGACGGCCACCTTATGAATTGTGACGCCTCGCCGTCGCCGTCATTAGTGTTTCGTCTTGCCCATGTTAGTCTTGCGACAACGTCACCTTATGCTTGTGACGTCCTCTTCAGTCTTTGACTGCCCGATCAAATCTAGGCCGCCCGAAGTTTGCAGGACCTACTCTTTTAAAGCCTGACACCGTCACTTGAAAATAAGCAATTTGGCTACTTTATCGTCACAACATGTGCTCCGACGGCGTCAAGCAGATAACACTGACGCCGCCCCTTGTGTTTCAAAGAATTAGTATCTCGATTCTGACTTTGGCCATTTTCTTTCAGATATCCGCTTTTTCGTCCAAATAGTGCCATTCCAAAGAATTTGCCTTCAAGAGACCTAACAAGTGAAAAGGAACGATATTAAGTAATAACGGATACAAAAGTGATCAAATAAGGGCTTAAACGACCCTCAAAAAGGTACATTTTAAAACCTTATCAAATATCCCTACACTTGATATTTGCTTGTCCTCAAGCAAATGTGCTTTTAGCCAATTAATTTATAAGTTAGGGGTCATGAAGCATTGGTTTAAAACAATCCACAACACTTATAAGCCCCGCAAAAGTCATAACAAGCACGGAAATTACATACTAGCACCTCACATGGGGTGTTTGGATACTCACATCTCTCGGGTGTATATGAAATATAACAAGTTGGAAATGGAAGATAAACACTCATTAACCGGTCCTAGTACATAGATTACCATAAGCTTGAGACTAGATCAAACCTCCATCGCTTTGGCGTAAGCACCTAGGAAAGACTATCAAAGAGGTCTTTAAAGGGTTGTAATGTTAGGCTTACGGTAGGGAAACAAAGGGTTTGGTGAGATAGGCTATTTAGTGGTGGCAAGTCAAAAATCTTTATGTTACAAGCATACGAAGAATGGCGTTGCTAAGCCAAGACTCGACACTCTAAACTCTAGATAACACAAACATAAATTTAAAGGATAGATGTAGGATGGTAGCCCGTATGTTTTTTTTTTTCACTTATTTTTTCTTTTTCTTTTTCTTCATTTTTACACTTTTACTCCACCATCCTCTACGGTAACATCAAAATAATAGGGATTTATAGGCACATCCCTACACTTGAGTTTTTATTATTCTAACACTAATTTGACCCGAATTGAAAAGATCAAAACACTTGGAGTACATTATTAAGCAAATAAAGGGAATTTGAATTAAACGCTCCTCTCATTTCATAAACTTTAAGTTTTCCCATGAGTCCCAATCGTCCCAAAACTGTATACAAAGGATATGACTGGACTTAGCAACTCATGCAAGCAACTAGATAATTGAACTAAGGGTTAAGTATGATAACAATAATGCACTAAAAGTGAGTGCATACATGGTAGGCTAAGGTGATTTGGGTGTACATTTGGGGGTGGGTGTAAACAATGCTCTTCATTGATATTCCGAAAAAACCAAAAAATCAAGAGAACCGCGAAAAGGATAGGCTCAGAGGGGTTAACTAGGGTATCATGTACTAGAAGTGAGTACAACGAAAGGTGTGGGGAATTACTCAACCAATGTGGAAGAAGTAATTATATTACGGTATCAAACAAGGGTTATCCTAATGCCTCTTATCATTTAGTTATTCCTAACTACACAAGTGTAGTCTTACTAGCGATCTCGGGATGCATCACAAAACAAGTTCTAGAATCTATTATACTACCGGTTCACCCTCTAAGCATTAAAGATGAATGCTTTAATTCCTACAAATCTAAGGGCGATCCTCACATTTTGGGTGGAATTTAAGTGGTAAAGGGTTTTTGTGCTAGTCATGCAACTTCCTACCCGTGAGACGCTTTATTAAGACTAATGGCCCACTCCTATATGTCATGAAAAATTAAAGATTTGGTGCCAAAATTACCCTAACCGACATTTTCTCATGGTTTATTACACAAATACAATTGGACAAAGCAAATAATCAAGGATAAGCATAGTTTCAAAGTTCCCGTTTTATTTTCCCTCCCTACACTTAAACTGAACATTGTCCCCAATGTTCCCCGAAATTATCAAAGCTATGATAATAGAAGGTAATTAAAACGAAAGAAACTAATACTCCCCTGATTAGCTCGGTAGGATCCGTGTAAAGTGGTGGTTAAATCCTTTCCAAGAAGAATGTATACATGAAAAGCTCCTTCCAATCTTATGTATCTTCTTCTTAGTAAATTAAACCTGCACACTTGAAGAAAACAAACTAAACTCAAGGTGAAAAATCGGTGGTGGTAATAATATATATAAGACTCTATTAAATAGATATAATGCTTGTGGAATGGATGTTTACGGAATTTCTAGAAAATTAAGACCTGAAAAATTCCAAAAATTTATAAGTAGCTCGTAAAACGAGAAAAATAATCATATTTCTCCTCCTTCGCCAGTTATGCGATCTGACGCCACAGTTATCCTCGACAAAATCGGTTCCATGCATTTTCTCGGAAAATTTACATCTTTAGAATCTGGAAAAATTTCTGCAAAACATCCATTATGACTCGATACAAGCATTTGACTAACAAACACACATATATATCTTTTAATTAATTGAAATTCTCATGTTTCTTTTGAAAACGTGTGTAATCCTCCCTACACTTATCCCTTATGTAAAATACCTTTATATGCAATTAAGACGGTATTAAAAACAAAATAAAGCATTTTACACCAGAAGCTTTTCTTATTTATGAGTCTTGTAGCTAGACTCAGAATGTGTTCTACGTGACTTCATTACCACAATACCTTCTTCCTATGACGGTCTCCTATGGGGGATTCCATGTTGTAAAAGTGCCCTGCTGCACCTTTCTAAGAGGTTGTCCTCTCCCAATTGGTTCTATATATTCCGTCCTAAGTTCAAGCAATTATAGAAACCTAGAATCTTGGCCATAACATAATCTACTCCCTTCTCCATATCTTCCTCATTCCTATAGTAGACCGATAGTTTAAGTTCCTTTTCGTCATTAGAGAGTGATGAAAACTTCTCAATCTTAAACGACATTTGGTAAGCTACATAATCGGTCTCATCCTTGAATCGCACTATTCCTAACAATGAGGGATCATAGTATCCCAGATTTATGAAAGGTTTTCCTAGAATAACGGGACAAGCTAGATCTATGGTCGCATTTAATATCATCTACCACTATGAAATCCGTAGGAAACATGAAACTACCACATGGACGGCAATCCTTAACTCTACCTAAAGAAAAATTGCAACTATCCCTAGGATTATCAGGGTCTTGCCTAGTTGGGATAGGCTTCTTCATTACCCAATTATAGTAGGTGCTAGTCATTATATTGATTGGGGACTTACGATCAATGTAGGCCTTTGCCACTAAAAGGTGTCCTATGCAACATGGTATGTTAAGATTCCAAGGGTTCCCAAACTTGATCCTAGGGCTTTTCCTAACGTACATATGTTACTGGAGGTCACGACTAAGTGAAGGCGAGATAGTTCTTCTCCGTAGGAAACTTAGTGAAATAGTTTTCTACTCATTTACTTCCTTTGGTTTTTTCAAATTGCCGGTGTTTTCTTAACCTCAAGTATCATCTCTCATGGTTCACTTCAGTTTTTTCTATCGTGTTTCACTAAGGCTTATGGTATTGATGAATTGAACATGCTTAGCTAACTTAATTGTCCTTAATCTCTATACCGAAGGTTCTAGAATAGAGATAGAATTAACCTTCCTATCATTATTAGTCATGGCTTTCAAGAGGTTATCTATCTTCCTTTCCATATCACTGTTGTTGGTTAAAACGATCCGAGAGCTTAGCAATTTGAGCTTCTTGGGATGCATCTAGGTGTTGCAACATTCCCTCAATGCTTATGGTAGTATTATGAGATGGGGCCATGAGAAATCATTGGAAGTGAATTGTTTGTCCCTCAATAGAAGTCGGGTTGTTCTTCCATGCTTCTCGGGCGTCATTGAAAGTCCTAGGTCCGGTGTTGTAGGGAATTGCCCATTAATACGAGAGGCTGTAGTCAACTAAGCATGTTCGGGAATCGAAAAGAGTGCGCTGTTAGAGGATCACTACACGACTCATACGAGGAAGAAACTTTGTTCACATGGCGTGAAGACTTAGGATTTTTGTAGGAACTCATTAGGAATTTAACTTGATCTTCAAGTTCAAGCATCCTACGGCCTAAGGTTGTGAGTCAATGGGAGGCAAGGAGATTGCCTTAATGGTTTTGGGCAACTCACAGGGGTCATTCCAACTTTTGTTGTCATAGAGAGCAAGGTCCTCTATTATACCCCATGATTCTTCTGCGGTGAGATCACTAGTTTTTCCATCGGCCATTGGTCAATGGATCGCTTGGTGGGGAAGTTGACATGATCATAGAAGATTTGAACTTGAAGCCAAAGATCAATGCTGTGATGAGGGACTTTATGGAGTAAGTCCTTGAATCGGGTCCATGCTTCGTAGAGAGATTTACCTTGACGTTGTTGGAACATCAAGATGTCATTCCTAAGCTTAGTGGTTCTCCCTCAGGGGAAAAATTGAGCAAGGAAGCAGAGGTGAGATCATCCCAACTTGAGATGGAGCCGCTGGAAGTCCTCGCCAATTACTAGCTTGGTCCCGCAGAGAGAATTGGAAGAGACGCAGACGCTGGTTCCCCGAAAGTAGTAGCATCAAGGTCGATGGAATCGACAATTTTAAGGAAATCCTTAAGATGTCGATGATCTTCGAACGAAGTCCATGGAATGCACACCGTTTGCACCAACCGGATGGTGTCGGATCGCAGGTCAGAAGTTTGGGCTTTGGTCGGGAAGCTCAATGGTGTTCCTATAGCCTAGGTGGCTTCGAGTATTCACCAAGAGTACGGGCTCTTGGTGGGTCATTTGGTGGTAGGTTGATGAATGGTGGGTGGTTATCACCTTCCATGATGAAAAGTGATGGGGTTACGAACAAAGGTCACGAAGAAGGGGGATAGACTACGAGGAAGCTAAAAATGAGGAAAATTCACTTGATAGGAATCAAGCAAAGAAACCTAAACGAGGTGGACTACTAACTAGCTATTCTATTCCCCGGCAACGGCGCCAAAAACTTGATATGCTTACGCAGCACGTTCGGGGTCAAAGGAACTTCCTTTTCTTCGAGCAAGTTTTATAACACCCTAGGCAGTGAACCTAATCGTTGTAGTGTAGTATTAGGGTAATCCATGGGTATTGATATTGTTCTCTAGGGGAATAGGAATGCTAGTGAGAAGTTACTACGCTAAGGTTGGGGTTGAGGAAGAGTATTTTTTTATCTTTTTATTTTTTTTAGGAATTAGAAAGGTACGAATCTTGGGGTTTGGATTTGGGGGTTGGTATTTCTACCGATTACTCTACTTATCTAATTATCTAATCTAATGGTGTATGTAGTCTATGTCTAATTATTGTGTGCTCGTATGATGGTTTAAAGATGTGTTTACTTAGGTTTTATTACTCATTAATTATCTCCTATTGATGGTTGAATTGTCACGTCCTTATTCTTAGTCGCGTTGTGTGTCTAAAATCATAGGGTATGCGTTTGTCCCTAACTCTTTTAAACTACCAAAGGGTCTCGTCTACAAAATCTCTAGGAATTATAGACTCTAACTCTAAGGTACTTTTTGGATGGTTTAGCCTACAACTACTCTAGGCGTTATAGTATAAGGTTCACAAAGATTAATCAAGCATTAACTACACAACGAATGACCTATCGCATTACTAGATCATTAACAATTAAGATAAGAGACAACCAATCAATATTCAATAATTAAGTTTCATATTACCTAAGCAAACACACAAATAAATTAGCCGGACATGGAGAACATGCAAGCATACACACAAATAATTGAAGACATAATTGAATTAATTAAGTAAAACACTTATCTTGGTGTAAGATAGGGTTTGGAACCCTAAAATACGCATACCAGCCGGCCTTGGTTCGGTTTAGGTTTTACTCCAAAAGACTACACACAAGTCTTGAAAAATTCGGATTCTATATATAAGATTACAATCACGGCGTCACCAGGAATTGTGGCCGTCGTGGTCGGAGGTTACCGATCATTAGGGTTTTAGTCTTGGCCACGCGTTAGTCTTGGCGAAGGCGTCACCTTATGCTTGTGACGCCATCCCACGGTCACGGCCGTGCGGATCAAATCTAGGCGTCGAGTTGCGGCGACCTACTCTTTTGAAGCGACACGTCACGTGAAAATAAGCAATTTGGCTCTTTGTATCGTTACAACATGTGCTCGACGGCGGTCATGATAACACGGCGCCGTCCCCTTGTGTTTTGGCGACTTGAGTGTCTCGATTCTTGACTTTGGCAATTTTCTTCGATATCCGCCTTTTCGTCCAAATAAGTGCCATTCCAGCAATTTGCCTTCAAGAGACCTAAAAGTGAAAAGGAACGATATTAAGTAATAACGAATACAAAAGTGATCAAATAAGGGCTTAAACGACCCCTCAAAAAGGTACATTTTAAAACCTTATTACTAACTGGTTATTAGTTATGCTATGTTTAGTCATGTTGTAATGTAAGCCCAATCCACAAACCAATCAAAACCCATCCAAAGCCCATAAGGCTTTTATGTCTTAAGTATAAAAGGCACATACCATGCTATTTGGTATGTGTGCTTGAGTGTGTAAGTATGTGTTTTCATATGGAATAAAAGTTCATGTTCTCTTATCTCTCTCTCTACACATACGATTCATACATCATCAAGTCACCAATCCGTGCTTCATATTTAGTGTTAGTGTGATAGAGTTGATATATATTAGGTCCTATAAGTGGTATCAATCGCCAAACAATGATCTAGGATAGCTTGTGGTTCGTTTTTGTGGTGAAACGCATCAAAAGACTCTATTTTTTTGCATTTCTTAGCTTAAAGTTTGTACTTTTAGGCTTAAGATTGTTATATTCGATTAGTTTGGTGTTTAGATAGGTTAGATCGTACGTTTATTGGATCATTTGGGTGTTATTCGAACTAAAGAAGTCGACTTTCATCAGTGCGGTTTGTCAAATTCTTCACTGCGATTTGTGTTTTAAATATGCATTTTGAGCTATCAAGTACAAAAAGGTCTGTGAGATTTGGGTAAAAAGCATAAAAAGACAAAACAGTGAAAGTGACATTTTGTATTTGTGCGATTTGAGGTCCTGCGGTTTGACATTTATATGTTTTGACAATCTGCGGTTTTACACTTATGCGTTTTGACACACTGCAGTTTGACACTTATGCGTTTTGACACTCTGCGGTTTGACACTTATGCGTTTTGACACTCTGCGGTTTGACAATTGTGCGGTTTGACATTCTGCCGTTTGTGGTTCTTCAGTTGATATTGTGTGGTTTGAGGTTCTACGATTTGTACTTGTGCGATTTGAGGTTCTGCGATTTGTACTTGTGCGATTTGAGGTTCTGCGTTTTGCTAAAGTGCGATTTGACTACTGTGGTTTGACCATTTCGTCATTGCATTTTGTTGACTTTTCCTGACAAAACTTCAAATGGGCATAACTTTTGAACCGTAACTACGTTTTCAGCTTTCTTGTGACAACTCGTATTTTCAGGTCATATTTCAAAACATTATTCATGCTTCATCATTTATCATTTATCGTAAATTAAGTTTACGAGCATTAAATTCACGTAACCGTAATGGTTTAGCTGTGAATTCATGAACATATCATCATGGACATTTCATATAGACTAGGTTTAGTCTACATTTCATTGGCATCATTATCATCATATTAGTTCATGCATGGTTTTGCATTTTACCTTAAACGTTTATTTTCCTATTAAATAAACGCTATCGCGTAAACATTTATTTTGAACATTTGATCCGACACTTCCAAAAATATTCCTAATATATTTTTATACTCATTTTAAAACTATAAAAATTATATTATTAATTTACCCGATGTTTTCTATTTATTTCGTATATAAATTGTTATGTTTATATAATTACGACGGTTTTCTTAAAAACTACACGATAGTTATTATTTCACTCAAATTTTGCAAGAAATGTATTTTTATAATTTTTATGACCTCAATATATTTTATCTTGACCCGTTAAAAGTTATTTTTATCTAACGCTATCCTAAATACTCAAATGTATACTCAACTTACCATATGTCTTCAAGTAACTTACATTAAATTACACTTATACATAAATAAATAAAAATATCTAAGGATGACAAATACCCCCCTTGGCCGACTTAGGGGGGGGGGGGGTGAGTCATTTGATTCACTAAAATATCTTTCACATGTATATCTTTAAACAAACACACACACACAAACATATCTAAGGTGAAATCTTAAGCACTCTCTTCCTCTCTTCCTTCCATAACCGGCCAACCAAGGGACCAAGAAGGATTTCATCAAATTTTTTCTAATCAAGGTTTTAACACTCTAGTCTCACTCTTTATTAAGGTTTTGCAATAAAAACCTAGGGTGATTAGGAAAAATCCTTTGTTCTCATAACCTCATCAAGTTACTAGTAAGCATCCATATTCATCATCATATTTCATATTCATTGTTATATTCATTTCATCATATTTGAGAAAACATGCAAGTCTCATGGATGTTTATACCACTTTTTCATTGATTTTAAGAATTATATATATATTTGACATCCTATAATTATTCCTTGTTATAAATCACTCTTGGTGATGTCTAGGAACCCATGACACCCTAAGAAGGTGTATGGTAGGATTAGAATAGCTTCGGAGTTGTTTTGAATTGGTTAGAATAGGTTTTGCGCATGAAAAACTCATTTCGACAAGTCTAATTAAGGGTCTGTCCTTATTTTGAAAATCTGGAAAATCCGACAGTAAGCAAAATATTTTGGGCTAGATATTTGGAAAATACACTTTAAAACGAAAACATGGCCGCTTGAGCGGGTTAAAAGCGGGCTATAACTTGAAGAAGTTATGAATGTTTGAAGTTTGACGACGAAAACTAATTATTCCAGAAAATTCAGCAAGCTGTCTCGACTTTTTACGAGTCAAAAATGAGTCTTAAGCGTTGTTAAATGTGTCGACTTATCAAAAATATATTGGTATATGTTATCACGATTCGTGGATATAAAGAAGCGTGAAAAGCGGACTTATAACGACTAAGTTATTCACATTTTAAAAGTTGCCGTAACTTTATTCTATTAGCAAAATTAACATATTTTCTATTAAAAACATACTACGACAACGAAGGACCATGTTGAGGGTCGTTTTTAACAATGACGAAGTACTTTTTATAAAGTGATGTCTTCTAGTAAAAGTAAGTTTGCCTAGCCTATTTTTCAAAATGTCAAACCATTTGTCAAGCGGAGTTGTAACGAATAAGATATGGTCACTTAAACTTTGCCGAAAAACCATCCTTAAACTATATTTTGGGACACAAGTACCATACTTAACCTACATTTTTCTCCATGATAGAGACCTCTAGGATGAAAACTTAAATGCTAAAACTTTGAGATAATGATACAAGCTTCCCAAAACCGTTGAGTTCGTTTCTTAACACTCGGCATACACCATTTTGACTAGCTTTTAGAGGTCGTTTAGTCACTTTCATGAAATATTTCAACGACATTATTTACGACGAAAAGTTATAATTTCTTAATAAATCACTAAATGATTATCGTCGGATATCATTTCAACGTAAATACATTTGGAATAATTTAAAAATGGTGAAGGCGTTAAGAGATTATTTCTCGAGAAATATTATTTTGAAAATTTCACAAGTGGTATAGATATCATCCGAATTGCATGCGTAACATTACATCATGACTTATACATATCATATCGTTCATAATAGGTCAAGTTTAGAGATTCACGCTACATTTCGGTGTATCCACTTTTGTCATCTTAATCATTGCAACAGGTGAGTTTTCATAGCCCCACTTTCAATTGTTTTGTACTATTTTGGGGGAGATACATGCTCAACTACTTGCTTTTATTTACACAAGTACTTTAAATTTTTAAGGATAACTTCTATCATGATCACCATTGTTTCAAAAACCGAATGTTGTACTATATTAATTGTTCTTGTTTGAGTGGTATAGTTCTCACGTCATTATAAAGTTCTAAATCAGTTGACTCTTTGAAACATTGGGTCATGTACTATTGATTATGTGCTATAGTTCTAAGTCGTATAAAGTTCTATGTCAGTTGACTACTGATACATTAAGTCATGTGCTATTGATTAGGTGTTATTGTTCTACGTTGAGTTAGTTACTATTGTGAATTCATTTGACATCATGCATTTGAACATAAACTATACATATTTTGGCAATGGGTTGTAAACACACATGTTGCAAGTTTTGTATGGCGGAACTTGGGCCGAGTGGATTGCAATGCCTTTCTGCATAAGCGATTTTGAAAGGCTTTTCATTTCAACTCAAACTCTATGAACTCACTCAACCTTTGTGTTGACACTTTTTAGCATGTTTTATCTCAGGTATCTAAGGCATTCACTTCATGGCATGCATGTGGACTTATCATAGAGTAGTGGTGACGACGCGTCACACATGGGATTTATGAACTTTAAAAACATCGTTTGGCTTGTAACAAATTTATTTCGCACAAGTTGATTTTCATTTGGGACCTACACTTTGTAAACTCTGATTATTTTATTAAATCAAACGATGTATTTTCCAAACGACACTTTAGGTCGTTCAATATATCTTATGATTGTGATGCTATGACGAGTCAACCCCGTGAATTCCATTCATTCACCAAAGCAGGTAATTTGGGGGTGTGACAGATTGGCATTAGAGCTTCAGATTATAGAAACTAGGTTGCATCATTTACCCTAGACTATAACTACATCATTATAGCATCTTATCATTTCATCATAAGTGCATGATCACTTTACATGCGGTTTATCATGTGCACATTTTTGAGTTATTTACTTTCATTTCAAATCGATTGTCACATAGATGCCTTTAAATACCCATCCCATTATCATTTCTTCCTACTCCAATGTGGAGAATGCTTTGTCATTCCTCATCACAATTTTTATATAGCCGATTCATCACCGATAACGTCGAATGCCGAGATAAACCTTTAAGTAGGGCGAAGTCGTTCTCACTCCTTTGTTTCACCACTAACATGTCGAGTTACATATTATTCATACACATTAAGTCACTAGACCATCATACATTTGAAGCACGTACGACACCTCATAACCCATCTTTTGGGAACCCGTCGATTATTTTGAAAAGTAACCTCAAACTTATCATCTCACATCACATCTCTTTAGAACGCTTATTCTTAACATAGGACTTTGCTACTCGTCTCACTTTCCTCTTATTTTGAAGAGTTATGGCACTTGAAGAAAGCTTTTGCACTGAAAATGACACCACCGCTATCCAAAGGTATATAGAGGATAGTATAGCCGAGGAACTAAGGAAAGAACGAGCAATGGTAGCTTGCTGCTTCTGAGACGCGGCTACGCTGAAGCTGCTAAACTTCTTTCTTGCCACAGGAGCCGCTGCGGGAGGGTCTGGAGTTCGAAATTGTACATACAAGGACTTTAAGAACTGTGACCCTACAAAGTTCAAAACACGAAGAAGCCGCTGCTATGGTTCGATGGTTTGAGAAGATGGAGTCAGTATTTCTTTTATGCAATTGCAGATGACTACAAGGTAAAGTTAGCCTTCGGTACACTCTTAGATGGTGCAATGTCATGGTGGAATTCGTATCGCAGCTTACCTATTGGTATCGAAAATACTTACAAGCTCACGTGGGATCAATTCAAGAGGTTGTTGACAAAGAAGTATTGTCACGCATTGCGGAGGTGAAGAAATTAGAAGCGAATTTTATGAGTTAGTATTTGTTGGTTATGACATCGAGACCTACATCGGGAGGTTTCAAGAATTGGTACGCACTATGTCCATCAATGGTTTTCGGACAACGAGAAACTCTTGAAAATTTCATTGGAGGACTTCCACAATGTATTCAAGGAGATGTAACTTCTTCTGATCCACAAACAATTGAAGAAACTATCGGGGATAACTCAAAACTCATGGCTCAAGTCGTGAAAGGGAAAACATTATCAACAATCAAACAACAACAACAACAACAACAACAACAACAACAACAAAGCGGCGACAACCAAATTAACAACAACAAAAGGAAATGGGAAAATGACCAAGGAGGTTATAATAAAGACAACCAAAACCATAACACTAACCATCACAAAAAGCTGAATAGAAGACAAGAAATTACTTGTGCCCGAGGTCTATGTTGCTTTGCACCAACCAAAGGGAAGAGCTTATCTTTGGAAACTTACCACGATGCCATCAATGCACGCTACATCATAATGGTCCATGTGGTATATGCTTTAGATGTCACAAAGTAGGACACCTTGCTAAGGACTACAAGGGCAAGGCCATAGTTACATGTTACGGATGCGGGGACCAAGGACACTATCGGAATCAATGTCCTCAAAACAAAGGTCAACAAGTTGAAGGTGCTCATGGGAACGCATACATATTAGAAGGAGGAGAAGCTCGTCATGGTCTCAACAATGCGGAAGGCTGAAGAAGTTAGGAAACTACAGGTCTTAATTTTACTTATGTACTATGTCGTACTAAGTTTATGTCTTCCATCGTATTCAGATCTTATGACTTAAGATGTACTACTTTTGATAAACCACTCGTTGTAAAATATTCTCATTAAGCGTGCTTTCTTTTCCTTCGATTCGCTATCACTTACAAGGTTTAGATCTCTGTAAACATCGAGAGTTATAACAACTAAACCGAGCGTCACATTATCGTTCCTTAATTATACATAGCCTAGCTAACTATGTCTAATGCGGAGGGATATCGTTCATAATTATACATAGCCTAGCTAACTATGTCTAATTCTAGAGGATCATGTTATGTTTGGGGCAGATTATTTATAAGTCTTAGTGCAAGCGAGTTTTCACATATTCATAAAAATCAAAGTTATGATCATCGGAGACATTCATCCAATATTTTCTTTACTATGATGTTTTATGCGCTCTTAGTCATCGATAACCATAATGACATCTCTTCATGTCTTCTTTCCTCGTTATTCATCACAAACTCAAAATTCGATAGATTAACACGGCTGAATTGAGGAATTCCTTTTTTGGTGAATGTGACAACTCGTATTTTCAGGTCATATTTCAAAACATTACTCATGCTTCATCATTTATCATTTATCAGTAAATTAAGTTTGAGCATTAAATTCACGTAACGTAGTAATGGTTTTAGCTGTGAATTCATGAACATATCATCATGGACATTTCATATATACTAGGTTTAGTCTACATTTCATTGGCATCATTATCATCATATTAGTTCATGCATGGTTTTGCATTTTACCTAAGCTTTATTTTCCTATTAAATAAGCGCTATCAAAAACATTTATTTTGAACATTTAATCCGACACTTCCAAAATATTCCTAATATATTTTTATACTCATTTTAAGACTATAAAAATTATATTATTAATTTACAGATGTTTTCAATTTATTTTATATATAAATTGTTATATTTATATAATTACGACGGTTTTCTTAAAAACTACACGATAGTTATTATTTCACTCAAATTTTGCAAGAAATGTATTTTTATAATTTTTATGACCTCAATATATTTTATCTTGACCCGTTAAAAGTTATTTTTATCTAACGCTATCCTAAATACTCAAATGTATACTCAACTTACCATATGTCTTCAAGTAACTTACATTAAATTACACTTATACATAAATAAAAAAAATATATATCTAAGGATGACAAATACCCCCCTTGGCCGACTTAGGGGGGGGGGGGTGAGTCATTTGATTCACTAAAATATCTTTCACATGTATATCTTTAAACAAACACACACACAAACATATCTAAGGTGAAATCTTAAGCACTCTCTTCCTCTCTTCCTTCCATAACCGGCCAACCAAGGGACCAAGAAGGATTTCATCAAAATGTTTCTAATCAAGGTTTTAACACTCTAGTCTCACTCTTTATTAAGGTTTTGCAATAAAAACCTAGGGTGATTAGGAAAAATCGTTTGTTCTCATAACCTCATCAAATTACTAGTAAGCATCCATATTCATCATCATATTTCATATTCATTGTTATATTCATTTCATCATATTTGAGAAAACATGCAAGTCTCATGGATGTTTATACCACTTTTTCATTGATTTTAAGAATTATATATATATTTGACATCCTATAATTATTCCTTGTTATAAATCACTCTTGGTGATGTCTAGGAACCCATGACACCCTAAGAAGGTGTATGGTAGGATTAGAATAACTTCGGAGTTGTTTTGAATTGGTTAGAATAGGTTTTGCTTGATGAAAAACTCATTTCTACAAGTCTAATTAAGGGTCTGTCCTTATTTTGAAAATCTGGAAAATCCGACAGTAAGCAAAATATTTTGGGCTAGATATTTGGAAAATACACTTTAAAAGCGAAAACATGGCGCTTGAGCGGGTTAAAGCGGAGCTATAACGAAGAAGTTATGAATTTTTGAAGTTTGGCGGCGAAAACTAATTATTCAGAAAATTCAGCAAGCTGTCTCGACTTTTTACGAGTCAAAATGAGTCTTAAGCGTTGTTAAATGTGTCGACTTATCAAAAATATATTAGTATATGTTATCACGATTCCGTGGATATAAAGAGCGTAAGCGGACTTATAACGACAAAGTTATTCACATTTTAAAAAGTTGTCGTAACTTTATTCTATTAGCAAAATTAACATATTTTCTATTAAAACATACTACTTATGAAGGACCATGTTGAGGGTCGTTTTTAACAATGACGAAGTACTTTTTATAAAGTGATGTCTTCTAGTAAAAGTAAGTTTGCCTAGCCTATTTTTCAAAATGTCAAACCATTTGTCAAGCGGAGTTGTAACGAATAAGATACGGTCACTTAAACTTTGCCGAAAAACCATCCTTAAACTATATTTTGGGACACAAGTACCATACTTAACCTACATTTTTCTCCATGATCGAGACCTCTAGGATGAAAACTTAAATGCTAAAACTTTGAGATAATGATATAAGCTTCCCAAAACCGTTGAGTTCGTTTCTTAACACTCGACGTACACCATTTTACGACTAGCTTTTTTAGGTCGTTTAGTCACTTTCATGAAATATTTCAACGACATTATTTTACGACGAAAAGTTATAATTTCTTAATAAATCACTAAATGATTATCGCCGGATATCATTTCAACGTAAATACATTTGGAGTAATTTAAAATGGTCAAGGCGTTAAGAGATTATTTCTCGGCGAAATATTATTTTCGAAAATTCACAAGTGGAATAGATATCATCCGAATTGCATGCGTAACATTACATCATGACTTATTACATATCATATCATTCATAATAGGTCAAGTTTAGAGATTCACGCTACATTTCGTTGTATCCACTTTTGTCATCATAATCATTCTGCAAATGTGAGTTTTCATAGCCCAATTTTCAATTGTTTTGTACTATTTTTGGGGGAGATACATGCTCAACTACTTGCTTTTATTTACACAAGTACTTTAAATTTTTAAGGATAACTTCTATCATGATCACCATTGTTTCAAAAACCAAATGTTGTACTATATTAATTGTTCTTGTTTAAGTGGTATAGTTCTACGTCGTATAAAGTTCTAAATCGGTTGACTCTTTGAAACATTGGGTCATGTACTAATGATTATGTGCTATAGTTCTCATTAGTATAAAGTTCTATGTCAGTTGACTAATGATACATTAAGTCATGTGCTATTGATTAGGTGTTATTGTTCTACGTTGAGTTAGTTACTAATGTGAATTCATTTGACATCATGCATTTGAACATAAACTATACATATTTTGGCAATGGGTTGTAAACACAAAGGTTGCAAGTTTTGTATGGAAGCGAAACTTGGAGTGTGGATTTACAATGCCTTTCTTCATAAACGATTTTGAAAGGTTTTTCATTTCAACTCAAACTCTATGAACTCACTCAGCCTTTGTGTTGACACTTTTTAGCATGTTTTATCTCAGGTATCTAAGGCATTCACTTCATGGCATGCATGTGGACTTATCATAGAGTCGTGGTGAGGACGCGTCACACATGGGATTTATGAACTTTAAAAACATCGTTTGGCTTGTAACAAATTTATTTCCGCACAAGTTGATTTTCATTTGGGACCTACACTTTGTAAACTCTGAATATTTTATTAAATCAAACGATGTATTTTCCAAACGACACTTTAGGTCGTTCAATATATAACTATGATTGTGATGCTATGATCAACCCCGAGAATTCCATTCCGATGCAAAACAGGTAATTTGGGGGTGTGACATTTCTACCCATCAAAACGACCTTGAGAACGAGGAGAATGACACGCCGAATTTTCACCAAATTTTTTAGGCTTAAATCCGCTCCGAACAGAAGTTATTGAGGTTTTTAAGCTTTCACACCAAATTTTCACAATAACCGTACTTAATCTTCATCAATCACAACTCCTTTATCGTTGAATCGATCCTACATCAACTTTATCACTAATACCTTCATCAATGGCAACTCAACAAGACATTCATGCAGCCGGTGCTAAAAACCTTCCTCCTATGCTGGAAAAATGTGGATATCTTCAATTGACAAGTCGTATGCTCCGCTACATCAAAACCAAACCTAATGGAAAACTCATGATTCAATCCATTACGAATGGACCCTTCAAGCCACGACAAGTCCAAGACCCTGGAAATCCTGATGCAACACCTTCCGTTCCACCATATTTTCGTAATCAAAATGAATCAGAATACAATGAAGAGGATAAGAAGCAGATCGAAGCAGATGACATGGCAATACACATCGTCCAACTGAGATTACCAAGAGAGATATTTGTTGCGGTATTAGACATTTTGCGGTGACAACACCAGAAATCGCTGCTTACGATATGTGGGAACGTGTTAGAAGGCTATGTTATGGAACAGAAATTGGTCAACAAGACATGGAGAACAAGCTTCTAACTGAATGGGAGAAGTTTACTTTAACTCTAGGAGAATCCATTGAATTTTACTATGGAGGATTTTGAACTTTGATGAATGAGCTTATCAGGAACAAGTTGACACCCAGAAATATCATGAGTAGCATCAAATTCATCAACAATCTTCAAGAAGAATGGGGACGCTATGTCACTATTGTCAATCAAACAAAGGACTTACATCAAGTGAATTTTGATCAACTCTATGGTTTTCTGAAACAAAATCAAGCTGAAGCCAATGAAATAAGGAAAGAAAGATTGGAAAAGAATCATGATCCCTTGGCACTAGTTGCACAGACAAAAACTCTAGTGAACATACAACAACAACCTTCTTCATCATCTTCCACCAACAACAACAACATGTAGCAATACATTCCACAACCACAACCTGTCATCCCTCAACAAAAATTCTATCCACCAGAACAACAAGTCATTCAACAACAACAGTATCCACAATACCAGGAAACGGGAATCAGCGATATTGAAGTTTGAACAAACAGAGGCATTGTCTAATGCATTCGCTTATTTGACTAAAGTATTCAAAGGACGCTATTCCACACCAACTAAAAACAACCAAAGGATTTCCTCAAACACTCGCAACAGACAGATTGCACAACCGGGTGTGAATATGGGTTAAGGAGGATAAATTGTTGAAGTTATTGGGAATCAACAAGGATATGCTACTGGATTTCACATGGGTAATCAGAATATGTAGAATACGAGTCAATATGCAGGGAATCAGGCGGTTAAGTATCATGGTAATCAGATGGGTCGCATATTGGAAATCGGATGGAGTCGACATGTTGGAAATCAGGTGGGTCGGAATGTTGGGAGCGAGCGATGGATAATCCAAATGGGAATGTTGCGAATCCGATCGTTAAGTTTGGGAATTATGGAAATGTGAATCGGGCTAATCGGTTTACGTATACATTACAACATCAAGGAGTGGGTCACATCGAAAGGAATTGCCCTACTAATTTGAAAAAGAAGGATTAGTATTATCTTTAGAAAGCATTCTTTGTTGGTACAAAAAGAAGAAGCACGGATACAGTTGAGTGCTGAGGAACATGACTTTATAGCTATTATGGATGAATTGGAAGACTGAGAAGATATCAATTCAAACTTCATATTCATGGCAAATCTTCAGGAGGCTAAGTACGACACTGATTCTGACTACCTCCTGTTGATGACGCCAATGCAGTCTCTGAGGTACCGATCATTGATCCATGTTATAACAATGTCATATTTGATGTGCTTACTCAGGAGGAACAGCATTCTGTAACGCCAGCAACTACTTATGATACATTCCTGGACAATCGGTAGTAGCAATATTAACTCAGAAACTCAGGATGTGGATCCTAGTGGAGGCTCAATGGCACAAAATCTCTTGAGGCCCGATGAGGAAACACGTGCGATTTGAATCATTGATTAATAATTGTGGCATTGAAAGAGAAAGTTAAAATGGTCAATCAACCTAAGTTAAGGTACTGCTAATGATAAATTGACATTGAGCGAGTTGAGAGGTACAAGGAGAATGCAAAAGCTTTTGAATTTCACAAAAACAAAGAGTCAGAATTAGAAATTGGATATCAAAATTCCATTTTAAGAGAAAAAAAATTGCAAATCAAGTATGACACTCTTGATGACTTCTTTGAGGTGAAGTGTGGTAGGATTTGCCTGAAACCATGCTAATAAATAAAAAACAAATTGAATATCGGGTCGACTAGTAGTGAGGTACATGAGAGAATAAATCATGCTCCGATATTTCTTTGGATCGATAGGTTTCCCATATAAATCGGCTCCAATTTTTAGTGAAGTTACCATTAGTGTACCAACCGAATCACAATTATCCATTCCATGTTTTTTCAAATATCTCAATTGTATATTTAGATTGATTAATGAAAATTCCACGAGGGGATTGATGTATTTGTAAGCCAAGAAAAAATTTTAGTTCCCCCATCATGGACATTTCAAATTTGCTTTTCATGAGATTTTCAAAATGTTTTGAAAGATTCGGATTAGTGGACCCAAAAATGATGTCGTCCACGTAAATCTGAACAATCAAAATGTCATTGTTGTATTTTCGAGTAAAAAAGGTAGGATCAGCAATTCCTTTGGTAAAATTGTTTTTGATAAGGAAAGAGTTCAATTTGTCATACCACGCTCTCGGAGCTTGTTTCAACCCATAGATTGCCTTTTTGAGTTTGTAGACGTAGTCTGGGTGAAGCCTTCTGGCTGACTCACATAAACTTATTCTTTAAGAGTTCCATTCAAGAACGTAGTCTTAGTGTCCATATGATAAACCGTGATGTTTTTGTAAGCGGAATAGGCTAAGAAAATCCTGACTGCTTCAAGTATGGCTACCGGCGTGAATGACTCTTCAAAATCTATCCCTTCTTCCTGTCTGTATCCTTTGGCCACAAGACGAGCTTAATTGCGAATTACATTCATTTCTTCATCCTTTTTGTTCTTCCATAACCATTTGAGATCAATGACTCGAATGTTAATTGGTCTTTGAACCAGATCCCATGAGTCATGTAGACGGTATTGGAGAAGTTCCTCCTGCATCGCTTCTATCCATGCGGGTTCTGCCATTTCCTCTCGAATTTTCTTCGGCTCTATGTTTCTAATTGAGCAAAGATAAATGCACAAGTCGCAGTCTGTGGCAAGTTGGCGCCTCGTCTGAATTGGCCTTGAAGGTTCACCAATAACTTGTTCAATTGGATGGTCTTTTGTCCACTTCAGAGTAGAAGGATACAGTGGGTTAAACGTATGAGAGTTAGATGGTTCTCATAAGTTTGAAGATGATTCAGCTAATTTCGTAGCAAATGGGTTTTCGAATACGTCTTCATCTAATGTTGCATCGTTTTGGTTTTGTGTAGGTTCTTCCTGAAATGATGTGTTTTGGTTTTGCTCATCAACTTCTGGTAGAACGGTTTCAATAACTGGAGTAGATGTAGATGATGTTGATGGAGTTGGTGCATTGGTTTCGACTGTGGTAGATGCATCTTCTGTTGGTGGTGGTAGATGATTTTGAGCGGGTGTAGCGGAATGATGATTTGATGCATTTGTCGAAGCTCCACCATAATATTCATCGAACATTAACTCAAAGAAATTCTCCCATTCTTGTCCTGAAGGTGTGTCAGCAAAAGTTGATGGAGCTCTATGAGGTACGAGTCCTGAAATAATGTGTCCAGAAGTCTTTGGGTTAGGTGTGGGTCCTAATTTGTTTTGATTAGAAGCCATCGGATTAAGCGCAGGCTCTAGAGCGAGTCTCTCAGAAGCCATTTGTGAAATTTCATCAAAATTCACATTCATCGTCTCCATTATCTTCCTAGTTCTTCTGTTATACACCCTGAATGCCCTCTAGTTATCTGAGTATCTAATGAAGATTCCAATATCACCTTTAGCTTTCAGTTTTCCTAGATCTTCTCTGTCATTCGTCGGATAGCACAAAGCGCCAACATACGTGAAGGTAAGAGATATCAGGTTTTCTGTTGTTCACTAGTTCATATGGGGTTTTATTGAATCTTGGATGTATTAGGGATTGGTTCTGAGTGAAACAGGTAGTGGCTACAGCATCAGCCCATAAAAATAATGGTGCACTAGTATAAATTAGCATTGTGCGAGCAGCTTCCACAAGAGTTCGATTTCTTCTTTCAACTACCCCATTCTGCTATGGAGTTCTAACAACTGATGTCTGATGTGTGATTCCAACATCTTCAAAATAAGTTCTTAACTCCTGATTTGCGAATTCTGTGCCATTTTCTATTCTTACTATCCTTACTGGAGCTTGAAGAAGTACTTGAATACGCTTCAGAAAGGTGATGATGATGCCTGGTGCTTCGTCTTTTGACCTCAGAAACTTAACCCATTTATATCTTGAATAATCATCAACGATAACAAGAATATACTTTTTCCCATTAATGCTTTCAATTCTCATTGGGCCACATAAGTCCATGTGCAACATATGTAACTTTGCTTCCGAACTGGGTACGAGTTTGGGTTTATGTGATGCTTTTTTGCTTTTTCCTTGTTCGCATGATGAACATAAGTGATCCTTGGTGTATTTGAATTTTGGAAGTCCGTTGACGATGTTGTCTTTGGCAAGTTTGTTGATGGTGTCGAAATTGAGATGAGATAGCCTTCTATGCCAAAACTAAGACTTTGTTCCAGTGCTCTTGTCATAAGACATATTGGAGATGAAGAGGCCATTTGGTTTATGTCGATAGCATACAAGTTTGTGTCATAATTCCCAGTTAAGAGATGAATGCCATCCAAGTTTCTAACAAAGTATGAATTTCTCCTAAATGCAACCTCTATATCTGCATCACAGAACTGCCCGACTAAAAACAAATTGTGTCCCAACCCTTCGACATAGTAAACCCGAGTGATCAAATAATTTCCAAATGGAAGATCTCCATAACCCATGATAGCCGCAAATGATCATTTCCAAAGCGTACAGTTCCCATGAATTTCCAGACGAAATTGATCAGCAGCTTCAGATTCCCCAGTCATGTGCTTGGAGCAACCCGAGTCGACGATCCAAAGACATATTTCGATAACCTTCCAAGTACAGAAGAAGATGTTTTTGGAAACCGTTTTGATTTTGGTTCCTTTGGGTTAGAGGTAAAATCCTGATCACACTCATAGAAGGTTTCTACTAGGTATACCGGTTTAGCATTCATTCTACCATTCTTGATTGTGAACATTCTACCCGTTGGTTTCCAAATACCATTCCTAAAGGAAAAACTATGCTTCTTATCAATAGTGTGCGAACTAAATCATGCAACTAGTCTTCCTATTAGTTTAGCATAATTTCTTTTTGGAACGTTCTTCTAAACAGACTTATCATTCACATTCTTAGAAACACAATCATCATGAACATTATTAATTAAAGATTTCTTGCAAGTTAAACAAACAGAAAATTCAACACATTCATTAAACGTAGCAAGTTTCATAGGTTCATTACATTCAGATGAAATGTCTTTCTTATTACAAAGCGGTAAATTCCTAGGGTGTTCTTCTACTTTCTTTTCTTTATTCAGGCTACTACTCTTAGAGACAGGTGAGACTCTATTGTTCCTTGTATTGCTCTTAGGCTTTAGTCTGCTGCTCATAGAGGTGCTTTCTAGTCCTGTAGAAAGTAAGGCACACACATTAGGATTCACATTTTTATCAAGAGAAGAGGTGTCAGCTTCCCTAGGCATTGTAGACCTTATGTCGTTTGTTCCATATGTTTTAGATGTGGAGGCAGACGCATTAGTTGTACTCATCTTAAAAAGGCCAGGAGCTAAAACTTTTGGTTTCTCGATATCCGCTTTTTCATTTTCAACAATCTTTTCTTTTTGCTTTTGCAAGGCATGTGGAGTGACTGGTTTTGAAAAATCATTTTTCTCATTGACTTTTGGAAGAGGCTGAGAAATGGACATTTTTGGTTTGGAAAACGGTTTAGAAACATTTGTTTTCTCATCAGTCAATGGTTTTGCAATCTTAGTATCCACAGCCTTTCCTTTTTGACATTCCAACTGAGCTCTCAAAAGATCATTTTGCTCTTTCATGTCCTTATAGGCACACTCATACGACAGTTTGTCATACTTGCATTCCTCAGTTTTTCGATCAAGTTGTTTAAAATATGAGACATTTTCTTTTTCAAGTTTTTCAAGAGCTTTTTAATATTTTGAAACAATTGCAGAGGTCTCAGACTGGAGTCATTCATGGTCTTCAACATAATATGTTTGTAAGATAATGAACATTATATCGGTGGTCATAACATCTTCAAAGAGAGAATCATGTAAAATTTCCAAAACTTTGAAGTGTTCAAAACATTCATTAGCTTTCTTTACCACGGATTTATGATCCTTGAAAAAGTCACCTGTTTCTTTTACAAATGCTTGTTCAAAATGAATTACCCTCGCACTGATGTGATTTAGTGGATTGACAATTTCAGTTTCAAAAACCTTTTTCATTTCATCATGAAAACTTGAGAACCAGTTGTTAATACTAACATTGGTTTTAGATTTAACAATTTTTTGAAGTTTCCCAATTCTAGTTTTAACGTGATCTAAAATGCTTCTAGACTTTCGATAAAATACCTATGTATTGTGACTCAAAAAGTGCCATATCCATCTCATGCAATCCTGTTCATCACTCAAAGACTAAGCATATCATAGTCCGCTACCACTTCATCAAAAAGCACGTAGAACAGGGTACTGTTGAATTATTTTTCATGAAGACAAATTACCAACTCCCCGATCTATTTACTAAAGCCCTTCCAAAAGAATGGTTTGATGATTTAGTTTGACGAATTGGAATGCGAAGCCTAACCCCTGAGGAGTTAGAACGTCTTCTCGAATGTTCTTAAAAATGATTTCAAAAGCTTCGCTGTAAATATTTTTGAAAAATAAAATACAAAATTTGAAAAACCAACAAAAGCAAAATATAAAAATATAAATCTTTCAAAAAATACAAAGACAATATAAAATCAAAAATCCAAAAATATTCTTCTCAAGACATGTCTCTCGTATAATCGATATTCTGTACGTTTCTAGAAATGTCTTCCAACAATGATACGGACATGTACAGATGCTTGAGCGAGAGTTTTTTAAATGTTTTCTAAAACATGTTGTTTCTCAAAATTTCTTTCACAATGGCGTTCGTATACTTCAGTACAACACCCGGACTAAAAATGATGACTTTTGATTATTTCAAATCAAAACTCATGTTTCTAAAGAAAATCTCTAGTGTATGCTTCAGTGCACAACATTTAAAAATGGTGAGAAATTATCATCATCTTGAGCACCTTTTTCAAGATTGTTCAAAAATATTTTTTTTAAATCTTTCAAAATATTTTGTGCTCAAGATAACTCCCTCCAAAACCCTTTATTTGATTATGCTTTCATAAAGGGGGAGTACAAAACCAAAATGTTCTAATTTCATGCTAAAATCAAATCCGTTTGTTTCCCCAAAAGATTTTAAAAAATGTTGTTTAATCCATTGATATAAAAAATATCACGAATATGCTATTTTTGAGGGGGAGAAGACGAGATTAAAATGTGATCAAATTGTTTAATGATCGTTGTTTGAATCTCAAAAGAGCTCGACTCAGCCGCAACCATTGAATTGACGTGAAATCAAAGTCAGTAAATGTACCATTTCAAGAAACTCGTGATAGACATGCACTTTCATGGGTTTAACCTTCTTTTCAAGGAGTTTTTACAATTTCAAGTTAGTTATTAGAGCTAATTTTCACCTAAAAACTGACAATGAAACTCTTTAACTGAGCAACGTAACCGTGTCTCGTGGGGAATTGTTTATTATGAGCCGATCAATTCAAAAAGTGCGAACTCTACCCTCATTGTGCAAATTTAAGTTAAAACAATATAAGCACATGTGAAGGGGGAGTATTTTTTAAAAAACAAAACTCTCAAGGTGTTAAAAAAATATGTTTTATAATCATAAACACTTTGAGAGATTTTCAAGAAAAAGGTTTTATGGCAACATAGGAATAGTCATGGAGTTATAAGGTGACTAAGGATAGGAAAATACGTCCTACGATCCGCCAGAGCCGGAGGGATCTACCCAAGGACAATACTCATAGTTAGTATTAGAAGTCCTTAGGTATGATTGAAAAAAAGGAGTAATGTGAGAAAGGAGAATGAAGGGGTTGAATAATTAAAAAGAAAAGTAATGAAAAAGGGTGAAAAGAAATGGCCCTCTGATAAGGATTTAAAACATACACTTTTAAGGGGTTATTTAAGCCCTTAATCACCCACTTTTATATCCGTTACTGCTTAATTTCGTTCCTTTTCACTTTTTAGGTCTCTTGGAAGCAAAATGTTGGAATGATGCATTTTTGGACGAAAAGGAGTGAATATATGAAGAAAATGGCTAAGTCAAGATCAAGACACTCAAGCTGCTGAAATTACACCTGACGGCGTCACAAACCAAGGGTGACGCCGTCCCTCTTTGTGTGATTGAATTTGTGACGGCTCAGTAGCGATTTTGTTATTTTGTACCTGATGGCGTCAGGCTTTGAAGAGTAAGGGCGTCACGTAGTATTTCCTCCTCAGACGACCTAGATCCAGATTCAGACGACGTCAGAACTGAAGACTGAAGGTGTCACAACCACAACGTGATGCGGTCGCGATGATGACTTGGGCAAGACGAAACCCTAATAACGGCTATCTAACGGCGTCCCACCTATAAGGCGACGCCATCGCAGTTGTAATCTTATATATAGAATTTGATTTTTCAGAATTTAAAAGAGGTAGACTTGTGGAGTAAAAACCTAAAACGATTGTAGTCCGGTTTGGATAGTAATTTAGGGTTCCCATACCCTATTTTACACCGAGATAAGTTATTTATTCCCTTGATTTCATTATGTCTTCAATTGAATGTGTTAGAAATTGGAAATTCCAGTGTGAAGTGTCGGTCACCCCAAATATTATCTAGCATAAGTTAGCTCGTAGACTTGTAGTTATTTACGTTGTTTAGTAGTTAATTAGTTAGTTTGTAGCGTAGTTTAGTTTAGAGCAACACCGTGGAGGAAGGACGGGTCTTTACCCACTGTATGCCTGATCCACAGTCCGTCAGGAGGACGTATCTTATGTAACTATAAATACCCCTTCCATCCATGGAAGGGGTGGTGCTTCTCAATCTAACATTCCATAATTTACAAAGCAACTCTCTAGCAAGAAACACCCTCTCTTATCCTTTCTCTCTAACTATGGCAAACATGTATTTTCATCATCCAAGACCACCCGAATCATCAAACACAATAATATTTCGATCCTACAATTGGTATCAAGAGCCAAGGTTTTTTGTGTTTTGATGATCTTTGGTGCTTCGAATCTTGTCTTAAACTGTTTTTTATATCATTCTAATGGTCGGATTGATTTCCTTAATTTTTCTAAAATACATTTTATACAAGTTTATGTTATGTATCCTTTTGGGTGTCTTATGTATCTTTTTTTGTCAAGATGTCAATTTATTTCTTGTGTCATTCTTTTTACCCAAACAGTTATGTTCAAATATCATTTTTTGTTACCATTATATATGTGAACGTATATGGTCAAAGTCCTTTCCTTGGTCAAACTGGGCAAACAATGAATTTCATATGCACTTTACTGGGTCAAAAAGCAGATTTTTTTAGTCATATTTTCTGGGTTTATAAGAAGCTGGTCGGAAAAATCGCCGGAGCAAAATGTCAAAAAAAATCTTCCTGGCGACTTGTGCCCTTTTTTATTGGTAGCTACTTGTTATTTAACAAGTAGCGAGTTGATAATGGTAGCAACTTGGTGACAGTTTGACTTTTGAGTCAAACTGAAATGTTAGCGACTTGTAATAAGGCTAGCAACTTGTCATTGACCTAGCGACTTGTTATTTAACAAGTTAGCGAGTTGTGTTAACTGAAAACTTGTTAGCGACTTACTTTGAAAAAATAGGGTAGCGACTTATCTTGACTTAGCGACTTGAGAAAGAAAGGAAGAAGAAAAAAATGATTTTGAACTCGACCTTGACCACAACATATCATATACCAAATATCATTCAACATCGACCTCAGGTTCACCACCCATCATCAGTCAGTGAAGATCCAACAACAATATCTACCATTCCTACATCTAGACTCATCAATAAACCCTCACATATCACTCCCCAACACACATAAATGTAATATTAAAACAGTTGATCTCGTTATTACTTTATTTCGTGGTTATCAAAGTAACATCAAAACCATAAAAGGTTTAATTCACGAAATAATTATCCTCACAGATCTATTGTGAAACTTTGTTTCATTTACTATACGAATCAAGAAAGAAAAGGCTAATAACAAAACTGTTATTCCCTTTTTCTTTGGCTCGTTTAATGACCAAAACACAATACAAAGACATAAAGCACCTACCTTAGACCCTTCATAGACCTTGAAGCCAATTCATTAGTAGCAAGGCTCAAAGCCATCCCTGTGGCGAGCTCAAAGAACGAAGGTACTTAGGTGTGTGATGATATTGAAACTGGTTAAGATGGATTAAGGTGTTGGTGTTTATTGTTTAGATTAAAAGATGAAGATTATTTGTGTGATGAATTTGATGGATGATAAGGAGATACATATTTTTCCCAGATCTGATTTGGGAGAATGGGAGGCGGTTTTTTTATCAGATGTATGTTTAGGGTTGTGCTGTAATGTGCTTTAGGGTAAAATGATGCATGAGTTTAGGGTAGGATATATATTACAATCGGATATGGACTGTTATCTGTGAAACCGTGTAAGATTAGTCTTGGACTGGGCTAGGGGAATTGATTTGTTACTGGATCGGATTTTTCACTTGGACATTGGGCTTAAGGATTAATACGGGTTGTGAGGTGACTCGTTTTGGGCTGATAACAGTATCTCACGAATTGCTTTGGACCCTATCTTTAATTCGTGGATTTGGATTGAAAATGAGTTGAACGGGCTTGATGTTACATACGCATTAATGCATACAAAAATTGTTATCCGAATTTGTTTTTTTTCAAATATATTGGATACAATTTTTTTACAATAATTGAAAAAGAATGGTATTTTGGTCTACAATTTTCACGGGAGGGATACATAAGATCACGGCTTGAGCGTTAATTTGAAAATATTTGACTACGGGGTTTTTGTACGATAATATTGATGCGAAATTGAAGAGATATTTCACGGGTGATCTTCTTTATCTTTGAGACGATGGTTGGTTGGTTGCAAGTCTCAAGATAACTTGTTGGGGCATAACTATCACTTTAAGTTATTATGAATTGACAATCGGGTTGTAACTGATGTAAGGAGTTACGTCGTCATGCTCACAGTATATAACTATCACCTTGAGGAAGTTGTAGTACTTAGTGTCACACAACGTTGTGGATTGTTCAAAATAGAGAACAAGCAGTAAGTCACTAAGTTGGGATGTCTCCTTCTTTTCAAGTTAATCGTATCGGGTTATCTCCATATGTGGTCATTACTATTAGCCGATGAATCAATGGAGGTTCAATTTCAGAAATTCCCATGAGATATTTGATGCCACGTAATGTCAATGATACTTCATAGTCTAAGCAAAATCTTTCAAGAATCTTCAGCGTCAATTACGATTTTTCAAGATGTTTGCTTATGACACGAACTTCTCGTGCAAATGGTTGTACACGTTATGATGCTTCTGAAAGTTCGAAACCATAATGGGGGAGAAACGTGTACTTTGATGTTTTACGGTTAACCTCCAGGGAAAAGGAGTTTAATACTACTTGACTTAGTATGGTTTGTGAAGCTGTCTACATTTGGGTATAGAATTGTTGATGATGGAGAATGAACCGCTGCATATTCCCCTAAAACATATATTCACTGAAACCAAAGTGGTCATAACACATTCAAGCTGACATTGTTTAAGGTTTTGTCTTGATTTTGTAAAATCCCGTGAAAGAATCTATTTCTCGGTTTAGATTATAGACTTTTAAAATCCCGTGACAATGGAAACATCCTGGTAATTATAAAGTGCATTTCCGGATCTATCTTACGGTTTATTCTTGGTTTTGTAAAATCCCGCGAAAGAAACTATTTCTCGGTTTAAACCATAGAGTTGTAAAATCCCGTATTGATGGAACCATCTTGGAGAAAGGAAAGTGTATTTCGTAATCTTATCTGATGCTGGTGCTACGGATTCTGTTTCGAAGAAGGGATAAAAGGGTGTAATTCATGAATTGGATGATTGTTTGGATATTCTTCATGGCAGTTGGGTTATTACAAGGTTTTACGGGGTTATGTGCTTTTAACCATGGTCGGGATGAAAACCATTATCAGAGTTCACTTAAAACGTCAAAGGAGGCTAGAATTGAGCTTTTAACTAGAAGATGTGACAACGGGGTTAATTCACTATTATTTATTTGAGGTTGAAGTGAAATATCACGGGCGAGTGTACTTAGTATCTGAAGGTATCGGGGATGGATGGATGAAGATTCTTCAAGATCCTTGTTCAAGCTTATTATTAAAAATGAAGACTTGGAAATCTAGTTATTGTTGGGTGTCTTTTACCTTTTCTTTTACCACTTGGGGGAATTGGGCTCTTACCACCACAAAATAACTATCACTTTAAGGAGTTACGTTGTAGTGCTCAGTGTCACATTCAATTGTGGATTTTCAAGAGGTGATGTACGTCTATTACTTGATGGTTGGTTGGTTGAAGAGTATAGAGTACTTAGAGATTCAAATGGGCTTGAATTCTCGACACCGCTCTTTGTTACATATGTGCAAGTTTAAGTCACGAGTTCGGGTTAGTTTACTTGTGGTCAAATTCATCATATTGGGTTTTCCATCACCGTCACAACAAAGAGCCTCTTGAATGATAATGGGGTTGATTACATGTTTTGCCAAGAGAGGTAGAAAAGAGAGAGATTATGACGTCTGTTCACATCAGTTCAGGCCTCGTACTTCAACATAATGACGTATGAACACAACAGTTCATGCCTCGTACTCTAAAGAAAAGAAAAGTGTACGTGTCAGTGCGCTTTATTTTCTGAAGAAGAGAAATCTTCTTATTATGACCATTCTCATCAACATGCTTCATACTTTTTCCATGCGCTTCATTCATCAAGTGAACCGGGCTACTGTTGATTGTTTTCTTATTCCACTTGCTCAACTATAATGAAGATGGCGACATCATGTGCTAATTTTGTAGGGGAGAAGTGTGAATATACTACATTTGGATGATTTCACTTATTTAATCAAGAATGGCAACTCCGTATGCAATTCTTGAGGGGGAGAAAAAGTGTGAACTTACTGCATGGTTGATTGATTTATGAGAATAAATGGTCAAACGGCTCCTAACTCATGAAAGAACCGATCGTCTTCTTATCAGGTCATCTTTATATGAAGTTTTCTTCTAAGAGCCGTTGGTTGACATCTTCTCACGGACTGATGAGTTTATCGACAAAATGCTTCCGGTTAATGCTTCACGTACACATCAACATGATGATTCCAACAATCTCTCTGTTATTGTTTGATGTGATTGGTAGTTTGGTGTTACCATTTAGTGTGTTCGTTGCGGGCTGATTGTTGATTTCCTTGATGAATATCTTTATGTTCTTGTTTGATTGGGAGGGATTGTAGTTAAGGGGATTTGCAAGATGTAAGTTAATTCGGATGCTTTTTGGTGTGTTGAACATGTTAACTATTTATCCCCAACTGGACAATCATGAAGAAGGTCGAGTCTACAGTCGGTTCTACATTTTCTGCTGCATGTTAGAAGACTAAAGACGAGTTGCATTTGATTATCCAAAGACTTCTTCTTAATCTGGGCATTTATCAAACAGATTGTCGGTTTAGGGAGAGCACTAATTGGGGAGAGTGATATGTCAATTTAATCCCCATTAGACTTGCTCACTTTATTCAGCATGTTGATTCTCACAAAGACTTCAAGCGATCTTCTCAACAGATTTCAAGTATTTGGGCTTATAATGATTTGCTGATTCTGAAGTGTCAAAACCAGAAAGGGGGAAGGAGACAAGCACCTAAATGTGAGTAAACTTGATGAACTTAATACTTCTAAGTAATTGAAGACATCCTGGGAAGACGTATGTCATGACCGCAGAGAAACTAAAGGTTTTACTCATCAAGGCGTTTAGTGTTATTATTCCAACTATGTGGGAGAAGTGATGTTAGAGAAAGTTTCTGAAGATATAAGAGGTATACAAGTGTGTGATGATCACGATGTTATCGCAATCATCAGGGGAGAGAGAATTGTGTACATTGGGGCGCCAAATTGTCTCACTTGAGAGCTTAATCAGTGATTCAGAGATATAATCACTTATTCCGGAGTTGACATCCGCAGAGATTGTCATCCGTAGAGATAATCGGTGATTCGCCCGCTTCTTCAATGTTATCGATTGTTCTCTTTAGGGAATGTGTGTACTTCGGGTCCTTGAGCTTCATACACGATCATCAGGGAAGAAATCCATTGCTTACCACAAACATTGGGGAGGTGTTTTCTCTCCTGGCATGATGTGTATTCGGGAGAGTTCTTGGATATTGGTGTACTTCGGGTTTTTGAGCTTCATACACTATCATCAGGGACGAAAGATGTAAACATTGGGGAGGTGTTCTTCATTACCCTCATAATGTGTATTCGGGAGAGCTCTTGAGCATTATACAAAGAGACTGACTGCATCAATTCAACTACTTGGGGGAATTGTTCTCTTGACACCTTTTGGAATGGATCGCTTCATACGTCAGTTGAAAAGAAATATGAGAAGATTATTTAAGTGTGGGATGAAACGTTGTTGTTCTATTGGATGATATAACCTCGAACGAAGAATCACAATTATTATTCTTAAAAGGAGCAGCGGGATTTATGATAATGGTGTGCTTCTATGTGCACCTGGCTAAAGCAAGCTTGAAATAGAGCTTCGAATCTGCTCATCTAATGGATTTTCGGTTTGGGGGGAAGCTTCCAAAGTCTCTCTTTCTCAAAGGCTCATGTTCTATCTTCTATTCTGGAGCCTCGGAAACTTTGGTGGTGGAAGTTTAAGAGATGACGAATTCTATCTTCTACGACGTGCTGTTCGATATCCTTATCTCAGTACTCGTATCATCATCTTCTTAAATTATATCATCTACTCTATCTTTGTAAATATTTATCAAAAAGCAAAATACAAAAATATAAAACCAACAAAATCAAAATAGAAAAATATAAAACCAAAAAAAAATCCATAAAAATAAAAAAAACTTGAAAAATACCAAAAATATGTTTTCTCAAGACATGTCTTCTGGTATCGATAACATCTGCGGTCTTAGAAATGTCATTCAATAATGACACGGGACCATAGATGAAGTTCGAGCAGGAGGTGTAAATATTCTTTTTATAAACATGTTTCAAACTATGGCTTGCAGTTACTTCAGACTGTAACCCGTGCTTAAAACTATGGTTTGCTATTATTTCAGATAGCAACCCGTTCTTCAAGAAGGAAAGTGTTGCGCTAAAACAATTTTTCATAAATTCGTGCACTTATCCTAAAATCTTAATGAGGAAAGTATGTCGAAGGACTGCTGTTCCTACACAAATGTTTTTCCTTCTAAAAATTCTTTAGAAAAATATTTGTTGTATTTCAAAATTGGTGGTAAATGAGTTGCTTGTAAATCAATCAGATTCAGAGTTTTCGTAAAAATTGAAAATTCAATCAATGACTTCAGTGCTTTTGAACTTTTCAGAAAATAAGTCATTGATTGAGGGGGAGAATGTTTTCAAATCTATATCATCTAACGGGCTTTCTTAATTATCCTAAATGCTTAACTGAAAAATGATGTTAACTTATGTTGACGGACTAGGTGCCTAGGATATGATTGTTAGGTTTAGATTATTAGAGTTTGATAAACACATTATTCCCATATATTTATTTGATCTGATTGATATGTTGAATTGACTTTTATTAGTCGATTGCTGTTTAGGTGATGTCGACCACCATATATCTACTTGTGTTCACTAACGTATGCAGGTATTTTGGTATAATAATGTTCCCGATCCGGATCCCACATAATATGATGATTGGATGCCGAAAGGAAAGGGTAACTATATCTTGGGTTGACAAATGAAGAAACGGAGCTTAATTTGACTTCCATGGAAAGTTGGCATAAATGCAACGTAAGAGGTCTCACTGCATCAGCAGATGGTTTTCTTCTAAGTGATTGAAGAAACGGAGCTTAATTTGACCTCAGTTGGCATTAAAATGCAACGTAAGAAGTCTCACTGCATTAGCAGACGGTTTTTCTTCCAAGCCCTACAGCAGCAACATCAACTGAAGCAGCTCAACCACCTAACGTTTCTTTGTGCAGGAAAATAGCGATGATACCATTTTTCTTAAAACAATTTTAAAATTATTGTTTTGAAAATGGAAAAATATTGGTTTTGAAAATAAACTGGACTAAATTTTGAAAATCACCGGACTTCATTTTATCAAAACTATAAGTCACTCAATCATCGACTACGGTCATCGATTGAGGGGGAGAGTGATTTAAAATATATTATTTTCAAACAATATTTCTTCATAAAAGTCCGGATTGCACAAAACAAAGTGGCGATTTAAAGATTTAATGTTATGTCATGGTATGATTTTTCTTTCGAATCAAGGTCTTTCAAAATGAATTTTTTCTGTTCTTGTTTGATTATGAAATTGTTTTATTTTACTTAAAGATCTCTTAAAACTATCATACCTGACACTAACAATCTTTAATGTCTAAATCTGTTCCTATCTGTCATCTTTCAATATTAAATCTTGCCACGTCTTTCCCCAAATTTTTCTAAATGATTTAAATCAATTGGGATCACAAATCTCAAAAGGTTTGAAATTTTTGATCGGGGGAGAGATCGTGATTTAAATCTCAAATCTGTTTTAATGGAATCGGTTTTAGTCCTTTAAAGGCACTCCTGCCTCCATGTGCCAAACGATTTCAAATATACAATGCACATGTTGAGGATGAGGATTTATCCAAAAACAAGATGAGTATTTAAACCAGGCCACATATTATCCCATATTTTCTAAACCTTATTAAATCACTTGGGATCCAAAATCTCAAAGGGTTTGATATTTGTGATTTAATAATGAAACTTGATATAAGATGATCGTTTTGATTCAAAGTGCAAGTTCTCTCTAATATGTGTCAAACTCTTTCGTATATCGATGCACATATTGAGGGGGAGCGAATGGTTTCTTTTGGCTATCATGAAAAGTACTTCAAAGAACTCGTTCCTCTATGTGATAAAATGATTTCAAAATTCCTATGCACATATTGAGGGGGAGAATTTACCAAAGAAAATCAAATGGCTTTTTCTATGAAAATTGTGATCAAAGAAAATATTTCAAAGTCCTCTTGCCTCCATGTGCTAAACAATTTCTAAATCATATGCACATGTTGAGGGGGAGGTTTTCTAAATGATCAAAACTATTAAGGTACAAAATGCTTTGATCTCGTATCACAAGTACCTTGATTGATTTTCCAAATGATTTTTCAATTGGTTTCAAGAAGAAATGAACAATACCAAAAGACCGACCAATTTACTTTATGCATGGAGTTATAAGGATGGTTAGGTTAGGTATTCGTTCCCACGATCCGCCAGAACCGGAGGGATCTACCCAGGGACAATCCACTAGATAGTGTAGAGTCCTTAGGTATGATGAAAAAAAGGAGAAAAATGAGAATATGGGAAGAGTGCGGACTGAGATAGAGCTAGAACTGGAATAAACCCAACAAGGTTCTAGTTATGAAGTCTCGGTAAGCACTGAAGGGGTTGAAGAATGAAAAAGAAATGAATGTGAAAAGGGTGAAAAGAAATAGCCCTCCAATAATTCAACATTAGGCCAGAAACCAGGTTCAATTCATATGCTACTGTGGTTACTAAGGTAACACTGGTATTGAAGACAAGACATCATGGACCCAGTGATGCACTGCACTAAACTTCCCAAGCCACTCAATTTCCTCTTAAAAGGGCTTGTTTCATTCTCACGGGGAACCGACATTATCTATCGACTTTCTCTTAGAGATTGTTGATATTGAAGAAGGAGACCCTCTCCCTAGTCTCCGATATTGGAAACCAAATGTGCACTTTTGAGTCTATAGCCAAGAGATCATCCACAATATCTCATTAGGACACAAAATTAATGAAGACTTGCTATCTCACACAATGTGGAAAGTAAGTATATATTAAGAGTCCTACGCATTATCCTTGTGGTATTGCCAGAACATCCGAGTGATATGAAAATATTCACGATGAAGATGGAAATCCTTCTAGAGCCAACATCAAACAAGCTCTTGGTGGGTGACATGTGAAATCTTGCAAAAGATTTAGCTTGTGACAACTGGATAGAAACAATGGGGCGATTCATTCTTGAATCAACCTTGGTCCAGGATTGGAATTGACGAATACTTTTGGAAAAACCGTTCGATGTGCAAACCTTCTTTTCTCTAGTACGTCGAATGTGTATTCATTTTTCAAATACAAAAAGTATCTCTGATTGAAAAAATACTTTTGGAAAAACCGTTCGATGTGCGAATCTCTTCTTTTCTCTAGCACATCGAATGTGTATTATTTTCATATACAAAAGGTATTTTTGATTGAAAATTGATCTTTCTCATAAAACCTTCGTCGTAATGCAAAACTCTTTCTTCTTAGCAATACGCGATTGTTTTCAAATCATTTTTCATCAATCAGTGAATCTCAATTCGCTGGTTCACTCACTCCGTGTTGTCTTCTTTGAGATGTTCCAGTTTGAGAACAGCTAGAACAGCTGCGAAACCTTGTCAAGGAGATTCTTCGAATTCTACCGATCACGGCGTATTTGTATGATCAACGGGGAAACGTGAGCCGTGTACCTCAATTCAACGAAAGTGATCAAAGACACTTTCGTGTGTTTTATTGCTAACTGTTGTTTGCGGGTACATTTGGACGGTTGCCATCGTAATTGAGGAGTCAATCCAAAGCCGCATGCTCACAGCATCCACACTTAATTCAAAAATCATGACTGGTGCATTTCTACGTAACCCGCTCGATATTTTTATACTATGCTTCTGCTACGCTGCCGCAAATATCTTGAACCAGTAAAAGCTTCCGCTACTCTGATGAAAGATGTCATGATCCAAAAGTGTTAGCATGTCGGTCCGAAAGTCACAACATCACATGAAGGCAACACTACAAAGGTGATCCAGAGATTTACTGTGGCTGATGATCTCAATGAAAGCTCGAAGATCATCAAAGATGTGGATCAGTTCAAAGACCTCCACTTAAAGTACAAATCGATGCAGACTTTGAAGAATCGCTACAAAAGCACAAAGATTGCGGAAGTGAAGAATTCAAGTCTACGAGCTCAAGACTGAAGATTATATAGAATGCTAGGATTCAAAATATAAAACATGGGGTGACCTCCCTTAGGGGGAGATTGTTAGAAATTGGAAATTCCAGTGTGAAGTGTCGGTCACCCAAAATATTATCTAGCATAAGTTAGCTCGTAGACTTGTAGTTATTTACGTTGTTTAGTAGTTAATTAGTTAGTTTGTAGCGTAGTTTAGTTTAGAGCAACACCGTGGAGGACGGACGGGTCTTTACCCACTGTATGCATGATCCATAGTCCGTCAGGAGGACGTATCTTATGTAACAATAAATACCCCTTCCATCCAAGGAAGGGGTGGTGCTTCTCTATCTAACATTCCATAATTTACAAAACAACTCTCTAGCAAGAAACACCATCTCTTATCCTTTCTCTCTAACTATGGAAAACATGTATTTTCATCATCCAAGACCACCCGAATCATCAAACACAATAATATTTCGATCCTACAATTGGTATCAAGAGCCAAGGTTTTTTGTGTTTTGATGATTTTTGGTGCTTCGAATCTTGTCTTAAACTATTTTTTATATCATTCTAATGGTCGGATTTATTTCCTTACTTTTTCTGAAATACAGTTTATACAAGTTTATGTTAATTGTAATTGGCTTGACTCCTCAATTCTCTCTAACTATGGAAAACATGTATTTGTGTGTTTCCTTACTTTTTCTAATGGTCGGATTACTTTTTCTGTGGAAACATGTATTTGTGTGTTTGCTTAGACCTATAAAGCCTAGTTATTAATTATTGATTGGTTGTCTCTTATCTTAATTGTAATTGGCTTAGGAGTGCATGAAGTCATCGTTGTGTTTTTAATGCTTGAGTAATCGTTTTTGAACATTAGTTTATAATTACTAGTGGAATTGTAGGCTAAATATCTAAAGAAAACCTTAGTGTTAAGTTTATGAATCTTAGAGATTTCGTAGTCATTAACCTTAAGGTTGTCTCAAAGAGTTAGGGATAAAAGCACACCCTACGACCTTAGAAAACACAACGCGTTAAGAATAAGGACGTGACAATTCAACCACCAATAAAAGATAACTAGGGAGTAATAGTGTCTAGGTAAACACATGTTTAATCATCATACGAGCACACTTCAAAAAGACATAGACTACCCATTAGTTTAGATAATTAGATAAGTAGAGTAACCGGTAGAAGTACCAACCCCCAAATCCAAACCCTGAGATTTTACCCTTAGCTTTATAAAAAAATATAAAAAGATAAAAAATAATTTTCCTCAACCTCAAACCTTAGCGTAGTAATTTCTCACTAGCATTCCTATTCCCCTATAGAACGATATCAATACCCGAGGCTTACCCAATACTACACTACAACGATTAGGTTCACTGCCCAGGGTGTTGAAAAACTTGCTCGATAAAAAAGAAGTTTCCTTTGACCCTGAACGCGCCTTGTACGCGCATCAAGTTTTTGGCGCTGCTACCGGGGAATAGAATAGCTAGTTAGGATTCTATCTCGTTTAGGTTCCCTTGCTTGATTCCTATCAAGTAAGATTTTTTCTCATTTTTAGCTTCCTCGTAGTCTATCCTACTTTCAGGTCATTTCTCTAAACAATTCATGCTTCACCATTTCATCATTTATCGTAAACTAGGTTTACGTGTTCCAAATTCGCGTGTTCATATGATCATATCATCACTAACATTTCATATAGACTAATTTTAGTCTACATTTCATTAACATCATTTGCATTGTTAGGATTCCACATCGAAATAATGAATTATTCTAAGATGTTGGAACCTACGGAGATGAGATCTCAATATACTTTACTTTGATCCATTAAAGTGCTAAAACTACCCTATTGTACAAATAACATGAAGTTACCACTGAATCCTCTCCGCCATGAAGGGAGGAGTGAGTCAAGAAAGTATAGATAGTTCAAGTCAATGTCTAAGCCAAATGTGATCAAGTTCTAAACAATCTAGTTATACTCTTATTAAAGGTTTTGAAACCTAGAGTGTTTAAATCCTTGTTCTAATGTAACTAGTAAGCATATGTGCAAGCATGCAAGACTTATTGTTAGTTATACCACATTGCATCCTATGTTATATATTGGTCTTGATGATGTTTAGGAACCCATTTGTATGGTAGGATTAGAATAGCTTTGGAAAAGGATTGAATAGGTTTAGTACGATATTTTCGGTATATAAAGATCTTATTTAAAATCTAGACATGAGTAGGTATACTTTATATTTTATTATGAATAAATATATATATTCTGAAATTTCTTATTGTTTTAAGTCTCTTAAGCTTTAAGGTATACTTTGATACGGCTAAGGACCGAGAAAACGGATTTGTAACGACTAAGATATACACGTTAGCCGTATTTAGATATATGTTGTGTTTTATTGAAGGCTATTTTTAACGTATGTGGAACCTAATAAAATCGAGATTATTTTTCAAAACGACCAACCGCTTTGTATAGCTTGTAATAAATTATTTACGTTGCTTAAGAAACTCATTTTTAAGCCACATTTGGACAAAATCACCATATTTAACCTCTATTATCTTTATGTTCGAGACCTCTATGACGAAAACTCATGTACTAAAACTTCTATATTTTGATACAAGCTTCCAAAACCGTAGTTCGTTTTCTAACGATCGACGTACACCATTTTACGACTAGTTTTTCAAAGCCATTTTGTCACTTTCATGAAATTTCCGACGACATTATTTTACAACGAAAAGTTAAAATTTCACAATAAATCATTAAGGAACTATTGTAGGATGACATTTTGACGTAAATACTTGCAAAGTAATTTAAGAATGGTCATCAAAAGAGTAACGATAAGTATTATTTTCAAAACTCACAAATGGTATAAATAACATACTAAATGCATGCATAACATTACATCATAACTCATTGGTTTAACGTATCACACTACATCTCGGTGTACTCACTTTTGTCTTCGCATCATTTCATCAAGTGAGTCATAGCCCCTAGTATTTAAGATACATAACTATTTTTATGACTATCATGATTATTTGAAACTACCGCTAACTGAACAATGTTTAGTCATATCCTAGGAACTGAATGTCTTGGGATTATCATTGAGCTGAATGTCTTGGGATTATCATTGAGTTGAATGTCTTGGGATTATCATCTTGGGATTATCAAATGTCTTGGGATTGTCATTGAACTATTGATACTTTAAGTCATGCACTATAATGTGAATTCATTTGGCATCATGCACTTGAACATAAACTATGCACCTTTTGGCAAACACACAGGTTGCAAGTTTTGTATGGGCGGAACTTGAACTGAAGCTGCATAACCGATTTTGAAAGTCTTTACATTTCAACACAAACTCTATGAACTCACTCAACCTTTGTGTTGACACTTTTAGCATGTTTTATCTCGGGTATCTAAGGCATACACTTCATGGCATGCATGTGGACATGTCGATCTACACTTTAAAACATCGTTTAAATTGTACAAACTTATTTCCGCACAAGTTGATTTTCATTTGGGACCTATACTTTGTAAACTCGATTGCAAACAGTGTTTTTACAAACGACACTTTAGGTCGTTCAATATATCTGAATGTGATGCTATGACAGTCAATCCCCAGTAGAGTCTAAATTTGTTCATAGCTGTTGGTTTTAGGTTCCTCGATTCTAAGTGTTGGAACCACGGACAGAGCTAATGTGAATCCATGCTGAAGTTAAAGAGTAGTAATGTGAAACCACTGTTATTGTATTGTAAACACTGCTACTGTTGTTTAGTCGGTTTAATATTTTGTATTAGATAAATATGGAAAAGATATTTATCTTGTAGGTTATGTATTGTATTATGTAAAGGACTCCTTAGCCTATAAAAGGAGGTCCTAGGTTAGATCAGATATATGTGTGTTTTTGCTATATCTAAGGTCGTTATGGTTGTAAAACCCTAATACTGGTTAGAGTATTCATATTAATAGTAATATTGAGGTGTTGAATGTTTATTGTTCTTCTTCTTAAGATTAAGTATTAAATTCGTAATATTTAATAAGTCTTTGTTAAGTGGATCGTTTGCTCAACTGGGATCAACAAGTGGTATCTTGTGATCTTCTATTCAAGCTCACATGGTTACTGATCAAAGATGCTCAAGCAAGGTGAGTACCAAGTTTGGAGAATGCAAATGAGGCAATACATTTGCATGATTGATTACAACATTTGGGATGTTGTAGAGTAGGGTGATAAGCTACCATCTTTGGGTCCTGATGGAAAACCTCTTGCTATCAAGAGTGAAACTGACAAGACTCAGAGAAAATTGGAGATTAAGGCTCATAGTTTTCTCAGTATGGGAATACCTAATGAGCATGCTTTGGATTTTGAACAATATGAGACAGCAAAGGAGTTGATGGATGCTATTGAAACAAGGTTTGCTAGTAATGAAGCTACCAAAAAATCTAGGAAGAATATGCTCAAGCATCAGCTTGAAAACTTCACTGCATTAAGTGGAGAAAGTCTTGATGGCACCTACAATAGACTTCAAAAGCTGATCATTCATCTAAAGTTGGGGGACTACAAAGTTGCTCAAGAAGATATCAATTTGAAGTTCATCAGAAGTTTATAACCAGAATGGGCTGTGCATACAGTTGTGTGGAGAAATAAGGATGACTTTGAAAAGATGACTCTGGACAATCTCTACAACAACTTGAAGGTTTATGAGTCTGAAAACAACATTGTTGGTGCATCTTCAACTAATCAAAACATTGCTTTTGTTTCCACCAATCACAAGAGCTCACAGGATGTATCCACTGCTGCCTATGGAATAACCACGACCATTGCTAACAATACCACTGTGAGTGATAATGTTAGTGATGGTGCAATTTGTGCTTTTTTGGCTGATTTAACAACCAGTGTTACTGTTTTGAATCAAGATTTAGATCAAATCGATCCTGATGATCTTGTAGAGATAAATCTTCAATGGCAGATGGCAATGTTGACTCTCCAAGCAAGAAAGTTTTTGAGAAGAACTGGTAGACAAGTTAAGTATGATGGTCAAAGGAGAGCTGGATTTGACAAGAGCAAGATGGAGTGTTTCAACTACAAGAAAAAGGGACACTTTGCTAGAGAATGTAGAGCTCCCAAGAGGATTGGTGAAGGTTACAAGAAGATCACTGAAGAGCCAGTTCCTACTTCTGCTTTGGTTGCTCAAGATGGAATTGGTGATTATGATTGAAGTGATCAAATTGAAGAAGGCCCCAATGCTACTTTTCTTGCCAGTGAAGCTTTTAAAGAGCATAACTTTGCTCTTATGGCTTATGCATCTTCATCTTCTGGTTCAGATTCTGAGGTATCTAATGATTCTAAAAATTCTACTTGTTCTTATAAGTCATGTCAAGATAACTTAGAATCTCAAAAAGCTATTACTGAGAGTTTAAGAAAAGAAGTAGAAAGACTTTCACTAGATAACTTAGGTTATAAAGTTGGTCTTGAGAGTGTTGAAGAGAAACTTAAGTTTTGTATCAAATGTGAGTTTGAGTATGTAGATAAAATAAACATACTAACTGGTGAAATTGATCTTAGGGACAGAGAAATAAAAGTGCTTAAAGAGAAATTAGAAGAGGCAAAAAGTGTAAAACAAGAAGCCCCTAGTAGAAAAAGAAAAACATGTTGTTAGGGTTGCTAAAACACAATATGCTTCTGATCTAGTTAATAAGCCAATTGGTCAAAAATTATTCAAGGAGGGTACTGGTCTTGGATACAACAATATGCCACCACCCTCTCTAATGAAGCATGCATCACCTACAAAAGAACTGTCATTTAGTAGTGAATTCAGTTTTAACAAACCTGTAGAAGAGACTAGTAAGACTGAAACAACTAAGATAGGTTCTGATAAGTCATCTGATGCTCCCACTATTGAAGATTAGGAATCAGATTCTGAGGAAGATAGATCTGAATCAACTCAGCCTGAAAAGATAGAAAATGTAAATAAAGTTGATTCTGAACAAGCCAACTTTGTGCCTAGATTTGGAGCACCAATTTCTAGGAAAGTTGTAGACTACAAGGAGATACCTAGGGAACAGATGAAAAGATACATACCTAGGGGAAATCAAAGAAACTTCAATGGACTAATTTCAAACAGATTAGGAGATGAGTTTCAATGTGTTAAGAAGGCTTGTTTTGCATGTGGTAGTTTTGAGCACTTACAGAGAAACTGTTATAAAACTCGACCACAAGTTTGGAATCATTGGAGGAGGGTAAATCATCAAAACTTTTCAAAGAAAACAATCCCTCATCCTAACAAAAATATGGTTCCTAGGGCAGTGTTAATGAGGAATGGTAAAACAAAATCAATAATTACTGCTGCACCCAAATCGGTTTCAACCACTGCTAAGCAAAATGTAAACACTGCTAAGCAAAATCAATCCACTGCTAAGCAGAATATCACCACTGATACAAAAGAAGTTTTAAAAATTCCAAAGGTGATAACTGACATAGTGGTTGGAAACCATTTTTATACTGTTAAGGCCTCAGCTAGCTGGCAATGGAAGCCTAAGACCAAGGTTTTACATCATGTCAGCTATGCATCAATGGACCTAAAGAAATTTGATTATGTTGATGCACAGGGCAGACCCAAGTCAGTATTGGCTTGTGTCCACAAAAGGAACTAACTTGTTTAAATTCATGTGCAGGGCAATCTACAAGATGAGCTAAAAGACAAAGGAATTTTTTATAGTGGTTGCTCTGGGCACATGATGTGAGAGGTTAGTCAACAGTGACTATTAACCCGACATCTTGACAAACTAGATAGAGTTATGTGTATATGTGATTCCTGAAACATGGAAAATGAGAAATTCTAAAAGTTGAGTATTTTAACCATCTCATTCCTTCTAGTTGTATTAGTCTTGATGAAATTCTCTAAGTACTCACGTTCTTCCTAAAGCGTTGGAGTAGTTCTTATATTTGACATCATAAATATCTACCGAATACATCATATTGTTGATTTAAGCTCATAAAATAAATAAGCCACAATAATGTCATTTCATAATAATAATAATAATAATAATAATAATAATAATAATAATATTTTTTTTACAGGGTCTTATCAATTTTATTATGTACAAAGAAATAAAAAAATAATCACAATACTAATTTGGAAACTAAATTTCAGTTTATGGTCTAACATTTGCTCTTATAGTTTGAACAAGATATGTTTATAGGCCTTTCAGCACAGCCTTTTATGGCTTGACAAAACTTTAAGTTATAAACATGTTTGCTATTTCTTTGTTGGTTATGACTGCTTCTTTCCGAAAGAAATTAAAACCATGCCAACACAGTTACATAAATATTAAGGATACCTAATCAGGAATTGTCTAACTTTAATGACGTGACAAAATTAAATAAAGAAAATGACTATAAAAGTCTATATATTCTCTTTGCTAGTTAACGACTGAAAAGAAAAGGAAACCTGTTATAGTTTTAATGGGTCAAACAAAGGATCACGCCAAGAATAATGTTCAAATCCCTGACTTTTCGGCCCATAACTACTTGTAATACCTCACGCCTCATGGTTGATCTTCACAAACTAAAACCCTAAAATAATATAAAGAAAAAAAAAACACAACGGTAGCAGGAGGAGGAGAGGCGCAAGAGTTGATTCACATCAACCACTACTCAAGTTATGACGTTCAGGTTGTTCATACTCGTGCTCGTGCTCGTGACCATGAGTGATCTTAGTTTCACGTTGATCTTCTAAGGTTAGAAAGGGTTGAGTTGCAGTTCCGGTTCATGACACACTTCTTTTTGTTCACGACAAGAAACTACCAGAGTCTTGAGTGAGTTTGTGATCGTATTCATGCTCGGGTCATAGATTTGGCTACGTACAAGTTTGTGGTTCGTGATTGGCACAATTTTGGTTTCACATGTTTGCGAAGGGGTAAGTACTAAGGTTCGGTCGCATTTCGCTAAACTCTCGAGTTAGTGTTCGTACTCATGTTCATGCGCATGTTTGATTTTGGTCCGTTCATGCTTTCTGTAGTGTTCAAGTTTTGGTCGGTTTTCATGCCCGCGTTCGATTTCGATCCATTCATACTTTTCTTTGAAGGTACCACTTGAGCCATAATTTACTTGAATACAAATCATATATTAGTTATGAGTAATCTATATTGTGATCATATACTGATAAAATCAAAATACAAATAACCTTTAGTGATGAACTGATAAGATGCGAATTTTAAACATGTTGATTGTTTGTGAAATTGAAGACTTTAAAAGACACTAATATATTAATGATATCAGGTTCATTAGTTCTAACAATTGAAATATAATCTTTAAAATGTTCATGCATATTGCGAATGAAGAGAAAACAACTGAAACCGTGCATGGATTTTTTTTACACATGCAAGTGGCCTAGTATAAAATGTATAGCATAAGATATTTTACATAACTTGGAAATTGTTAATAAAGTGGCTAGAATCTTATATCATTTATTCTATCTATAACATTAATAGGAGAATGTTAGGATTATGATACACATCTATGTAAATTTCGTGTTTTACTTGAACTGCATCGGATATACTTACATGCTAAGTTGCCAACATATTTCACTTAAGTCCTTGTTAACAAGTTGCATGATGATAATGAGAAAGAAGAATGGAACACACTTGCTACAAAGAAATTAACACATTTAAATAGTCACCGATGCTACTATATTAGTCATCATCACTAATTATACAATTGTATAAAATACAACATATAAAAAAATGGGCAATAGATAGCTAGTCGAAATATTGACTGGTTATGAAATTATATGTAGATTGGTTGAAGGAGCAGTAGGTTGATCACTACTATCGAGTGTGTGTTGATTTCTAAGATTATTTCTTGGACTTGTCATCGTGTCTCATCCGCCTCAAGGTGAGTACTCGTAGCCCCATTTTTTTATATTTTCTTAGGGGAACATAATACTCAATTACTATTTCATTTACATTATTTCTTTTGTTGTGCTAAATTCATATCCATTTCTTTTAGGCATGTATGTGTACATAATTGTGCGTTAGTTATGCAATATTGTTGGTAAAATGTGTGTTCATATTGTGTGAATCTTGACCATGAATTTATAGTACATCATTGGGTATAGGCACCTTGTACATCTTTGGGTAGAGGCACCCAGTACATCTTTGGGTATAGGCACCCAGTACATCTTTGGGTAGAGGCACCCAGTTTATCTTTGGGAAGAGGCACCCAGTTTACCTTTGGGAAGTGGCACCCAGTATATTTGAATTTCTATTGTGACCACGTGGTATTCGGATTTCATGATGTGGATTTCATTTCTTTACTGCTTGCTCAGAACTATTACGTAGACACATGTCTTATTTATAGTTCCATGCACATCAAACCGTTTTATACTTATATTTCCTTAAACCTGCGAGCTCACCAACATTATGTTGACGTTTTCGAGTATTATTTTCAGGTGATCGATAGTCTTATTTTGAAGGCATGCACATTGAAGTCATACATTGTCCTCATATCAATGACCAGTGACTTGGCCAAGACCTTTTTCTAAAGACTTAACTTTGATAATATTAAGACTTATGTTTTCGTTGCTCAGTATTGTATAAAATCTTTATGTAACATTGTAAACCCATTTCTTAAAATCATATATGGTGTTGTTCTACTATCTGATGTGATGTTACATTTCGTTACACCTCGTGTTTCCGCTCTTAGCGGGGTGTGACACATGACTTGGGATGGGAGCAACCTGGAGGATTTTGAAGCTTTTGATGGAGGATATGTGGCATTTGGCAATGATCCAAAGGGAGGAAAGATACTTGGCAGAGGCACAATCAGAACAGGGAAATTAGACTTTGAAAAAGTCTATCTGGTACAGGGACTAAAATACAATTTATTCAATGTTTCTCAAATGTGTGATAAGAAAAACTGGGTACTTTTTGGGGAAACTGAGTGTGTGGTATTGTCATCTGATTTTAAAATGCCTAATGAGAAATTTGTGTAGTTAAGGATACCTAGGAAAGAGAACATATATTGTTTTGATCTTAAAGATGTAATTCCTAATAGGTCCTTAACCTGTTTATTTGCTAAGGCATCAGTTGATGAGTCAAAATTGTGGCATAGAAGGCTAGGTCACCTTAATTACAAAACAATTAATAAACTGGTAAAAGGCAACTTAGTGAGAGGGTTACCTTCTAAGGTTTTTGAGTGTAAGGAACTTTGTGTGGCTTGTCAAAAAGGAAAACAACATAGAGCTTCTTGTAAGTCCAAAACAGTTAACACCATCACACAACCACTGTTTATGCTTCATATGGACTTATTTGGACCTACCTTTGTTAAAAGTTTGAACCATAAGCAGTACTGCCTAGTTATCACTGATGATTATAGTAGATTTTCTTGGGTATACTTTTTGGCTGCTAAGAGTGAAACTAGTGAGATCCTCAAGAGTTTCATTACTAAGATAGAAAATCTAGTAAACCATAAGGTCAAGGTAATCAGATGTGATAATGGAACTGAGTTTAAGAATGATGTGATGAATCAGTTATGTGTAGCTAAGGGTATAGAAAGACAGTTTAGTGTTGCTAGAACACCACAATAGAATGGTGTAGCTGAAAGGAAAAATAGGACACTAATTGAGGCTGCTAGGACAATGTTGTCAGAATCTAAGTTACCAACTACCTTTTGGGATGAAGCTGTAGGAACTGCATGTTATGTGCAAAATAGAAGTAAGGTAGTGAAACCTCATAACAAGACCCCCTATGAGCTATTACATGATAGGAAGCCAATGATTGCATTCCTAAAACCTTTTGGGTGTCCTGTTACTATCTTGAATACCATAGACTACCTAGGCAAGTTTCAAGAAAAAGCTGATGATGGATACTTTTTAGGCTATTCTTCTAATAGTAAAGCCTTTAAAGTATACAATAGGAGGACTAGGATTGTTGAAGAAAACTTACATGTTAAGTTTAGTGAGGAGACTTCTAGTGTTGAGACCAAAGGACCAGACTGGCTGTTTAACATTGATATGCTAGCCAAATCTATAAATTATGAGCATATCATTGCAGGAAATTCAACTAATGTTAATGCAGGTACACAAAAAGATTCTGATGCAGAAACAATTTCTAAGAAAGCTGATTCTCCAAAGGAGTTCTATTTGGTTGAAAAGTGGAAAGTTGGTTCTGTCTCACCCATCATTGATAAGCAAGGTCCCACTGATGATGATGCCTTCAATTCTAAAAGCAAAGTTGATCATCAACAAGATAAGGATGAGTTGTTGAAAGATAACTCAGTGTCGGTAGAAGAAATTGAAAGGAAGAAAAGGCATTCTGAAAGCATTGCTAAGCCAAATGAAAGCACGACTAGGTATAATGAAAGCACTGCTAAGCTAACTTCTACCACTGCCAGTATAAGTGAAACCCCGGCTGCAAGTACTGATGATAGTACTTACTTTGGACCAACTGCAAAGCCATTATTTGGTGAAGAGAAGTATCCACATGATCCTGATATGCCTCCTTTGGAAGAGATTGATACTCCTACTGATGATGAAGACATGGATGATTTATTCAATACTGATTTTACTAATTTGGAAACTATCATTCATGAAAGTCCAATCACTACCACAAGGATTCATAAGATTCATCCCAAGGATCAAATTCTTGGAAATTTGAATACACCAGTTCAAACAAGAAGCAAGGTTCAGAACACTAAAACCTTTCCTGAACAAGGTTTCTTTGCAAGGTCACTTCACAAAAGAAATAGTCATAAAGATCTGCAAAATTGCCTGTTTGCTTGTTTTCTGTCTCAAAAGGAGCCCAGGAGAGTTGAAGAAGCTTTGTCTGAAGAAGGTTGGGTTGAATCAATGCAAGAGGAGCTTCTACAGTTTAAGCTTCAAGAGGTTTGGACATTGGTTGACCTTCCTAATGGAAAGAGGGCAATTGGGACAAAATGGGTGTTCAGAAATAAGAGGGATGAAAGAGGGATAGTGGTACGGAACAAATTAAGGCTGGTTACTCAAGGATACACACAAACTAAAGGATTGGATTATGATGAAGTGTTTGTTCCAGTTGCAAGAATTGAGGCTATTAGATTATTTTTAGCATATGCTTCATTCAAGAATTTTGTGGTGTATCAGATGGATGTCAAGAGTGCCTTTCTGTATGGTACAATTGATGAGGAGGTTTATGTTTGTCAACCTCCTGGTTTTGAAGATCCTGATCATCCTGACAAGGTTTACAGGGTGAAGAAGGCTATGTATGGGTTGCATCAAGCTCCTAGGGCATGGTATGAGTGCCTGTCTACTTATTTGATGGACAATGGCTTAAAAAGAGGGTTAATTGATAAGAATTTGTTCATTAGGAAGTACAAAGATGATATTTTACTGGTTCAGGTCTATGTAGATGACATCATCTTTGGCTCAACAAATAAGAAGCTATGCAAGGATTTTGAGAAACTTATGCATGATAAGTTTCAGATGAGTTCTATGGGAGAACTCACTTTCTTTTTGGGGCTACAGGTTCAACAAAGGACTGATGGTATTTTCATTAGTCAAGACAAGTATGTAGTAGAAATTTTGAAGAAGTTTGGGTTTCAGGATGTGAAGAGTGCTAGTACACCTATGGAGACTCAGAAACCACTGCTACCAGATGATGGAAGTCCCAAAGTTGATTTGAAGTTGTATAGGTCTATGATTGGACCCTTGATGTATCTCACTACATCTAGGCCAGATATAATGTTCTCAGTATGTGTGTGTGCAAGATTTCAAGTCACACCCAATACATCACATATGAATGCTGTTAAGAGAATTTTTAGATACCTTAAAGGTCATCCTAAATTAGGCCTTTGGTATTCTAAGGATTCACCTTTTGATTTGGTGGCCTATACAGATAGTGATTATGCTGGTGCTAGTTTGGATAGGAAATCTACAACTGGAGGATGTCAGTTTTTGGGAAGCAGACTAATTTCATGGCAATGTAAAAAGCAAACAATAGTGGCAAAGTCTACAACTGAATATGTGGTGCACGCTAGTTGCTGTGGTTAAGTTCTTTGGATTCAGAATCAATTGCTGGATTTTGGGTACAATTTTATGCATACTAAGATTTACATTGATAATAACAGTACAATTTGCATCATTAAAAATCCTGTTTTACATTCTAGAACTAAACATATTGAGATAAGGCATCATTTTATTAGAGATTGTAATGAGAAAAGGTTGATTCAAATGGTAAAAATCTATACTGATTTCAATGTTGCTGATTTTCTCACTAAAGCTTTTGATGTGGGGAGGTTTCAGTACCTTGTAGTTAGTATTGGAATGCTTAATCTCTAAATCTCAACTTGTTTTGTAAAAGTTTGTATAAGTATTGTACTGTTATTAGGTGATCTTAGTGTTGCTATTTTTGTTCTAACCACTGTCACTTATGTTCAAACCACTGTTTGTTTCTTTGTGTTCCCACTAACCATTTTGCAGAGATATGGAAGTTAATTACTGTTTGAATGATGCAAGAGACTTAAAAGGAAAGACATGGTTCTATTATTCATATATTATAAACTGCATACATGTAGTGGTTACAACCATGCCTACAACTACCAGGAAAATACATCACAACATGCCTACAACTACCAACACAGACAACCAGCTTCACAACTAACCCCCCACCCACCTAAGGCTTCCTTGGAAAGGCCCACTCAGGCATCACTTTAGGTGCCCCACGCCTATCAATCACCCTCCACACCTTTGGGCATGCAAGCCCAAACACCTTTCCTCTAACAGGTGGTGAGAATGATGAAGGACCCTCTGGGGGTGGTGCTGTCAATAATGCTCTTGTTGGTGGTGCTTGGAGCTCTTCAGTTGGGAGTACAGTAGCAAGGGAAGGGATAACCAAGATTCTTGAAGAAGTGTCATCATCTGCGCTTTCATATGGTGAAATGTAGCTTGACATGGAGTCAGAGCTATCTTCCTTGATGATGGCATCTTGTGGGAGTGGTTGAAGTGTTGATGGACCAGCAGATGAAGGAGTAGTTCTCATGGACACATGGTTTCTCTTTCTTGATGAAACCTCTGCAAACACCTCTCTCTTAGTTTTACCTAGATTGTTAAGAACATAATGCCAAGCATCATCATCCCAAATGCTATCTGAAAAAGAGCTGTCTGATGAGATGTTGATTGGGTTGGAATGGCTCATGGTGATTGTTGGAAAAGCAGATTTTCAGAGATTTTAGGAGGAGAGAAGTGTTGGTGTGTTGGATGTATATGAGTCTAATGTTATTAAATAGAGGTTAAGATGAAATCAGGAAGTTAATGAGGGGAAGGTGTAAGTGGTTAAGGAGTAAATGAAGTCTTTTGACTTTGGGAAACGATTTAATTACAGAAGTTGACCATATTGACTTAGAATTTAGCACTGCTTGGCTACCCATTGCTAAGTATATAGAACCATTTCTTGTTCTATCTAACCACTGCTAATCTTAACCATCTTTTCAGCGTTTGGTTTATGTTTGTGATATGCAGGTATGAAGGATTGTTGTACACATTGGAGCTTTTTGAGTTTTTGCTGATTAGTGATAGTGTTTTTAAAAAAAATAAAAAAAAATAATAATTTTGATTGCTTTAATCCTTCATATTTTGGTCTGATATCACTATTATTCACAAAGATTTGGTTGCTGTAACTCTTGGTCAAAACAATTGGAGTTGATATTGTATCCACTGCTAGAGTCTTTCAAACCACTACTAGTGATTTTCAATTCACTGCTAGCATATTTCTGTTTTTGGATACTTGAGGGGCTGTTTGGTAACTTTGGTGCAAACACATTTATATCCCCAAATCACTGACAGATCATTTAATTGATCTTCAAATCACTTCAAATTGGCGCTTTACATAAACCCAAACCACTTCCATTTGTTTAATTCACAAATCCCACATCATTAACATCACCCATCACCATGCCGAATCAATACTCCAAAACCCATAACCTAGTTGCTAATCTGGTAAAAAACAATCGATCCGAAGGTTTTCATGAAATGATTGATTTCCTTGTTCACAGTCCTATTCACTTTGCCTTGACTGTAGCACCCACCATCCTTAAGGCCTATGTACATCAATTCTGGGGAAATGCTAAGCTTGAGGAGATAGATGGGGTCGAAGTTTTTAGTACTGTTGTGGATGAGAATGCTATTTTGGTTGATGAGGAAATCATTAGAGGTGTTTTGAAGTTGGATGATGCTGATGGTGTAGTTAATCTTTCTGATGCTGAGATCTTTGAAGGTTTGGAAAGGCTAGGATATACTAGAAGGGATGATAAGGTAAAAATTTTTAAAGGAATGTTTTCTCAACAATGGAAGTTTTTGATTCATACCTTGTTGCTGTGTATGAGTAATAAGACCACTGGGTTTGATGACTTTCCTTCCAAAATTGCTACTGCTATTATGTGTCTCTCTGAGAGAAGGAAGTTTAATTGGTCAAGAATGATTTATGAAGGACTTGTGCAGAATATTAGGAAGAAGGGTAAGTATTACTTATATCCAAGGTTTGTGCAACTTATTGTGGAAAGTCAAATAGAAGAACCTGTTGAGCATACTAGGGAGTATGAGGTACATTATATGCTTCCTAAGGTTTTTGCACATATGAGACATCAGAACCCTAATTTTCAAATAAGAGATGTTCCATTGTTCTCCCATATGATTAATTTGCCTGCTATTCCTGAGTTTGATGAAGGTCTTAACTCCCAATCCATAGCACTTGAACCTACTGTTAGTGAATCTCAACCCACTGCTAGTGCAACTGAACTCACTGCTAGTCAACCTCAAACCACTGTTAAACCCATTTTGTTTACTAGGAGGAGGAAGGGCACCAAGCTACCTCAAGCTGGTGTTAGTGGTGTTGTTCATGAGGCTATCACAAGTTGTGGAGGTGACATGATTGGAAGGGCTTCCACTACTGATTCATGCTTAGATGCTGGTCAGGACAGTGGAAACATCATTAAGACCCAACCTTTGGCAAATCCTAATGTGGAGAGTTCCTTGGAACTTACCACAGGTGGAGGAATCCCTAGCCAACTGGCTCACTTATGGTGCATAGATGATCAGGCAATGTCTGATGCTATGTATACTTTATCCAAGGAATCACCTCTCAGAGCAGTTAACACAGCTCGAAGTGATGAGGATAGTTTGGAACATGAACATGAATTGACGGATCCTAAACTGGTACATGATGACTTTTCCAATGAACCACCTCTCGGACCAGTTACCACAGGTCGAAGTGGGGAGGATATTCTTGAACATTTAAATGAATTGACGGCTAAATGTACCAAAATGGAGGACCCAGTCTCAAGTCTTCAAGAATTGGCTGTGTTTCAGGGTAAAGAAATTAGGAGGTTGAAGCACAGAATGTTTGTGATGGAGAAAGTGAGGAGACCAAGGATTGCTGTTTTAAGAAAAGTTAGAAAGATGAAAAGGAAGGTGGAATCCTCTCCAGCTGTGCATGTGGAGGATGTACCCAAACAAGGGAGGAGTGAAGACATGAATTCAGGGGAGGTTGTAGATGTGCATATGGATGAGGATGTGGATAGTGGAGATCAAGCAGAACAATTTGTGGTATCTGATAAAGCTAGGAATGAAGTTGTCCTTGAAAGTTTGAAGACTGTGGTAGAAGATGAGGTGATGCAGGACACAACCACTGACAGTGTGTCTACAACCACGGCTGATGTTCTTGGAACCACTGCTGCAGTTTCAGATAAGGTAACCATAACCACTCCCACTTTAGTCTTACCCACTGCTATTACAACCATATCTACAGTTGTCACAACCACCTTTGTATCACCACCTAAATCAAAAGAAGTTGAGAAGGAAGTTGCAAGTACCTTGATCAATCTAAGCAAAACCTCAATTAACCCTACACCCATCATTGCACCTGTTCCATTATCTCTTAAATCTACTGCAACCAAACCCTTAGGTAAAAGTTTAATTATTGGTGAACCTTTGAAGAAGAAGGTAGTTCAACCAGACATTGGAAAGGGTAAAGGTATTGCTGAACCAAATTTAAAGTTTAAGAATAAACAAGAACAGATTGCTTATGATGAAGAGTATACAAGAAGACTGCTAGCTGAAGAAAAAGCAGCTATAGAGAAAGAGAAGCAAGAAAAAGAGAAGCAAGAAAAAGAGGAGGCTACTCAAAAATGGTTAGCTGAATGGAATGAAACACAAAACTATCTTCAAGCTTCTAATAACATACAGAATGAGTATACTACTCAAGAATGGGCATTGTTATCTATAGATGAAAGAGCTAGAATCTTGGGTGAATGGGCTAGAAGGATAAGTAAGGAGAAGAAGCAAGTTATAAGGAAGAAACCTCCTACAAAAGGTGAGATGAGAAATGTGACGATGAATATTATCAAGAATTCAGGCATACATATTCCTGAAAATCTCAGTAAATGTTCATTTGAGAGAATTCATGAGCTTTATCTGATGTGTATGAGGATTAACAATGATGATTTTATTCCAATGAATTCTGAAAGAGAAGAAGAGTGGATTAAAAGTAGTCAAAAGAGAAAATATGAGATTCAGGAGACATCTGGTTCTAAAAGAATGAAAGAAGTGAATGCAGATGGTAATCAAATTATTTCTTATACATTTGAGCTTACTGGAAGTGAAAGATGTTGGAAAATTCAAAGAGTCAGTAATGAAGTTTCTGAGTTTGAGAAATTTTCACAGATGCTTCAATATCTGGATAGAGATGATTTGATGAATCTTTGGAAGCTTTACAAGAATAAACTTGGTGATGTACATCCAGATGACTATCATGAGAGCATGGTTTATCATCACTTGAAGATCTTGTTTGAACCTACTCATGATGAACCTGAATGGAAAGGACTCTACAATGGTCAAGTTACAAGATGGTTTTTATATCAATCTTGTGGAGTTCATGTGTTAACTGTTTCTGGAGAAGTTATTCATATGCTTGTAGAAGGTGATTATCCTCAACTGAATAATTATCCAGGGGTTATTGCTCAGATGGTAAATCCTAGTGGTTTAAAGATGCTGAAGCCCTATGATGATCAAGCATACAGTTTGTTGCTAAAGTATGTGCAAATTCTTAAAACTGGTAAGTGTTTGGATACATCCTCCAATTCAAGTGTTTTGAGCTTAAAAGAAACTTGAGAATTCTATTTGAATGTATCAAGTTTAGGGGAGGATTGTTGGGTTTTAGGTTCCTCAGATCATGAATTATTCTAAGTGTTGGAACCACGGACAGAGCTAATGAAACCACTGACAGAAGAATGAATCCACTACTAAAGTTAAAGCGCGGCTAGTAGTAATGTGAAACCACTGCTATTGTATTGTAAACAATGCTAGTGTTGTTTAGTCGGTTTAATATTTTGTATTAGATAAATATGGAAAAGATATTTATCTTGTAGGTTACGTATTGTATTATGTAAAGGACTCCTTAGCCTATAAAAGGAGGTCCTAGGTTAGATTAGATATATGTGTGTTTTTGCTATATCTAAGGTCGTTACACTTCAAGGTTGTAAAACCCTAATACTGGTTTGAGTATTCGTATTAATAATAATATTGAGGTGTTGAATGTTTGTTGTTCTTCTTCTTAAGATTAAGTATTAAATTCCTCGTAATATTTAATAAGTCTTTGTTAAGTCAGTTTCTATAAAGGATCGTTTGCTCAATTGGGATCAACAGTAGCCCCATCACTTTTCATCATGGAAGGTGATAACCCGCCACCACTCATCGATCCACCAATCAATGACCCGCCAAGAGGCCGTACTCTTGGTGAATACTCTATACCAAGCCACCAAGGCTATAGGAACACTACTGAGCTCCCCGATCAAGCTCAAACTACTGCCCTGCGATCCGACACCATTTCCATGGACTTCGTTCCGAAGATCCTAATCAACATCATAAGGAGTTCCTTAAAATCGTCTATTCCATCGACCTTGATGCTACTACTCGGGAGACCACGCGCTTGCGTCTCTTCCAATTCTCTCTACGGGACCAAGCTAGTAATTGGCTTGAGCGACTTCCCGCTGGCTCCATCTCAAGTTGGGATGATCTCACTACTCGTTTCCTTGCCCAATTTTTCCCACCGGGGAGAACTACTAAGCTTAGGAATGAAATCTTGATGTTCCAACAACATCAAGGTGAATCTCTCTACGAAGCATGGACTCAATTTAAGGACTTGCTCCATAAAGTCCCTCATCACGATATCGATCTTTGGCTTCAAGTCCAAATCTTTTACGATCGTGTCAACTTCTCAACTAAGCAATCCATCGACCAAGCGGCCGGTGGTAAACTTAGTGATCTCACCGCGGAAGAATCGTGGGGTACAATAGAGGACCTTGCCCTCTATGACAACAAAATTTGGAATGACCCCCGTGAGTTGCCCAAAACCGTAAAGCCAATCTCCTTGCCTCCCATTAACTCACAAACTTCCGATCGTAGGAAGCTTGAACTTGAAGATCAAGTCAAATTCCTAATGAGCTCCTATGAAAATCCTAAGTCTTCACACCAAGTGAGCAAAATCACTCTACCTTGTGAGTTATGTAGTGGTCCCCGCGACACTCGTGATTGCACAAGACTCTCCGAACAAGCTTTTGCGGACTACGCCTCCACGCGTACCAATGGAGTGGGAGGGAAGTGGTACACTTTCAAGCCCGAACAAAACAACTTAGGAAACACCTACAACCCCTTATGGAGGAATCACCCTAACCTCAAGTGGAGCCAAAACTCAAACCCACCCCAAAGCTCATCTAGTCCACCCAATAGGTTCAACCCTCCAAATACCGGGAGTTCAATTAGTCTTGAGGCAATTGTGACTAGATTCATGTCATCTCAAGAAAATCGATTGACTAAGCTTTAAGCCGATTTCAAGCAACGACAAGATGAGATGACAAACAAGCTCGACGCCCTCTTAAAAGCCTTCAATGACCGGGAAATTGGAGCACTACCAAGTGATACTATAAAGAACCCAAAAGTGAATTCGATTTCATCGACTTCATGTTCTTGCTCACCTTGGGAGAGTGCATATCCATGCCCTTCACATCCGAAAGTTCATCCGGTTAACGCCATCAACACGGGGTTCCAAGCGATCCCTCATGAAGTACCAAGGACCTGAACCATTGGTCCAACCAACTCTTGAGAAACCCGCCAACCAAGAACCCAAACCTAATCTAGAGGAGGAGTACAAGGAACTCCACCAAGAAAAACCAGTTCTTGAAGTCTTGGCTCATGCGCCTTATTACAATGCTTTAAAAGAAAAATATGATCAAGAACTAAAGCTAGGAGAACGTGGGTCCGCATTTGTGCAAAATAAGTTACCTAAGAAGTTAGGTGATCCCGGGCTATTCATTCTTCCGTTTAGGCTTGGAAACTCTAAACCTTTTGACACTTTAGCCGACTTAGGATCAAGCATCAATCTTTTTCCGTTGTCCCTCCATAGAAGCCTTAACCTAGGTAAGATAGAACCAACGGAAACCATCTTAGGTCTAGCGGACGGTAGTATTGCATATCCGGTAGGGATAATAAAAGACATGGTAGTTCATGTAGGTGAATTGACTCTTTTAGCGGATTTCCATGTGCTAGACATGAACAAAGACCCGACATGCACATTGTTAGTAGGAAGAGGATTCTTAGCTACCGCTAGTGCCATAATTGATTGTAAGATGTCTAAGATAGTGGTAGGAGAAGGGAATGCTAGGTCAGTTTATGATGTCAAGAAGCATATCTACTATAAAGAGGAAGAAATTCCCTATGAGATCATGTTTGATAGAACACCATCTAGATATGGACCTTGGACTAATAAAGACTTTATAGGTCCTCAACGACATTTATATCTAGAAGAGTCCTTTGTTAGTAACTCAACTTTACATGAGCAAGAATTGGCTAGGGACATAGAAGTGAACCCGTTCGAGGATGCCTTCGTGTTTAAGAAGATGACCGAGTTCCTAGGAAGCTTGCCCGCCAATCTTGTCATGAATAAGTGGAAAGTCGAGAGTGAGAAACCTAAGCATAAGTGGAATTGGGATAGACCACCTAGTGATGGTAATGGAGAATGACACATTAGGATGACTATCTATGACCCTAATGGAGAAAAATTTGAAAAGGCGTACCGAACTAAGCTTACCACTAAGAACTTAAAAGATAAGTTTGATCCCTATGACATTCTTGAGGATAAGCTTACTTACATAGGTACGTAGGGGCACGAATTCGAGTCTAGCCACAAGACTCATAAATAAAGAAAAGTGCATCATGGGAGGCAACCCATGCTTAATTGTTTGCTTGTTTGTGTGTCATATATCTTTTCATTGATTGACTATTCTCATGTTTGAATTTGTGAAAATGCTTTATTTTGTCTTTAACCTCGTCTTAATTACATATAAAGGTATTTTACAAAAAGGATAAGTGTAGGGAAGATTACACACGTTTTTAAAAGAACGTGAACATGAGAATTACGATTATTGAAAATGATATATATGTGTGTTTGTTAGAGTCAAATTCTTGTATCGAGTCATAATAGATGTTTTGCAGGAACCTTTCCAGATTTTAAAGGTGTAATTTTTCCAGAATTTTTCTAGAAAAACGCAGCAGACCAGTTTCTGTCAGGATAACCTGACGGCGTCAAGAGGAGCAGAAACAACTTATCTAACTTTCTCTCGTTTTCTATGCTACTTATAAATTTTTGGAATTTCTCAGGTCTTAATTTTCTATAAAAATCTATAAACATTCATTCCACAAGCGTTATATCCTAGTATAGTAGAGTCATATATAGTTTTACAACCGATTTTACGCGAAGGTTTCATCTATTTTCTTAAAGTGTGCAGGTTTTATTTATCAAGAAGAAGAAACGTAGGATTGGATGGAGCTTTTCACGCATACATTTTTCTTGGAAAGAATTTAACCACTACTTCACACGGATCCTACCGAGCTAATCAGGGGAGTACTAGTTTCTTTCTCTTTTAATTACCTTCCGTTATCATAACTTTGATAATTTTGGGGAACATTGGGGATAATGTTCAGTTTAAGTGTAGGGAGGGAGAATAAAACGGGAACTTTGAAACTATGCTTATCCTTGATTATTTGTCTTGTCCTATTTCATTTGTGTAATAAGCTATGAGAAATATCGGTTAGGGTAATTTTAGCACCAAATTTAAAAATTTTCATGACTTGTACGAGTGGGTCTTTAGTCTTAATAAAGCGTCTCATGGATAGGAAGTTATATGACTAGCACAAAAACCCTTTATCACTCAAATTCCACCCCAAAAATGTGAGGTTCACCCCTAGATATATAGGAATTAAAGCATTCATCTTTAATGCTTCTAGAGTGTACCGGTAGTATAATAGATTCTAGAACTTGTTTTGTGATGCATCCCGAGATCGCTAGTGAGAATACACTTGTGTAGTTAGGAATAACTAAATGATAAGAGGCATTAGGATAACCCTTGTTTGATACCCGTATTATAATTACTTCTTCCACATCGGCTGAGTAATTCCCCCACACCCTTGCGTTGTACTTATCTTTAGTACACGGTACCCATAGTTAACCCCTCAGAGCCTATCCTTTTTGCGGTTCTCGTGATGTTTCCATTTTCCGGAATATCAATGAAGAGCATTGTTTACAATCCACCCTCAAATGTACACCCAAATCGCCTTAGCCTACCTTGTATGCACTCACTTTTAGTTCATTATTGTTATCATACTAAACCCTTAGTTCAATTATCTAGTTACTTGCATGGTTGCTAAGTCGAGTCATATCTTTTTTACACAGTTTTGGGATGATTGGGACTCATGGGTAAAGTTAAATTTTATGGAGTGACGGAAAAGAACGTTAAATTCAAATTCCCTTTATTTACGTAATAATATACTCCAAGTGTTTTGATCTTTTCAATTCGGGTCAAATTAGTGTTAGAGTAATAAAAACTCAAGTGTAGGGATGTGCCTATAAATCCCTTATATTTTGATGTTATCGTAGAGGATGGTAGAGTAAAAGTGTATGAAAAAAAAAAAAAAAAACGTACGGGCGACCATCCTACATCTATCTTTATGTTTATGTTTTTCAATTTTTGTTTGTTTGTTTCAAGTATTTAGAGTTTAGAGATTTGAGTCTTGGCTTAGCAACGCCATTCTTCTCATGCTTGTAACATAAAGATTTTTGACTTGCCACCACCAAATCGCCTATCCAACCAAACCCTTTGTTTCCCTACCGTAAGCCTAACGTTACAACACCTTAAAAGACCTCTTAGATAGTTGTTCATAGGCGCTTACGCCAAAGCGGTGAAGGTTTGATCTAGTCTCAAGCCTATGGTAATCTATGTACTATGACCGGTTAATGAGTGTTTATCTTCCATTTCCATTTGCTATATTTCATATACACCCGAGAGATGAGAGTATCCAAACACTACTTGTGAGGTGCTAGTATATAATTTCCGTGCTTGTTATGACTATTGCGGGGCTTATAATTGTTATGAATGATGTTAAAAAGTTGCTTTATGCCCCCTAACTTATAAATTGATTGGCCAAAAGCACATTTGCTTGAGGACAATCAAATACCAAGTGTAGGGATATTTGATAAGGATTTAAAATGTACACTTTTAAGGGGTCATTTAAGCCCTTAATCACCCACTTTTAAATCCGTTACTGCTTAATTTCGTTTCTTTTCACTTTTTAGGTCTCTTGGAAGCAAAATGCTGGAATGATGCATTTTTGGACGAAAAGGAGTGAATATATGAAGAAAATGGCTACGTCAAGATCAAGATATTCAAGCTGCTGAAATTACACCTAACGGCGTCACAAACCAAGGGCGGCACCGTCCCTCTTTGTGTGATTGAATTTGTGATGGCTCAATAGCGATTTTGCTATTTTGTACCTGACGGCGTCAGGCTTTGAAGAGTAAGGGCGTCACGTAGTATTTCCTCCCCGGACGACCTATATCCAGATTCAGACGATGTCAGAACTGAAGACTGACGGCGTCACAACCACAACGTGACGCCGTCGCGATGATGACTTGGCCAAGACGAAACCCTAATAACGGCGATCTGACGGCGTCCCACCTATAAGGCGACGCCGTCGCATTTGTAATCTTATATATAGAATTCAATTTTTCAGACTTTAAAAGAGGTAGACTTGTGGAGTAAAAACCTAAAACGATTGTAGTCCAGTTTGGACAATAATTTAGGGTTCTCAAATCCTATTTTACATCAAGATAAGTTATTTATTCCCTTGATTTCATTATGTCTTCAATTGAATGTGTGTATGCTTGCATGTTTAACATGTCCGACTAATTTATTTGTGTGTTTGCTTAGATCTATGAAACCTAGTTATTAATTATTAATTGGTTGTCTTTTATCTTAATTGTAATTGGCTTAGGAGTGCATGAAGTCATCATTGTGTTTTTAATGCTTGAGTAATCTTTGTTGAACATTAGTTTATAATTACTAGTTGAATTCTAGGCTAAATATCCAAAGAAAACCTTAGTGTTAAGTTTATGAATCCTAGAGATTTCGTAGTCATTAACCTTAAGGTTGTCTCAAAGAGTTAGGGATAAAAGCACACCCTACGACCTTAGAAAACACAACGCGTTAAGAATAAGGACGTGACAATTCAATCACCAATAAAAGATAACTAGGGAGTAATAATATCTAGGTAAACACATCTTTAATCATCATACGAGCACACTTCAAAAAGACATAGACTACCCATTAGTTTAGATAATTAGATAAGTAGAGTAACCGGTAGATGTACCAACCCCCCAATCCAAAACCCGAGATTTTACCCTTAGATTTATAAAAAAATATAAAAAGATAAAAAATAATCTTCCTCAACCTCAAACCTTAGCGTAGTGATTTCTCACTAGCATTCCTATTCCCTTAGAGAACGATATCAATACCCGAGGCTTACCCAATGCTACACTACAACGATTAGGTTCACTGCCTAGGGTGTTGAAAAACTTGCTCGACGAAAAGGAAGTTTCCTTTGACCCCGAACGCGCCTTGTACGCGCATCACCCTCCATAATTCAACTTAGGGCAGTAACCGGGTTCAATTTATATGCTACTGGTTATCAAATAGATGACACCGGTATTGAAGACAAAGACGTCATGGACCTAGTGACGCGCTGCACTTAACCTTCTAGCTACTCAATTCCTTTTAAAAGGATTTGTTTCATTCTCACGGGGAACCTTGCATAATCTATCGACTTTCTTTTAGAGATGGTTGGTATTGAAGAAGGAGACCCTCTCCTTAGTCTCCGCTTAGGAAAACCAAAGTGCACTAATCGAGTCTAGAGCCATGAGATTCATCAAAAGATCTTTTAGGAACACTAAACGTTTCATCACTTGTTGTTCAACAATAAGGACACAAGTGATATATTCTAGAGTCCTTTGTGGGTTACACTTAGTGTGTCTAAAATGGTCTATAATCGTGGAGTGATGTTTCGGTGTACTTTAGCGACTTGCCTGAATTGTTGATACACTTTGGTGTATCTTGTCAACCTTCTTGAGGGTCTCCAATTCAGGTAACAACCTTTGTAAGAATTAAAGATGTGTTTTCACACTATGTTGTTAACACCCTCGAAATTTGAACTCGTAAGTGCTGGAAATCCCGCTAAGGAGATTCCTTTCACGAATTGAATCCTGAAGACGTGGGTCATTACTTAAATTTGTTCTATGTAATGATAACTGTCCCTCAACGGGATTCGGACGGCTATTCACCCGACCAAGGTGAATGGAATCAAGACATGCATCAGTAAAACAATCGTAGTGGTCAATTCTCTAAGAAAAGTCCACAATGATCAATTGGTATTATCCACTAACATATTTATGCAGCTGCTGATGGATGTTCCTTGGAGGAAAGACCGCACCATCTCACCATGGTCATACCAACATCACAACACATGAAAGTTCTCACCAATATCAAAGGCATCACAAATTTAAAGATGATTCTTCGTTAATGTCAAAGAATCTACAAAGTTTAAAGACTAGAGAACTTCACAACATTGGAAATTCAAAGTCAAAAGAAGTATGAGCATGGTGGAGAAAGACGTGGAGACACCTATCCCAAAGAAGTTGAAAAACGGCAGACAACACCTTTATCTGATCATAAAGCATGAAGGAACAAAGAATCAAGACTATTCAACAACACACAAAGTTCAAGATCAAGAACTCTAAAGACCTAATCATGTAGAGCATCTTTTGAATGACCAAACCTTAGGAGGAGATTGTTAGCCTTAATATAAAGTGATAGAAAGTGATGGTCATTCACGTTTAGGAACTTTGTAACATGTGTTAGATATTGTATTAGAATAGTCATTGGGCTCATGGATTGGGCCAAGCTAACCGGTTATTAGTTATGTTATGTTTAGTCATGTTGTAATGTAACCCCAATCCATAAACCAATCAAAGCCCATCCAAAGCCCATAAGGCTTTTATGTCTTAAGTATAAAAGGCACATACCATGCCATTTGGTATGTGTGCTTGAGTGCGTAAGTGTGTGTTTTCATATAGAATAAAAGTTCATGTTCTCTTATCTTTCTCTCTACCCATACGATTCATACATCATCAAGTCACCAATCCGTGCTTCATATTTAGTGTTAGTATGATAGAGTTGATATATATTAGGTCTTATATACCCAAATTAGGGCAAGTGGGTAAATGGTGTTTTGAACCTAATTAAAAGGTTATAGTAATTATGAGATGATTATATTGGGTTAAAGTTAGTAATTTATGGGATTGACATCATGTAATCAAGATATGATTATATGATGATTAGTAGTGTGAAATAGATGGGATATAGTTATATAAACCATGGTTATAATTATTTAATTATGATTATTAAGTGATTATGGTTATGATGAGTTAATCTAGGATGTGAAAAAAAGGCTAATGATGATGTAGATGATGATGTTCTTGATTTCATTAGCTTGGATCAAGGTAAGTAAATCGATTATAAGATGATGTTATATTGATTTCATTATATTATGTGTCATGTGTTTATATGTTAAGGTTATAGAATGGGTTGAAATGTATGTGCTTATGTGAAAGTGTGTTAGAGACTAGTTTGGCATAACTAGTTATGAAGAGTTAGTTAAAGGTGGAATAGGTTAAAGGTATGTTGATGTTTTGACCTATAAGGCATGTTGGTGCTAAAGTGATTTAAGGTATATGTTAATGTTAGATGATTGTAATGGATTAATGGTTTATAATGAGTAATGTACGAATGATTTATGATATTATGTTATATCCGCTTTGCTTACTAATCCTCGTGCTTACAGTTTAGATGTTACCATGTTGTAGGTGTTTATGCTAAGTGGTAAGCTTGGACTAAGGCTTAAGGATTGTTAGAGCGGAAGATAGAAGGTTACGGTATTGTTTAGTTGGAGCTTAGGTAGATAACGAGCTCAAGTCAATGTTGTACCCCCGTTGGTATTTTAATGATTTATAAATGTGTTGTCATGTGTCAAAGCTTATGTCATCATTGTTATAGTATTTTGGTTTTCAAGTTGTATGCTATAGTAATGGGTTAAAGTTTAGCATGAAAATGGGTCAAAACGAGTCTTTGGCATAACACTCGTTACTTTGTAAAGTACGTTTTCGCGGGTTGTTATGACCTAGTTAATGTATGAAAATGAAGTATATGATGTGTTAATGATTTCTGGTAGTTTTCATGTAGTGTCATGTTCGGGAAGTTAGTTTTCCGAAAATTGTGCAAAAGTGCTTCCCTGAGCATAGATCTTAAGATCTATGCTCAGACCAGAAACTTGATTTTAAGGAGTTCTTCCTTGAGCATATATCTTAATATCTATGCTTAGGCCAAAAATTTTATAAAGGATTTTTAGATTTTGGTCATCTTTGAAAAATTCATATCTCTTAAAACATAAGTCGTCAGGGGTCGTGCCACCCGTCATTTCAAAGGTAAATGAGTGTAGGTTCATTTAAAAATAGTCTTAAGGTATGAATGTTTATGGAATATTAGTCAATGGTAAAAAGATTAAAAGAATGTTCGAGAAGGTTAAGTCGTTTTCGCGCAAAATTTTCAAATTTTGAGCATTTAAGGTCCTGTCGTCCACGGGGTGTAACAACTTGGTATGAGAGCTTCGGTTTAAGTTAATTAAGTTTCCACTTTAGGTTGCCTAGACTTAAACCACTATTAGATGCGTTGAATGTAAGATAAGGTAATCCGGGAAAGTAAATGTTTAAGTTTTGAAGCGATTTATGTGATAGGTTGCATGAACCTAAGTTGATAATGATGAATGTGTTCTATAGTGTTAATGTGTATTTGATATAAGTACGTAGAGGATTGAGGTGTTTAAGTGATTATATTGCCGTGCACCTTGGTTAGTGCCGGTGATTGTATTATGATTATATGAGATGTGTTAGAATATCGTTAATGGAATTTGATTAGAAATGGTAAGTGGTATTAGAGATGGGCTAATAGCGAGTCAAAGTATTTGACGCTTCAAGTGTGGAATATAGTAATGATAAGTGTGCTAAAGTATAACGTATGAAGGTAAGATGAGAATTGACACATAATTGTTAAGTGCCTATTAATATGGAAAGTAAAGAATGGGATTAAGGAACGATGACAAGTAATGATGAAATGAAAATGGTATATATAATGTGCTAATAACCAAAAAGAGATGAGTTAAGAATGTAAGTAAGAACGTAATGATATGTTGTCTAGTTAAACACGAAGAGATCGTGTTAATGTATAAAGTGAATATAAAGGATAAATGTAAGTTAAAGAAGGTGTTGTCGAACTAACCTATGTAAGGTTAGTTGTGGAAAAGAATGGAATAACCTAAAAGAGGTAAAGTAAAGATGTGGAATAGTTAACGTATGTTAAAGAATGTAAGTTGTAATGAGAAGTGTAGACACATAGAAATGTGTAAGTATGATAAGCAAGTTTCATCTACTCTATAATGCTTGTTTTATCTAAATATCATGAATGAGATATTGTGTGTGTTATAATGTTAATGGATTGGATTCATTGTTAAAATGTGAAAGGTTAAAGATGGTTATCGTGTAACCAATGAGTTAATGATGGCTAACGATGTCATCCTTCGGGATGGGCGAGTTGATGTTGATAATGTTGGTAACCTTCAAGATGACCAAGTTAATGGTGGTATCCTTCGGGATGACCAAGCTAATAATGTTAATGGTGGTATTCTTCTGGATGACCAAGATAATGATGTTAATGGTGGTATCTTTCGAGATGACCAAGCTAATGATGTTAATAATGGTATCCTTCGGGATGGAATGTATTGCCTTCACTGGAAAGGAGTTGCCTATATCATTGGCATATAAAAATATCCATGCTTCGTCATCATCAAGACTACTGAGGTTCTCTTGTTGATACTTCTTTCTTCCTCCATAGAAGTGTTGTGTCCAAGGCATTAGTGAAGGATGCCGAAAGAGTAAAGACGAAAGCAATAGTAAAATGTGCTTAAGGTCCGTGTCAAAAGCATTAGTGAAGAATGCTAAAGGAGTCAAAACGAAGGCATTAGTGAAAGGTTCCAAGCGTTCGTGTCAAGGGCATTAGTGAAAGATGTCTAGGAGTCAAATCAAGTGGCATTAGTGAAGGATGCCAAGGTCATATAATCGATAAGGTGCATCGTTATACAAATAGTGATAGTTTGTTTCCAAGGATGTTGATATCCTTGATGGTGTTGTAATAAGGAGTGGGTCTCCTTTGGGATTAGGTGTTGTGTAGTGTTGGGTAGTAGTTCCTCCATTGTAATAGAACTCGGTACTTAGCCTAGTACCGGATAAAGGGTAGGCGACGTTGTGGTAGATGTGGTTCTCCTTGGCGAAAGAACCCGGTGGTTAGCCTAGTACCGGAAAAAGAGTAGGCGACGTTGTGAAGGCTTCTCCGCCATAAGGAGTTGGTGTCGTGTAGTGATTACGAACTCTCGAGTAGGTGACTCGGGGAGTGGAGCAGGGCAAGGAAGGTGTCCTTGTAGCCAAACCACTATAAATACTTGTTTCGTGGTTTTGTGCTTCTTACTCTTTATCTTTCATTACACGCTTTTATATCTATCTATCAATGTCCAACATACACATCTAAATAGATTGACATAAGTCGATCTAAATATTTTAAAATGAAGTTTTAATTGGTAAAACTATTCACCCCCCCCCCCCCCCTTCTAGTTTTCCACAATTGGCATCAGAGCTTCCTTACCAAGTTTCTTAGAGTATACTGTACTTTAAAAACTTGATACGATCCGTGTATGTTTGAAAACTACAAAGAAGGAAATCTTTCAATACAATTTTTTTCTCTTTCATGTTAGATATTGATAGATTATTCTAACATATTCTTTTCAAAAAATCTTCATGCTAGGATCTCTCTAAAACCTTCATTTCTATTCAAAGATTAATGAAGTCAAATTTCAAGAAAGAATCTAAAAGTAATCACAACCTACTTATTTTAAGTACAAAGGATTACTTTAAGAGCTCATAAAGTACTTTTGGTCTTATGTCTTCACAAACCAAAATCAAGAACATAAAGGTATGTTTACTCTTCATTAGGTAGCTTATATCTACATGAATATGTTAATACCATTTTTTTGCTAGTCTTTCAAAAGTCTCCTTTCGCCACTTTCCCGACTTACTCATCATCGGGAATAGTATTCCTTTCGATAATTAATTCATCAAATCCCGTTGACCAAACATTATTTATTTTATTTTCTTTTAACCCTAAAACTATTTTTGTTCCATAAGCTATTTTATAACTTATAACAAAAATATTGCCAAACACTCTTTTTCTGTCTACAGTAGCCGGATCCCTCTAGTTGTACTAGTCGGATCCCTTATACAAGGGATTCGGGGGAACCGTGGGACAGAAACTAGCTATACGCTTTTCAAAACCAACCTTGCTCATTTTCCCTCTCCTCACAAAATACAAAAAATGACCCAAGAGCTGGTTTCATCTTCATAGGACTCCATATCCTCAAGTATTATTCTCTAGAACATCATTGTTAGTAATTACACTAACATGTTCTAGTTTTCATCATCCTCATCCTAGGGTTTATGGTTTCTCAATTTTTAATCAATTAATTTAATTAGGTTTTCCAAAATTGATCATTAAAAAAGGGCTTCAACATTACTAAAATTACATTGTGTTCACAACATTGTTAATACAAATCAAAACCATAAACCCATCTCAACAAATTTTGCCTAATTGGAATATTTGTGTTTCTAGGACCAACCATGCCTAAATCCACTCAACAAGACCACCATGATACCGTCCATTACCTCACCCATTACTATCGGAAAGAGGGATTGTCAAAAACCGATCGCAAAGTCTTCAAAAGACTTGAAAAACGACTTATCCACGAAGGTCGTGTGGTCAAGGAATGTTTCCTTGAAGATACCGACATTCGTCAAGTCTTCTCGGCAATCAACTTTGATTGTCTTTTTGATATTGATGAACAAATTTATCCGGTTTTCATCTTTGAATTCTACAAAAGCGTTAGGATCATTCGAAACACCGATGATAGCATTTCAATCGCCTTCATCATCAATAAACGAAACTTCACTCTACCTCTCAAAACATTTGCTCAAATCCTTCGTATTCCTTGTGAAGGAATTTGCATGTATTCCCAAGATTGGGCAATTGCCGCTCAAACTCTTGCACTTGATCCCAAACCAATATACCATACTCCTCTTAATGAACCCGAAACCATTCGAGATACCATTTTCAAAATTAGGGCCGACCAATCCCGTCTCAACTGAAACAAAAAAACTCATTCACCGTGATCTCTTTCAAATGGAACTCTTCGAAATGCACCCCATTTTTAGAAAATGGGAAGAAATTCTTAGGGAAAACGTCATTAGCTTAGTCGGTAACAAGGATCATCCAAACGCATGTCTTATGCAAATGATTTATTGCCTTATCCACCAAAAGCCATTTAATCTCGGCTATTACATGGTGAAGAGAACGGCCGGGGTATTCAAAGTTGCCAACATGGTACTTCCGTATGGTATGCTCCTAACACGACTTTGTGAGTATGTTAGTGCATTGCAACCATCTCCTATCAACGATGCTCATTTCCTTTCCGATCACTTTATGGTACCTCTTACCAAACAACCCCCTAAACGGTTCATGGTTAATAGAAGAAAACCTAAAGCTCTCTCAGACTCCTCGGACGAAGAAGAAGAAAAAGAAGTAAATGTCAACCCCGAAGCTAACATCGACTTGGACCCCTTTGACTACTATCAACAACTTCCAACTCTTCCAAACGAGATCGCGGAATTCAAACAATTAAGGGGTATGATTCAAAACCTAGCTAACTACGTCATGAAGTCGGGAAAGAGGAAAAGAAAGGATTGACGAAAGAGACTTTATAACTATGCTTGTTTTTAGACCTTTGATTTGTGTATGAATGATTATGTTTTAGCACGCTTGTTTGTGTTATCTTGGATATTATCATTACTGCTACTATCTATGATATGATTTATGTGATAACATGTTTTTGTTGCTGTTAAGTTTAATGGTTACTAGTGCATATAGGTTGGTACAAATACTGCATTATCTTTTGTGATGGTTCTGATTTGCAGATGCCGGATCCCTAGGATTAGCCTAAACGGATCCCTCCTTTGAAGGAACTGTGGGATCCATGACAACAGATCAACAATACAGACTCCCATACATCAAAACAGCTCACTAGATCACTTCACACTAGCCAAACATAAGACCTTAGAACCAAGTAAGTCTTCTTCAAGAATTTAAAAGCTTCAAACTCACCCATAGCTTACCTAGGATCTAATTCAAAGTGCTTTTGATTTATCAACTCATCGAAACTCACCATATTTCCGCTTCAATACTCACACATTGTTTCTCACGTCTCAAAAATCTTAGGTGGATATATTTATCAATTTTAGGAAATTGTTTCTAGCTATTCTTATCTCAAAATGGGTCAAAAACTAGTTTTTCAATTCTTTTATTTCTTTGAGGATTTTTCAAACTCCATCTCAAGCTTACATCTGATCTCTAGGATCATTTATTATGACTTGACACCATCAAAATTCCTAGTGTCATCCTTGAACACCCATTGGTGATCATAAAGTCTCATTTTCCCTCCATAAAGGAAATCATTAGCTACATAACTCATTGCCCTTGATTATTCAAGTACCCTTTCATTTAAGACACTTAGATGGACTGAAACACTCAAGAAGGTATAGGTATTAGACCTTACAAACATCGTTGCTATGTTTTCTTAGCTGCTGAGAGACGGATCCCTAGGATTAGCCTAGACGGATCCCTCATTGGAGGGAACCGTGGGATCCGTATGACACATTCATGTCAAATCTAGCTAAAACAATCATTTCAAGCTCATCTTGCTAACTTGAACACTCCATCTCATCTTAATTAAGTTCCTAGATCATTACAACTCTGAAGTTGACTCTTGTGCATGCTAATTATTACATTCCAAAGAATCTTAGTGGTTTAAGTCTTGAATGCACTTGCCAATTTCCTCTCTTTATAAGTCATCTTGCTAGAATTACTTAGTCATCAAACACAACATAATTCTCAGCAATTATAAACATCTTCCTTAGTCATTTCATCATGAGGAAAGCTCCTAGTGCTAACTCATCCACCCAAGAACCACGAAAGAAACTTGCTCGTGTTGTACACGAAATTTCTTCAACCGAATCATCTCTAGTCAAATCCACAAATACTAGGATTTCCCCTCCACAAACTTAACCAATCAAACAAATCCTCAAGAGGATTGTTCCCATAAAAATATCATCACCAAACTCTACAATTCCTACTAAACCAAACACACCCTTTTCAACCCTACCAACATCATTGGTGCCTAGAGCCATATCACTTACCACCTCACAATCATCTCCACACTCCTACAACTTAGAGGACGTACCCCCTAGGCCATCTCATCCTCCGCCATTACCAACACACTCTTCACTAGAGAAGATTGTATAACAAAACCAAGGTGTTGAATCAACACTTGCACCAATGTCCATTTCTCCATTTCCCTCTAATGGTCCATTTTGGATTATGAGGAGACATCAAAGTCAACCACCTGACCACATGGAAGTTGACACTTCCCTACCTCCACCATCAACTCTTGTTGAGCCATCACTTAATGTGCCTCCATCAATACCTCCTTCATTTGAGGATCCCTAACCTTCCTCACTTGAACCTCCACTTCAAGTTGCTCCATCTTTACCATCATCCTTTCAAAACCATGACAAGGATTGCTATCATTGTCAACATATTGAAGCATTGATACATGAACTACGTGAGGAGCAACGTTTCATGTTTCATCACCTCCTCGAATGCTTCGATGAGGTCAACAAACCTAAACAACCATGAGCCTAAGGATTAAAATGGTGTCCTAGTCTCAAACTTAACTTAGATTGTTTAGGAATCTCATTTCATGATTGATCATCCTCCTGAAGATTGGAGCCAATCAACAAGTCTACTCATCCTTAGACTCAAGCATGTGGTTGCTTCTTAAGTTTAGGTTACTTATTAGTATCAATAGAATATGTATTACATGGCTATCTCATTCTCTTAGTTTTAGAGATTTATTGGTTATCTCCTTGTTTTATTGAATGATAGTTTATATGCCATATTGCTTTGAGTATATGTTTGTTGCTTGAATGCATATCTCACTTTGATGTTAACATTATTTGTTATATCAACATTGCTGAATTCTGTCATCAGACATACGGATCCCTGAACTTTGCCTAGTCGGATCCCTCCAAGGAGGGAACCGTGGGATCCGTACAACAGAAGACCAATTTTCTACTAACTTGAGTCTTATTTGCAGGAAATTATGCACTATATACTTTTTTTCTAACCTTTATTTTGTAGATTTTCAAAATACGCATGAAGACTTTGACACCCTAAGCTAGGGGAGCTTTGTGTCAAACCATACATTGCAAAACCATTTGCAATATAATCCTCATATGGATTACATTTTGTTACCCCTTGCAAAGATGCAATTATCAAGGGGGAGCATTATCGTTACTAAGACGAAATCATTTGCAAACATAGTTGCAATGCATTAGCTTCGTAGTTTTTATTTACTTGACGCCCTCACAAAGGGATGGACTCGTCAAGGGGGAGTAAAGATGAGAAGTCTTCCCGTCACTTGCTCTCTACATTTTCTTCTTTTACATGTTTTTCTTAAAACATTGTGTTAGTTTCTTTTCGATGCTCTTTTGTTTCACAAAAGGGGAGAAGAGAGTACAAAAACTCCAATTCGAACTTTTACGAATTTTAGTTTTTCCTTAAAATAATTTTATGTTTTGTCATCAACAAAAAGGGGGAGATTGTTTATACAAATAAGCCGTAAAAACGTTTATTTATATTTTACGATCTTCTAATGTTTTGTCGATAACAAACGTAAAATCATTTTAATGAAACAAATAAAATACGTAAATGGTTTGAGCCAATAGTTTTCTAACACACTTACGTTTTCACATAAAACACTAAAACAAGTATAAGTGATTTTTTGATTTAAATAATACACATGTACAACAACTAGTGTTTACATATTGGGCAAATATATACATAACTAGTATGTATTATAATTGGTAAAAACTACAACCCATGGAGCATATCCATAACCCATGGTATTGACCCATATCCATTTGACTAGATGCATTGCATCTATTAGATACATTGTATCTAAGGAAATACCCATGGACCAACCCATAACCCATGACCCATAACCAAAAACCCATGGGCAAAGAGGAGCGTCCCACGGATCCCTGAGGTTACACTAGACGGATCCCTTAAGGGAGGGATCCGTGAGATCCGGGGAACAGTAACTAGTTTTCTTCTATAAATAGTGAGTCATTTCTTCCTTTTGGGTTGCCACTCCCACACATACTTTCCCCAAGTATTGCAACTCTCTAACCACTGACCCTAAGGGATCTTTCTATGTAGTTTGTCTTTTGTTTTTGTGTGATTCTCTAGGTTCTTCTTAAAGGCGAGATCACCACTTCTTGAAGTCGAGCAAGCTCAAGTCCATGAGTTGCCATGCTTTGTCATCATCAAGAGTACTGAGGTTCTCTTGTTGATACTTCTTTCTTCCTCCATAGAAGTGTTGTGTCCAAGGCATTAGTGAAAGATGCCGAAAGAGTCAAGACGGAAGCATTAGTGAAAGGTGCTTAACGTCCATGTCAAAAGCATTAGTGAAGAATGCTAAAGGAGTCAAGACGAATGCATTAGTGAAAGGTTCCAAGCGTTCGTGTCAAGGGTATTTGTGAAAGATGTCTAGGAGTCAAATCAAGTGGCATTAGTGAAGGATGCCAAGGTCGTATAATCGATGAGGTGCATCGTTACACAAATAGTGATAGTTTGTTTCCAAGGATGTTGATATCTTTGATGGTGTTGTAATAAGGAGTGGGTCTCCTTTGGGATTAGGTGTTGTATAGTGTTGGGTAGTAGTTCCTCCATTGTAATGGAACTCGGTACTTAGCCTAGTACCGAATAAAGGGTAGGCGACGTTGTGGTAGGTGTGGTTCTCCTTGGTGAAAGAACCCGGTGGTTAGCCTAGTACCGGAAAAAGAGTAGGCGACATTGTGAAGGCTTCTCCGCCATAAGGAATTGGTGTTGTGTAGTGATTACGAACTCTCGAGTAGGTAACTCAGGGAGTGAAGTAGGGCAAGGAAGGTGTCCTTGTAGCCGAACCACTATAAATACTCGTGTCGTGGTTTTGTGCTTCTTACTCTTTATCTTTCATTACACGCTTTTATATCTATATATCAATGTCCAACATACACATCTAAATAGATTGACATAAGTCGATCTAAATATTTTAAAATGATGTTTTAATTGGTAAAACTATTCAACCACCCCCTTCTAGTTTTCCACACATTCCCCACTGTTAGAATGGCGATGGGGCCATGATGGGTGTTAGTTTGGCTTTTAGGATCTTCGGTATTGGGGAGTGGATTTGGCAAGAGTCGCACTTTAATATCTCATTCCCCGCGTCTTGATGCATAGTTGGCCAGTAGTATCCCTGACGCATGGCCTTTGCTACTACCGATCATGGGCCAGAATGCGTCCCGCAGGCCCCTATGTGTATCTCTTAGATCACATAGTTTGCTTGTAGAGGTCCTACACATCTCATCATTAGGACCAAGTATGCCTTCTTGTAGAGTATCCAGTCTTCCATGACGTACTAACTGATCTTCAATCTTAACGCGCGGGCTTCGTTCTTGTCATCCGGCCAGAATCCTTCCTCCAGACAACGAATGATGGGAGTCATCCAGTTATCTCCTTCTTCCTCAACCACATTGTTGACTTCCTTTCCCTCCGTCGACCTTTCTCTTAATACTTCTACCAAGACTTCTTTTGTTAGGTGGTCGAAGGCGACTGTGGCAAGTTTGCTTAGCACATTTGCTTTTTGGTTTTGATTTCTCGAAATGTTCCGGATAGTGAAGCTTTTGAAGGACGCTATTTATTCCTTTGCCTTAGCTAGGTACTTGATCATGCTTTCATGACTCGCCACATAATCCCCGTTTATCTGATTAGATACCAGCTTTGAGTCCACCAGGACTTTGAGGCTGTGAACGGGCATGCTTTCAGCCATTCTTAGTCCTGCTTAAAAGCCTCGTATTCAGCCTCATTATTGGTGCTTTCGAAATCAAGACGAACGGCGTAGGTGAACTCCATTCCCTCCGGACTGATTAATACGGGACCGGCCCCTGAACCTTTGTTGTTGGACGCCCCGTCGGTGTAAAGGAGCCATTTTCCCTCTTCTTTCTCTTTCTTTGGGGCCGGTTGATCGAAGTATTTTGCACTGTCGTCTCCGATAGGTGTTTCTGAGAGGAAATCTGCTAATACTTGGCCCTTGATCGCATTCCTAGGCTCATAGGTGATGTTGTACGCGCCTAGCTCCACCGAGTATTTGGCCAACTTTCCTGAAGCTTCCGGTTTGTTGAGGATCTGCTTGATCGGCTGATCCGTAATGACCTTGATGGGGTGTGCTTTGAAGTACCTCCGTAGTCTTCTTGACATGTGCAACAATGAAAGTGCTAGCTTTTCAATTGGGGCATAATTTCTCTCTGCTTCGTTGAGTGTCCGACTTGCATAATGCATCGGAAGCTGTTTCCATTTTCTCTGCGTCAGTAGTACCGCACTGACTGCCTCTTTCGAGGCCCCTAGGTATACATACAATGTCTCTTTGGCCGTCAGTGTTGTTAATGAGGGCAGGTCGATTATGGGTTTCTTCATTTCTTGGAAAGCCTTTTCTGCTTCTTCCGTCCAACGGTACTCGTCCTTGTTCTCCTTGGCTATATTCTTGAGAGTTTCAAAGAAGGGGAGGGACCTTTCGGCCGATCGAGACAGAAAGCGATTTAGCGCTGCCAGTTTTCCGCTAAGACTCTGCATCTCCTTCAAGGTCCTTGGCGATTGCATGTCCATGATGGCCTTCGTCTTCTTTGGGTTTGCTCTGATCCCTTCTGATGTTACCATGTACCCCAGGAACTTTCCTTCCTCCATCCCGAAGGAACACTTTTTTGGGTTCAGCTTCATGTTCATTTTTTTTAGGTTATCAAACGTTTCGGAAATATCTCCCAACATCGCTTTCTCTTCTTTACTTTTAATAACCATATCATCTACATATGCCTCCAGATTCCTCCCTATCTGAGATTGAAAAGTAGAGTCTATCATCCGCTGGTACGTAGCTCCAGCGTTCTTTAGTCTGAAGGGCATTTTTGTGTAATAGTAGGTTCCCTGCTCTGTGTAAAATGTTGTTTTTTCTTCGTCTTCTTTTGCCATTTGCACCTGGTGGTAGCCCTTGTACGCGTCTAAAAAGCACTTGTATTTATACCCCATGACCGATTCGATCTTCCAATCGATCTCCGGTAAAGGGTAGTAGTCTTTAGGGCAAGCGGAGTTTATGTTCTTGAAGTCGATGCACATGCGCCAGCTTCCGTCACATTTTTTTACTAACACAGGGTTTGATATCCAGGTGGGATATTTGATAAGTCGAACGATACCAGCCTTGACTCATTCTTTCACTTCCTTCGTGACTACCTGACTTTGATCTGATGCTAGCATCCTGCGTTTCTGGCATACGGGATCCACCGACGGGTTAGCGTTTAACGTATGCTCGATTATTCTTCACGGAACCCCTGTCATGTCCGCTGGTTCCTAGGCGAAGACATCTAGATTTTTCTCGAGAAGCTTTCTAAGGCGCTTCTTGCATTCCGGGGATAAGGCCCCTCCTATTGTCACAGGTTGTTGTGGGAAAGCTGGATTGACTATCACTTTTTTCGTCAAACTTACCTCGTCTGTCCCACTAAGCTCTTGATTGCTTGGTTCCAGGAGAGCCATCTGCATCTTTTCTAACCTTCGGCATTTCGAGATTACTACAGAGCGAGTCACCAGAGTGGCGATTCCTCGAGGGGTGGGGAATTTCATCATGGAATGCACTATCGAAGGAATTGCCCTTAGCATCTTGAGTCCGGTTATGCCTAAGATCACATTGTATAGTGAAGGAGCGCGTATGACGGTGAATTTCATTTTGACCTTTCGGTATAACCCTTCGTCTCCAAACGACACATCCAATTCGATCTTCCCCAGGGGTTTCGTCAGTTGACCGGCGAACCCGAGCAGATCCGTTTGAGTTTTCTTTAATCGAGACCTTATCTCTGGACTTAGGTTGTCGAAACAGTGTTGGAACATTACCTCCACCGATGACCCTTCGTCCACGAATACTCTTCTTACCAAATAACCTTCCATTGCTGCTTCAATGATGAGTGGTTCATCTGACACATCTCCGGAGGGTAGGGGAGGAAAGGTGATTGGCACATTCATGCATCCTTCCTCCTGATCCAACAACTTCCTCTTTCTCCATTCTGGCCATGCTCTAATCATGTTGAGACCTTCTCCTTCGCCATCGCTTCCTTCTTGGGTGGGTCCCGTCTGCCCTTCTGTCTGAGGTTCCTGACCAGATGATTCAACTTTCCATATTCCAAAGCTAACTTCAATTGCTTCCTGAGCTGGTAACAGTCGTTCGTGTAGTGCCCCTTTTCTTCGTGGTAGTCACAGTACTTGTCTTGGTTTTCCTTCCTCGGCTAATCACGCATCGGTTTGGGAGGATGCAAGCGCAGCTGGTGTTCGGTGGCCAAGATCTCTTTTGGAGACTTGACAAGCGAATCAGAGGTTAGGCAGGGAAGATTGCGTGTAACACCCCAAAATTTGGCACAGCGGAAGCATTCGGGTCGTGGGTTGCTACAAATTGGTATCACAACACAAAGTATAGAACAACGGTTTTACATTAAATAAATTCATAAAGAAATGTATAAAGTTTACATTATTCAAAAATAGTGCGGAAATACAGACCCATAATAATAATAATAAATCGGTCCCAAATATGTCAAAGTATCCTATGACCATGCCATGCCATGCCAAAAGCCTCCAAAATAAACTGTCGCGATAAACCTGAAAATACATGCTAAAAATGTCAACACGATGTTGGTGAGTTCATAGGTTTGAAATAAAGTAGTAAATCAACTGCTACTGCGGCAATGATAAATAAGTAGGACATAAGCATAAGTAATAGTGTTGAGCAAGTAGTAAAATGAAATGCAATCCGCATCATGTAATCCACATCATGAAATCCGACCATCACGTGGTCCCGTGCACAATAGGAATCCAATCAGTTATTATCGCAAACTAGCTGGAGCTAAATTGTTGGATAAATGTAATCATATGTATCCACATACACTGGGTGCCTCTTCCCAAAGGTAAACTGGGTGCCTCTACCCAAAGATGAACTGGGTGCCTCTACCCAAAGATATTCTGGGTGCCTCTACCCAAAGATGAACTATGAATCCTTGATCATGATGCACACAAATTACATACATATATATGTCCAAAATGAAATAATATGAATTTAGCACAGCGTATGAAATAATGTTATTGTAATGATAATTGAATAACTGAACAAGTTATTTAATAAAGTGCATAAAGTTTTCAAGAACCAAGTCATTTGCAAATATATGAATTTAGTAAAAACAAGCATGTATTCTCCCCTAAAAGTGTTTTCAAACCAAGTAAAGTATGGGCCATGAACTCACCTCGATATGAAGTAACGCAAGAAATTACAACTGACACGACTGGCATCAAAAGCTAATCACAACCGTATTCAGGAGACATGCACAACGGCACAACCTAATACGTATACGATTATCTCAAAATGCGTCTAGAATAATAATAAGTCTACAAGGGACAACGAGTCATAGTTTTCGTGGATTACTCTCATTCAATACTTATAAAAGTTTAGTATTATGTTTCATGTGCTAGCAAGAAAACAAGGACTCGACATGTAACTCACGCTAAAGATAATTCACACTAAAGCATAATGTATATCCCAATACATTATAAGGAGAGGTCAAGAAATATTGACCAAGACTCAAGAACACACGCTAAAGCAATAAAACATATAAAGGAAATTAAACAAGTATGGGTCAATTAGCAACTAAGTAATAAGTAAGTAACTGCTAGAGTTTCTGACATTTACCCGGTAATCCCAGACAACTAAACATGTTTTATACTCCCACAAGGACTACTTGTGTAATTTCTTCCAAGTGCAAGGGGCGGACAGAAACTTAATCACAGGGACTAGAGGTGCAATTTTGGTAAACTTTGCAATATTAAGGCTCGAGACCCATTTGGACTAGTAAACGATCAATTCTCGACACACAATTTACGTCATTGTTTATACAATAATTTTTCCGGTAAAAATGAGTATTTACATGAATAGTTTTCATAAATAATATAATAATTTAATTTTTTTTATCGAGTTTACGGTTATACCAGTACGCGTTACGAGTCGGCTTCCACGTTTAACGAGACAACTCCTCGTTTTCAATTCAAATAAGTTAGGAATTGTTCAAAAGTGGAACTTACGAAATAATAAATAATTTTTTTTTCTTTTTTTAAATTAACCGGGAAATTTTCGGTGTGCTACATTGCGGCTCTGGTAATCACCTCGAGGGGTAATTAGGGTGTTGGCCTGTCTCTGTGACGGTAGGAGGTGCCATGGTCCCTGTTAGAATACCCATGACGCCCTTCATTTCTCTTCTCCCCAATGTAGTATCCCCGAGAGATCCTTTCGTCCTTTCGGAAGGAGCTGGTTAGTGCCCTTTTAGACAAGTCGTGGCTCCCACCTCTGGGAAAATCCGTGCTGGCGAAGGCCTCCTCTGACCGAACAAAATCATCAACCCGGATCATCATCTCGTCCACAGTCTTCGGAACCTTATCGGCAAAATGCTTAGCTAACTCAGGGCATTTGCATCCACTCATGAACGAAGAGATCCTCATGATCTTCGGAACCCCATGTATGAATCCCGTTTCTGTGGTCCACCTCTCTTTGAACTCCGGTAGTGTCTCGTTAGCTTTCCTTACAATCTTAGTTATCTCCGTCAGGTCCTTGAGACAGGCTTAGCCACAAGCGAGTTTCGAACTGGTCTATGAGGTCGGCCCATTCGTCTATGCTCCCTGGTGGAACACGAACGAACCACCTCCGTGCTTTTCCGTCCAACGTTTGCTGGAACATGCGACACCATACGGGCATCGGCCATTCGCCCTGACCCGCGGCTCCCGTGAACCTATTGAGGTGGCCCTGAGGCTCCGTAGATCCGTCGTACAGCTTGATATGAGTTGGCATCTTATGTGCCGAGAATTCGATCAACCGCTGGGTAAAGGGAGACTTTGTGATATCCTTGAAAGGCTTCCCCAGGTCATCATCTTTTATCTTGCTTCTAGTAACGATCTCCTTCTTCTTGCCTGCATCGTCCTTCTTCTCAGGGGTCTTTTCGTCGGTGAAATCTAATCGTATCGGACAGACGGTGTCCCTTCGGTTATGCTCTTTGATCTAGGACTTGAGCATAGATACATACCCTTCTATCTGCTCTCTAGTCGCTGGAGGGGAATCGACTCCCCCTCCTCCAGAACCTTCCGGAGGTTCGAAACCTGCCATTCTATAGCCTTGATAGATTGAATGCGGGTCCCACGGATGGCGCCAATGTTGAAGTATTTTTTTGTGAGGTAGTAATGATTCTTCAGCCTTGTTAAGTTAAGTCTTCTGGATACCTGCAAGGATGTAACAACGCGTTAGCCTCGTCCCGCGTGTTATCTCATGACCAAGCCCCTGCGTGAGAGTAAGTGGGGGTTTTACCGAAGGGTATAGTATAAATGTGTGTGTGTGAAAATGATACCTTTTTACCAATTACTTTATGCGTATTTATACTGTAGGCTGTCACTATCTGGTCGTTGCCCATGTCGCTATCTCTGACACTGTTGCTGCCGTTAGGGCTGACACTGTCTCTGACTCTGCGCAAGACACTATTTCTAACACTGCATCTGACACCCAAGAGAATGAGATGAATTGCTTCCAGGCTAAATGCGAAACGTACTGTCAGGTCAACGACCCTTTCAGATCTAACCTCCTTCGGTATGCTAATCTTTCGGGCTTTTGGCCTTCCGACTGTTTAGCCATTCGACCATATACGTCGTCACCCAGTCATTGTCTTTTTAGGTCACTGACCTTCACATATCCTCACTGTCAATCTCACAAACAACATGAGAAAGATAGATCATGTGACATCATGATTAAAGATACACGAAAATAGGAAGTTTGCCCATGACCGCTTCTATATATACCTCTATCGAGGCCACTTTTTCACCAAAATATATCAAAGACACAAATACATACGGTCGCCATCGTGTGGCAATATGGATGACGTTGAGATAGGGGAGGTTATCGTTAGCCAACCTGGTTGCTGTTGTCGATCGTCAACCAACCCAGCTACCACCTATGCCGATTTCGGTCTAACCACATTTCCATATTGTATGTCGTTAACTATCTTGAGTTTGGATAAAAACGTCTTTTTATGCTTAAGCTTTTATGGATTTTGTTAACAACAACGCGACAATTATAGTTACCAAAAAAATACGATTTGGTACTACAAAGATATTGTCTTTTGATGACACTTAAAATAAAAGTGTAAAAAAAAAGACTAGTTACTTAAAAAAGCATCAAACTTAACACTTTTTACCGTTGTATGTAGTTATGGATTTTTCCCCCCTAATGTGACACTAAACATCCGAATTACGTACATTGTGTGTACCCAGTGACGATTCGTTAGTCCTTTATACTAACGGTCGTTAGTAAATAACTTAAAATTCCGTTTACTCGCGTCAACATGGCATCGTTAGTCCTATATACTAACGGCCGTTAGTAAATAACTTAAAATTTTGTTTTCTTATGTTTTGGCACGTTTTCGATCTTATTTTTAGGCTTTCATATGTTTTTTAACGTTTTCGTCTTTTTTTACGTTTTCGACCCTTTTTTTACGTTATCGTTTGTTTCTTTACGTTTTCGTCTGTTTTTTACGTTTTCGTCTATCTTTTTACGTTTTCGTCTGTTTTTTACGTTTTCGTCATTTTTTTTACATTTTCGTTTGTTTTTTTATGTTTTCAGCCGTTTTTTTACGTTTTCGCCTGGTTTTTACGTTTTCGTCCGTTTTTTTACGTTTATTTCATTTTTTTATGTTATCGTCTGTTTTTTTACATTTTCGTCATTTTTTTTCGTTATTTTCTGTTTTTTTACGTTTTCGTCGGGTTTTTTTACGTTTTCGCTCGTTTTTTTACTTTATCGTCTGTTTTTTGCGTTGCGGCTTTTTTAGGTTTTTAGCCATTTTTACGTTTTCGTCTTTCTTACATTTTTCTCTGTTTTTTACGTATTCGTCCATTTTTTATGACATTTTCGTCAGTTTTTTACGTTTTCGTTTGTTCTTTTTATGTTTTTTACTGTTTTTTACGTTTGTCTGTTTTTTTACATTTACGTCTGTTTTTCTACGTTTTCATATTTTTTTTTACGGTTTCATCTGTTTTTTTACGTTTTCGTCTATATTTTTTCTGTTTTCTTCTGTTCTTTTACGTTTCGAATGGTCTTTTTACGTTTTCGTCATTTTTTTTACGTTTTCAGTCATTTTTTTATGATTTGGTATGTTTTGTTACTTTATTGACTATCTTTTTTACTTTTTCGTCCGTTTTTTTACAGTTTCACCCATTTTTAAAAAAATAAAAAAAAAGAATAACGGACAAAAAAGTAAAAAAACGGTCGAAAACGTTAAAAAATGACGAAAACATTAAAAACAGACGATAACGTTAAAAAACGAGCAAAAATGTGAAAAACAGACGAAAATGTAAAAACAGACGAAAACATAAAAAGGCGGACGAAAACGTAAAAAAAAAGATAAAAACGTAAACAAAGGACGAAACGTAAAAAAATAGACCAAAACGTAAAAAAAAGGTCGAAAACGTAAAAAAAGGTCGTAAACGTAAAAAAAACAGACGGAAATGTAAAAAAACAGACGATAACGTAAAAAAACGATCGAAGACTTGTAGCTCAGCGGTCCACCGGGTGGGTTTTATTATCCTTCCAGTTTCGAGTATATTCTTGGAAATGTAAAAAAAAGGGACAAAAACGTAAAATACATATGAAAACATAAAAAAAACGGTCAAAACGTAAAAAAACAGACGATAACGGACAAAAACGTAAAAAATTTCGAGAACATAAAAAAACAGACGAAAATGCAAAAAAAGACGATAACGTAAAAAAACGTGCGAAAACGTAAAAAAGGACAAAAACGTAAAAAAACTGATGAAAACGTAAAAAGACGATCGAAAACGTAAAAAAAACAGACGAAAATGTAAATAAAAAGACGAAGGTGTTAAAAAACAGACGAAACGTAAAATAAACAGACGAAAACGTAAAAAGATAGATGAAAACATAAAAACAGAGACGAAAACGTAAAAAAAAAAACAGACGATAACATAAAAACGGACGAAAACGTTAAAAAAAGACGAAAACGTAAAAAAAATAGACGATAACGTAAAAAACTGGTGAAACCTAAAAAACGGGCGAAAACGTTAAAAAACAGACGATAACGTAAAAAAAAGAGCAAAAACGTAAAAAAAAAATGGACTAAAACGAAAAAACGGTCGAAAACGTAAAAAAATCAGTCGAAAACGTTAAAAAAAAGACGAAAACGTAAAAAAAGGGAGAAACGGACGAAAACGTAAAAAAAAATCGAAAACGAACCAAAACGTAAGAAAACGAAATTTTAAGTTATTTACTAACGGTCGTTAGTATATAGGACTAACGATGCCAAGTTGACGCGAGAAAACGGAATTTTAAGTTATTTACTAACGGCTGTTAGTATTAAGGACTAACGATGCCAAGTTATGTACTAACGGCCGTCACTAGATACACACAATGTACGAAATTTGAATGATTAGTTTCACATTAGAAAAAAAAACATGGCTACACACAAAGGTAAAAAATGTCAAGTTTGATGCATTTTTAAGTAATTAGCAAAAAAAAAGTGTCACTAAAATTTTTATGTGCTTCTCATATAATTAAAATGTGTAGGTAGAAGAAGCTCAGTAGGTAAAAAATCTATTTATAATAACACAAAAAAGGTGTGATGATACAGTTTTTACCTTTTAAGACACATTTTGTACATAAAAAATGTCATTGAATATTAAATTTTTAAGCTTTTATCCACAGTTTTTTAAAAGTGTCAATTAGTTAGTTAGATTTAGTTACACTTTTTGTGTCACTAAAACCACTGTCACAATAATTCTATTTTCTTTTAGTGGACTAGTGGTACGTGATTTTTTATTGGAAGGTGATTTGCACACTACATTAATTGATTTACATACTTAAAAGTATTGTGTTTTGACATTTTTATTTTTGTTTCAACTTTTGTAAGGATAAACATGAGTAAGAGTGATCTAACTGTATATATGTCAAAATACAATACTTTAGAATATGTAAATCAATTAGTGAAGTCAGAGGCGGAGCTAGGGGGGTCACAGTGGGCAAGTGACCCCCCACCCAAAAAAATAATAGTGTAAATTTCGTGAGTATTTGACATATTTTGGTAATTTGACCCCCTAGAAAATCGTCTGTTGTATTGAAGAAGAAAGAAGAAACTAGCCGGAGAAGAGCAAATGTTGAAGAAGAAGAAGAAGACAGAGAAAAGTACTACTGTAGTAATAAAATACTCATAGATATTTTCATCGGCTGAGAGAAAAGTAAAATGTTACTATACACATTATTGCCTATTGGTCTATAATTCTTTTTCTAATATTTTTCTTTATATGTGTTTTGCATCATATTGAAACATGTGCAATTTTGTCTTGTGATTTGTTTAATACGGAGTACTATATGAACTGCTCTTACATTATAAAAAGGGTGATGATTTGTACACTCTAAAAATTGATTTGTACACTCAAATTGTTTGTATTATGACAGATATACCTTTATATCATCTTTACCATATTCATCTTCATAAGGGTAAAAATGTCAAAACAAAAACAAATAGAGTGTGCAAATCATTTTCTAAAGTGTACAAATCACTTCCCTTATAAAAACCTTTGTTTGTTAACATTTTTTGTGAATATATGTTCTGCTAAAAAAAATGTTGTTTACTTATATGATGGTTTTATCTTTGTTATATGTTTGAGTATAGGATTAAAACGACACAATGTTAAATCTTAGTGTTGGCCTGACCCGACCCGACAATATCATTTTACAAATTATCTTGTTCGCGTTGAATAAGTTAAAGAACCATTTTAGATTTAATCCTATTCGTCACCGTGTAAAAAAGAAAATTTTTTTGCTTTGTGGTGCAATATAATCAGGTGAGTTAACAAGTACAACTCTTTTCTTTATGTTTTTTTAATTTTAGCTTATTTGTTACTTGCACAAGTTTTTTAACTCTATTTTTGATATTATTTGCCTCCCCTCGAATTTTTTTCTAGCTCCGCCCCTGAGTGCAGTGTACAACTATTCTTTTTTATTGGATTTAGGTCCATGCAAAGGTACAAAGCATCGTTAATTATCTCGATCATATAAATCCAAGTAATCTAGTACAACACTTGTCCAAATTTGAGGTTTTTAGACCACGCTAAGGTGAAAGATTTTGACCTTTTTTGTCCATCACGTACAGCTAAACCTTGATGCATTATCTAGGGCATGTATTCACAAATTATACGATAGAGCTTAGAGCACAAGGTGAGGGAGATGCCAATAACATGTTATTGCCTTATTGGTATGCCACCTCAGTGTCACATCATATACTTTTCAATAACACACCAATCACTCAAACACCCTTCTCTTATAACACACTATTAACATGTTATTTGGTCCAACAAAATACCCCACTAAAAATACACACCCACTCACAATACAAATAAAAAAAACAAAAAGACACCAAAAGGCCAAAAAAAAAAAAAAAGTTGCATTTGGCGTGAGTTGATAGAGTGGCTCAAATGTATTTGACATGGATTTAGCATGTTAGGGTGATATGGCAATGACATGCCATTAATATAATTCTTTTTCTTTTGGCATGTTATCAAGCACCATACAGTGTGCCCTTATAAATGCCAATTTTACTTGTATTTGGGGACAAACTAGTTACAAAATGACAAATATATATGCCAATATATTTGACAGTATTAGAAGTTTAGAACATCTACGCCACATCTATGCCATCTTTTAAGCATGATTGCTAGGGTCATTGTAACCCACCCGATGCCCTTGTGAGTTGTGACGTATACAATTTGTCTTTATGCATTCTTTATTTGACAGTATTATAGCATTTACAATGCATAATATATTAAATGAAGAAAGCTTGAAGAAAAGACTTGTAGTTTATCAAATCTTTGTTAAAAAGCTTTTTAAAAAGTTTTTGTTGTAATGCTAAAAACATCTTCAAAAGACTTTCTAGAATAGTAAAAACCTTTTACATCATACCAAACATAGATAATGGTAATGATAAACTTAATTATATTAATTGTCATTCTACATCATACTAAACAGTGGCGGAACTTGACCATTATTTTGGAGGGGCAGAATTTATTTTGGGGAGGCCGAATCGGAGATTTGTTTGTAATGTCAATTAAATTACTGCTAAAACCTATAATATTTACATTAGGTGCCATAAATTTTGGGAAGGTTGAGACCTTCTCCTCCTGCCCTCAAAGAGGTCCGCATCAAATACCAAATCAAATACCTATTGTGATTCTTAAGAACAAAACAAAAGACCTCTAGAGTTAAACTTCTTTTTCTTCTGCTTTTGTTGAAGGAAATATAATGGATTTTATATTAAAAAAAAAAACAGACGCAATGATGAAAAACTAGTTCATGTAGTGCAGTTTTAATATCATAAGTTGATGGGCCATCAGCCCACTAATACAATCATAATGTATTATCAACTTTGTTGGTAACAATTTTTGTTTGTCGATGAAACTCATGAGGGGTGTTCATCGGTTCGGTTATCGGGTTGTTTGGTTTGTTCGGTTCGGTTAGTTTGGTTAAAAAAAATTTCTGAGTATAACCGAGAACCGAATCGAACCGAACTGAACAGAACTTAAATTGATTCAACCGAACTGAAAACCGAACCGAATAACCGAAAACCGAACCCCTATAACCAAAACCGAACCGAATAACCCGAATTACATAAATTTAATTATTTATTCATTTATTTATATAAATTTTTAAAAAGAAAAAAAAAATAAAGCTTAAAAAATGTTATATTTAAAAGAGTTTTAATATTATTTTTATATAAATATATAAAAAATATATATATATTTATTTAAATTTGGTTTTCGGTTCGGTTTTCGGTTTGGATTGCTAAAACCATAACCGAACCGAAAACCGAATATTTAATTCGGTTCGGTTCTGGCAAGTTCGGTTCGGTTACTAGTTCGGTTTGGTTATTTTCGGTTCGGGTCCGTTTCCGTTTTCGGTTTATTCGGATATTACCCAACCCATGAACACCCTACTCATGAGCCTCGAGGTTAGTTACCATAATCTATGTTTATGCTACATAACTTTTTCTAAAGATATATTGACATATTATCATGATATAGATAACTTGATTGATGGTCCATCAATAAGATATTGTCTTGTAGATGGGATACAAGTTATAGTTAATAATTAAATAATTAGTAATGTTTAGCCGAATCTTATGCTTTAGTGTATGCATTTGTCCTTCATTTCTAGATATTATGCCACCAATGTTATTTTATTCTGGTTACAAAATAGTATTTGATAAGGTGGTGATTTGTACACTTAAAATTATAGTGTCTTGACATTTATGTCTTTATAGGATAAAAATAAGTAAAAGCGATTTAAAGGTATAAATGTCAAAACACAACAAATTAGAGTTTACAAATCAATTGGTGAAGTTTGCAAATCACCTCTCATTTAGTAATAACATGTACGTTAGACCATCGGTATCTCTAGTTTTAAAGTATATGCTAGGTATAAAGAAGGTTAATTTGAAATCTAGTTTGTATGTATGAAGCTTAAGAGTGTCAAGTACGAACTATTTCGTATTAAGTATATATAGCATATGCCTCAATTCTTATCAATAAGTTGCTAATTAATGAGTTCAAAATAGAAAAGGGCTTAAAATAAGGTGACCATCTATCTCTTTTTTGTTCATCTTGGCCGTTTATGCTCTAAATATAGTCTTTTAGAGGCAAGACACAAGAACATTTTTCTTGGTGTCGAAGCGGGAAAGATAAGGTTCCAATTTTACACCTCCAATTCACTTTTTGGTCAATGGTCACCCCCAATGTAAGAAACTTGTCAAGAATACTTACTTGCTTCCATCTTACTTCCGGCTTTAATGTGAATTTCAATAAAAGCAAACTTTTTGGTATTGGAGTTTCTTTAAGTGAGCTCAAATTTATTGCATGTTCAGTTGGTTGTCAACCCTCCTAACTTTCTTGTATTTACTTGGGTTTACCAATTGGTGTTAATATGTCAAGAAATACCAGTTGGTCTACTTAAATTGATAGATTCCAAAAACAACTCTCTAATTGGAAATGTAAGACACTTTCTTATGGTGTTTGTTTAACTCTCATAAAGTCCGTTCTTGGTAGTTTAGGTATCTATTTCTTCTCCATCTTCAAATCCCCGATTTCCATCATTAATTAAGAATCTTGAGGGCATTCGAAGAAATTTTTTGGGGGTGTGATGAGTGTCTAAATACTCATCATTTTTGTACTGTTTAGAATGTCAAAAACATCTGAAAACACTCAGAAATGCATCAAAATGATGAAAATATCACAAACAAGTGTTTTATGTGTTTTAAATGCAAAAACATCAAAATCAGATGAAAAAACGATCAAGTTTGCATAATTGGCAGTTTTAGTCCCCAAGTTACAAAAGTTGTCAAAATTAGTCCCTGGTAATTCAAAAACTTGTAAAATGTCATTTAAGGTCCATGAGATTCAAAAGTTGTCAAAACAAACCCTTTAAAGTTCAAAATTTGCAAAATGGCAACTTTAGTCCCTCAAGTTTGGAAAATGTCAAATATAGTCCTTGGTTAATTTAAAAAGTGAAAATTATCAAATTTTAACCTTGTACTATTCATAATTGGAAAAATTGGTCCTTATGATAAACTTTTGGAAAATTACAAGTTAGGCCCTTAAAGTTTCAAAGTTGACAATTTTAGTCCTTGGACTTATAAAAAATGGAATTTTATGAAACATTTGTCCTTGTACTAACCATATTTGGCAGGTTTAGTCCTTATTATAACTATGGAAAATAGGCAAGATTGGTCCCTCAAGTTTCAGAATATTACAACAATGGTCCTTGTGTTTATCAAATAACCAATTGGACCCTTTATGTTATTTATACAAATCCAATCCAATCCACTAAACCAGCTGCTAGCCCAATCCCAACCTCAGGCCCAAAACCAAACCCGACCCAGTGTTTTTAAAATAAAACCCGCGTATCACCGTTTTTCCTCTTCACCTTCCACCTCCCACTCCACCTGTAAAACCATTTCCACACTTCACCTCAACCTTTCCACCTCACCCTACTTTCCTACCCACTCTCCACCACCCCTCTTTCCACAGAACCTGCCACAATAAATGCTACTCACACCCCAAAACCACCACTGTAGCATACTAGTCCACAGTATTGACCTAAAACCACCCCAACTTGCCTCAAAACTTCTAATACTTGTCCCTCCACCTCATGCTACACACCAAGAAGCTTTAATTGCTTTGGAACCGCCTCAATTACACGTGGGCGATTTTGGCGCCAAAATCTGTTTAAACGGACAAGATGAAATTGACTCAATCAATGGCTGTGAAACAATGTGGGAAAGTATCTGGAAGCTAGTGGGATGCAAAAGAGTGATAAATACAGAAGAAAGGAGAAGAAGAGAATCATCATAATTTTAACTTTAGTTTATGATCAAAGTAGCCTAAATTAATCTAGTTGTATCATTAGTGTAATCTTCAATTCTATTTTAGAAGTGTTTATTAGCTTTGCTAAGTGTAATAAACAACTTTGTATTTTCATATCAATCTATCTTTCAAGTTTTTAGAATTTCACTTCGTACCATTTTCATTACTTGTCATTTAAATTCTATTGATACTTGTTGATTAGAGGATCTTAACAAACACTACTTAGCTCTTTGTAAGCTATTGCAAGCTTGTAGAAACTCTCAACCAGCAATAATCAATAAAAAGGAAAACACCAAAAGAAATCAATAATTAAGGTATTAATATAAAAGTTCTTTGTAAAGAAGCAAAGGAGCAAGTGCTATCTTGGATTGCCTTGGTTTAGAGCTCTATGGAGAGCATTTAGGAGTGTTACTTAGTCCTTGGTTCTGTGTGTTCATCTCATTCCCAAGATTGTAAGCATTTTCATTATTTTTAGCATCTTCTGTATTTGTTCTTAATTTAGTATAAAACCTCTTGATTCATACTTAGTTGGTATTGGTTAGTGATAATTGATATAGGGTTAGGGGTTATGTGTGGGGATAAATCCTTAATATCAATATAAAAAATACTCACGAAGATAGATTCAAATTCTCTTAGGAAAAAGAATAATAAATCAAATCCCGTGTGTGATCGTGTAGTACGGATTAGTCAACCCGAATCGTTTTCCCAACGAGGCGTGAATTGCCAACGTCGTTCTTGGTTTTGATTTTATGCTTGATGATTTGGATTATAGATTTTGATTTTATTAAATACGGGAATGGGAAAGTAATTAAGGAAATCTATCCTACGGGAAATCCTAAACGCGAATTAAACTAAAACGTAATTAACAAACGCGAATAAAAATACAACTACGTCTAAACGATACCCTAAAAATGCCTAAAAGTACTTTTACTCTAAAAATGTGATTAGAAAACTATTTTAGAATTAAAACTATTTTTTGGATTTTTCTTGATTTAATAAAAATTAAAAACTAATTTAAACTATTTTAAAATAATTAAAATTGTGAAAAATATCAAATAAAGGGGGAAAATTTTGGAAAAATCTTTTTTAAGCTTTTTATATTTTTCTTAAACTAATAAAATTGAAAAATTATTTTTTTGGAACTTTTTCTCAATTAATTGCTATTAAAACTAATTAAAAATTGATTAAAATCTATTTAAATAGAGAAAAATAGCAAATGAAGACCAAAAATAATGAGAATTTCAGGAAAAATCTAAAATGATATTAAGAATCTATGAAAATTGAAAAACTAACAGGTTATGTGTGAAATATGGAAGCTATAGTGTAACTGCTACTCAATTAAGCTACTAGAATAAGCTAAACAAGCAAATAAGCTAACCAAACAGTGACTTAAGCTAGAGTTTATCAAAATAAGCTAGAAGCAACAGATTCTAACTACTCCTAACAAGCTACAAGCTCAGAACCTAGATCTATACCAACTGCTACTTCTAATTAGAACAGTGAACACCCCCTTGATTTAAGCTTATCCAACAGCTTATTAGAAGAGCTTGAGCCAAAAACAGATAATAGGTCTTATAGACCACCTAGCTGACTACACTTGTGCCAAATCTTAAGTCCTAACTCCTAGAATTAAGACCAGTGCAACAGATACAAATCTGCCTGATTCACACTCAGGTGTGAACAGGGCAGATAGTGGCTTGTTGATGAGCTTATTTGAAGCTTAAAAGTGACCAACCAGATTTCACAAAAAGCAGTTATCAAATTAAGACCAGTTGAACTTATAATTTCCAAAATTTCAAACACTTAATCTTAGAAATGAAGCAATGATTTGATTCACAAGTTTTGTGAAAAACTGTTTTAGCAACTTTGACAGATTTTGACTTATTGAAGAACAGTTATCAAAGTTTGACTAAACTCAAATTTGATCCACACTAATGGACTGATTATGATGATTTAAGACTAACTATGATTACTAAAAGCTAGATCTAACAAATCCACACCAACTAACAGCTAATTACTACTACTGATTTCAACAGATGCAACAACTAAAACAGTTTTAACTTGATTTTGACTTTTAGAGCTAAACTGCAATCAACAAGACCTCAAATGACTTCCAATTACTTACCTAAGCAAGTATCAACAACTAACCAATGCGATCTACTACTCTCTAACACAGATTATTAAGCTTATCCAAACACTACTTAAGCTATTTAAATGAGAACTAACAAGCAGATTAATACTAGATTACTCTAAACAAGCATCAATCTCAGATCAAATACTACTAATTAAGACTAATTAACAGATCAAACAGCAGATTAAATGAACTAATAACAGAATTTAAACTTACAAATCTTCCTTAGCCACTATGGCTTGCACTTTGAAGAAACTAGAACCACTAACCTAACCAACCTCTAACCTATTTCAATTCCAGCTTATAATCAACCCAAAACAGCTACTGAACCAATCCAAACCAGATCCAAACCAAGCAAATCTGTCAGCAGCTACTGTAGCATCTGATGTGATCTAAGATTTTTGTGATTTTTGATTATGAAACAAGTTTTAAGCTCACTATAAGCTACTAACAGCTTAAATGAACTTAACAAAACAATAGATTAGTTCAGAATCAATCCATAAACAGATCTAGAGTTATTTTTTTTATTTTTCAATGATTTATTTGATTTTTTTGTATTTTTGAGATTTTGAAAAAGTTAAGCTAAAACAAATTTGATAAAACTATAATGAGTACTGAAATAAGTTTATAAGCAGATTGAGATTAATAAAAAACTTAAACAAACAATTTAAGATGAAAACTGAAATTATATTAATAAGGAAGATTGAGTACAAATACGAATTACAAAGATTTTAAAACATTGAAATGTGAATAACTGCTACAAATAAACCTAGAGAGAAGAAAAATACAGGAAATTAAGATACATCCAGTGAACAAATGAGAGGGTCTATAAATAGTTGAGCTAAGGGTCTTGGAAGCTTCTCGAAATTCTTCTCTTTGTGCTTCTTTGAGCTCATGTGCACCCTTGGATTGAAATAACCGCTTCCCCTCTCATCACAACCCTTGGATTGAGCTTGATGACATGCTTCGGCCAATAAGAGAGTGACAAGTGGCCTCTAGCACACGGATTGGTGATGTGTCATTCCCTTTGTCAGTGGGGTGTCAGGGAAAAGTACCAATGTACCCTTAATTGTGGTTAATTTGATCATTTACACGGGAAGGGTAATTAGGGTTCATCCCTGGGTTAATTGGGGCAAAACTTTGGCGCGAATGGTTTTTGGGTTTTTTTTATATTTGTTTGACCTGGTTTAAAGGGAGTTGACCGGAGTTATTTACTCGGGTTTGGGGGCATTCGGGTCTAAGGATAAACCGGGTAGTAGTATTATTAGTTTTGGGCTCGGGTCATGGTTTTTGGGCCGAAAAGATATTAGTGGATTGGACAAAGGGATTAAATGTGATCCAAGTAATAGTATAGGGACTAAACTTGTTCACTTCGAATTTTCAAGGGACCACAAGTGTAAATCTGGAATTATTTCAAGGACCAATCATGTAAAGCTCTAATAATCCAAGGGTGCATTCTGTAATTTCTGAATCTTTGAGGGACCAATTCTGTCAAAAGCTCAAACTTGAGGGACTAATCTTGTCTTTTCTTCAAACTTTGCTGAAACTTCACAAATCGTCTTTTGAGAATAAAATCTTCCAAAATACACAATCTTGACCTTTCGGCTCAGCTAAAACTCTCTTGATCCCTCGTGCTCGGATTTACATCTGATTTGGATCCTTTTTGTGTGTTTTTGCATATCCGTACCTGCACAAGCATAAACTCAAGAAAACCACAAATATTAGCAATAAACGGCTTTTCCTTGGTTGTTTTGGGTCAGTTTTGATAATGAAAAGATATGTGAATAAGCACATATCAAAATACCCCAGACGAGACCATTGTCGTGTCCTCACGCAATGCAATCAACTCACGCTTCTAAAACCAAGGATTTCAATCTCTTTCTACTAAACCTATGAAGAAGTAGCAAAGATTCCTCAAAAGAGATTAAGAAAGCCTTAATTCTAAAAACGCCCCGTTTACCTTTCAATTCACATATATAGATATTACAATTAAGCATCTTCCGGTTATGAATGACGGTTTGTTGAACTTTCATGTCGATCAATAACTCAAACATTTTTCAAACGACACGTTAGGATCACGGAGTAGAAAACACAACACAGCGTGAAGTGACCATACGGATAGAATACATCGTCCCTGATTTTTCACAAGCTTCCAAACTAAGCGTAAAACCGAAATCATTGTTAAATATGATTCTAGATGCTAACACTACCCATGGAAGTTACTTGTGTACTTACTTTTCGTTCCCATTTTCCTATTTCCTCTAGATTTTTTTTATTTTTGTGAGAAATGAATTTCTTCAAATTCTCGTTTCGATAACTTTTATTCTGATAAAGATACAAAGCTAAGTCGATAATTAGTTATCCGCCTTCTCTCAAGAACCATTGTCGTAAAAATGAGGTCCACATCAAGGAATTTTATTACTAACTTTTGACTTTTCCATTTTTCATTTTTCAACATTTTTTTTTTTTTTTTTTTTTTTTTTTTTTTTTAATATGAACTTTTACTTTTACGTGTATGAGCTGTGAACCACGGAGCTTCACGGGGTAATTCCAAGACTATAGGCTTCATGAAATGAGGATCCCGGCTGGCTAGGCTAAGACCTCACTCAATCCCGGCTAAAGATCCAAGGGTCCGATCTCGACACCGCAGCTCACAACTTTACTTATTACTTTTTCACATATCACTTATTACTGATTACTCATTTATTTATTACGGATCCTTGATGTGTACCCAATTTTTAAAACAAAGATTCTTTTAAGAAGATAAAGAACTAACTATCGCCAAAAACTCGACATCTCTAATTATTATTAGACAGATATGGGGTGAAACAATTTTGTGGGAACAAAAAGCCATAAGTACCTTCGATGGGCTCTAAAGAGAACCAACTACTCCACGTTTAGCATCTAAACTCATAAGTAACTCTATCATTTCTCGATCTCTGCAAATTTAAAATCCCAAATAATGAGATCCGCAGATGCTTAGCCGATAATTTTTAAGATTACCTATGGTTAAGGGAACAAGCTAGGGCTCAACACGCCCGGTCAAGTCAGAATTCTATTCCTACTCTCACCAGCGGAAAGTCAATCAAGGTGTCAAAACATATATTAACTTAGCAAATGTTTCGTCTAATGAAATCAAGTTATGCATATTTAAAGTCACTCAGGGAAACTTGCAAAATCTTGGCCTTTTGAGCTAGAATTCGCATTTTATAGCTTCTGATCTAAGAGACTAGCCAACTTTTCAATCAAAAAGACTTAACAAAAGCTTGAAGAAAATTTTTAAATTTTGCTCATTTTTGCACAATTTTTCATTTTCTAAGGAAAAACGGTTCGAGAGAAACACAACAAACATAAGCAAGTGCGGTCAAATCAAATCGAAGATTACCCTACCCCAGACTAGAATGGAACATTGTCCTCAATGTTTAAAGCAAGGGTATCACGAAAATCTAAAAGCCGTTTATTAAGTATGCTCAAAGATAAACGTTAGTCGATAAGATTAAGGATATCGGATTTCCATCAGCATCGATCATGAGACTCGAGTGGAGAAATGACAAACTTCGAGCACGAGAGTCTTCATATCGGGAACATCCTAAACACAACATCACAAACAACCAAACACGAGAAATCGAAGAGGCAGACCCCTTCACGTCACTTATTAGAAAATAGAAAGAAGATAGAGATAAGCATGGGGTGCCTCCCACGAAGCGCTACTGTTTTTCTTAAACGAGTCGCTAGCCTGACTCGTCCCCGAATTCATTTGTCCTTGGGGAAGAAAGTGGTAGAGATACCAGGGTCAAAAACGGTGTCCTCATTCCCGAAAGAATGAGACTGGGTGGTTTGGGAGGGAAAGAAAATTTCGGGCTCAAGCACATACGGAATGATTCCTCCCAAACTCACATAAGGCATATGAAAGATCGATCCATCATCCGGCGGTTTTGCGGGCGGACGAAGGGATGAAGGATCGATAAGAGAATACTCCAAGAAAGACGGGAGCTCATGGTACAGAAAGGTGTTACTCAAAGGCTCATCAACGAAGGCATCCAAGAGAGGATCCTTATCTCGAATGACATTTTTAGCATAAAACTCATCAACGCGTATCCCGGGGTTGAAAATCTTGTCTTCGGAGAGAAAGGAGATCAAAGTGTCATCTATGTGAAAATCCTCACGAGGAGAGGATTCACTCTCGGCTAAAAAATAATATTGGACCTCGGGATCAATAAGTTCATCTGTCGACAACTTCACTTCCTTATTTTTCTTTGGAAAAAACGGATCATCGTATTCTTCTTTATTCTCAGAGAAAATCGAGTCGGTAGGAGTAAGTTCATCGGTGAACTCCTCCCTTTCTTCGTCAAAGAGTTGATTTTCAAAATTTTGAGTATATTCAGAATCGAATTCGAACAAGGGATTTGTGAATGTCGTTTTGAAAGATTCTGGATCGAAAGATGTCTCAAAAGAAGGTTCCATGATGTCAGAAGAAGGAGTGGGATTGCCACTCAAAGGAAGGTTGATTTTTTTAGAAATCGGAGGTGGGACAAGTGGTGTGCTCTCAGAGCTAGCAGTTTCCACCACTACCGTTGTAGACTCCTTTTCTTGTGTCTTTTTCCGTTCAGCTTGTATTGTTGACATACTCTTGATCGTAAACCTTGAAAGATCAATTCGAGACGTTTTGGGTTCAACTTTCTTCACATTATTCGGAAAAATGGAATTACCACTTTCTTGAGAAAAATCAATCACACCGATGCTATGAATCGAATGATCATCGGGTGGAGGTTTTGACGTTCTTTCGGCATAAAACACTATTTTTTCATTTCCTTTTCTTATCGTTATCGTTCCTTGGTAATGATCCACAATGACTTTTGCGGTTCTCAAGAATGGTCTTCCTAAAGTGAGAGGAACTCGGGCATCGACCTCTATATCAACTACGCGAAATCCACGGAAACTGGAATTTATCCACTCGTACCATAACATCGTTGACTACACCAACCGTGTGAGCAATTGTTCGATTAGCTAATTCGATAGTCATACAAGTCGGTATAAGAGTTTTTAATCCAAGCTCATGATATATCGCAAGAGGCATGAGACTTATGCTTGCACATGAATCGGTTAGGGCATTACATTCCTTAATATCATTTAAGGAGCAAGGAAGGAGGAATTTCTCGGGATCACCAAGCTTCTCGGGAGCTTGGTTCGAGGAAGAATTAAACGGTGTAGGCTCAATTGAAATCTTTGAAATTTGTTCCAATTTCTCTTCATAAATCTTTTCAGCAGCTTTGATCATATCAGTCGTAAGTTTGAACTTCGTTCCGGAAACAACTTTCATTTTGTCGAACCGTGATTGAACAGATTTGCACGGTGTAAGGTTAGAACTTGGCATGATGACAGATATAGAAGGAACTTGGGCAACCAGAGGTTGGACGTATTTGGATTTTCCATTATCAAGAGGAATTACCGGGTCCTTTGTCACCTCGGTCTCTCGTGCTATATTCCTCACCAGAGAAGAAGTAGTCATTGAGGGCCCATTATCTCGAATGTTTATAGATTTCATTTCTCCCTTCGGGTTTGGAATTGTGTTACTTGGGAGAGAACCGAAACCCGAGGGTTGAGAATAAGATGTAGACGGTTGGTGGCTTGAAAGAAACTAGCCATCATATTTTTTATTTCCGACATCTGTTTGTTGCTTGTAGCTTCCATCTCCTTTTTGAAGTCCGTCCTCATGCCGTTAATTTGATTTTGCAAACTTTTGATGGTGTAATCAGAATTCTTCATGTAAGTTAGAAAATCGTTGTTCGGGCCGACTTGAGGAGGTGCTTGATAAGATTGTTGAGGAGGAGGTGGTTGTTGGTAAACTTGAGGTGGAGGAGCTTGGTAGTGTTGATTTCCATGATTAAAATTAGCTCCTCGGTTCGATTAACATGATGATTAACATTGAAACGGTTTTGATTATGGTTTTGTTGTTGAGGTTGGTTGAAACCGGGAGGTCCAAGATAATTGTTTGAACGGTAGCTAAGAAGATTTCGATCTCCTTGCGGTTGATTGTAGTTTCCTGTAGCAGCATAAACATTCTCATGTGCGAAGCCACCGACGGCTGGGCACTCGGAATAAGAATGTGGACCTCCACAAGTCTCACAAATCGGTGTACCGATTTCACTTGTTGTTGTTGATTCGATTGTTCATCCGAGTAATCCGTAAGATAACATCCATCTTTTTGTTCAGTGCGGCTATTTCGAGAGAAGAAGACGTATTTGATCGAGATGATGCTCCCCTTTCGGCGGTAGAATCCCAATAGTTATAATGAGCGGTCATGTTCTCAATAAGATCGTAACATTCCTCGGGACGTCTTTTCATGAAAGTTCCACCAGCAGCAGCATTAATCGTTTCACGGTGTCTCAACGTTAAACCATTATAAAACGTATCAATTTGAGTGACAAGCAACATATTATGATTCGGACATCGATCAATCGCAAGCTTATATCGTTCCCAAGCTTCAAACAAAGATTCGTCGGGATATTGCCGGAATTACGATATCGTTCCTCAATTTCGTCACCATCGACGGTGGAAAGTACTTTGCTAGAAACTTCGTAACCATTTCCTCGAAGGTATGAATCGAATTCTTCGGGAGTCGATCAAACCAAGACGTGGCATGATGAGTCAAAGAGTATGGGAAGAGATACAGACGAAGGGCGTCATCGGAGACCCCATTCTGTTTCATACTCTGAGTAACCGTTAGAAACTTATCAAGATGCTTGTTTGCATCGTCATCTGGTAAACCATGGAATTGACAACTGTTTTTTACTTGTTCTATCATATGATGTTTCAAGCTAAAATCGGTAGCTTGAAAAGTAGTCGGTGCAATTGGTCCTCCCCTCCCGTACATGGTAGGTTGACATAACTCCTCCATCGTTCGGAGATCGGGAGCTACATTTTGATTAACGGGAGGAGGATTTGGACCAGGGTGTGGTGGAACGTTAGCAGCAGCCATATTACGTAACTCGGGTGCGTCTGATTATGATTATGAAGTCGTCTAGATCGAGAGCGAGTGCACATGCACTTAAAACCAATTCAATTAAAAGAAACCGATATTCGAAAACACAGTGAACTTAAACCAATAATCCCGAGTGAATAAATCACCTCTACAAGACAAACGCACAAGCGAGCGGAGAAGCTTTGTAGGTCAGCGCGAAGCTTATTAAAAACCCGCTTCTTTACAGTCGCAATTTAATGTCAGACCGTCCTTATACCCACCACACAGTTTGTTTATCCAATAGAAGTAAATAAACTCACAAGCGACACAAAGGCAAGTTTTTGATCTTTTGTTCGGGAACTTATAATGATAACACCTCCGTTGAGAATGTTATATAATTGGTATCTTCTATTTTATTAGCAAAAACAAAGGAGAAAATCTTTTTGTATTTTTAATCTGATATATATATACAAAAGAAAAAGGAAAATATTTTTTACTTTTATATTTTTATAGAAAAATAACTTCACGAATGAAGGATCTCAAGTCACTAATCGACAAACTTCAAACGATATTGTCGTGACACAACCTCCCCGGCAGCGGCGCCAAAATTTGATATAGGGTTAGGGGTTATGTGTGGGGATAAATCCTTAATATCAATATCAAAAATACTCACGAAGATAGATTCAAATTCTCTTAGGAAAAAGAATAATAAATCAAATCCCGTGTGTGATCGTGTAGTACGGATTAGTCAACCCGAATCGTTTTCCCAACGAGGCGTGAATTGCCAACGTCGTTCTTGGTTTTGATTTTATGCTTGATGATTTGGATTATAGATTTTGATTTTATTAAATACGGGAATGGGAAAGTAATTAAGGAAATCTATCCTACGGGAAATCCTAAACGCGAATTAAACTAAAACGTAATTAACAAACGCGAATAAAAATACAACTACGTCTAAACGATACCCTAAAAATGCCTAAAAGTACTTTTACTCTAAAAATGTGATTAGAAAACTATTTTAGAATTAAAACTATTTTTTTGGATTTTTCTTGATTTAATAAAAATTAAAAACTAATTTAAACTATTTTAAAATAATTAAAATTGTGAAAAATATCAAATAAAGGGGGAAAATTTTGGAAAAATCTTTTTTAAGCTTTTTATATTTTTCTTAAACTAATAAAATTGAAAAATTATTTTTTGGAACTTTTTCTCAATTAATTGCTATTAAAACTAATTAAAAATTGATTAAAATCTATTTAAATAGAGAAAAATAGCAAATGAAGACCAAAAATAATGAGAATTTCAGGAAAAATCTAAAATGATATTACTAATCTATGAAAAATGAAAAACTAGCAAGCTATGTGTGAAATATGGAAGCTATAGTGTAACTGCTACTCAATTAAGCTACTAGAATAAGCTAAACAAGCAAATAAGCTAACCAAACAGTGACTTAAGCTAGAGTTTATCAAAATAAGCTAGAAGCAATAGATTCTAACTACTCCTAACAAGCTACAAGCTCAGAACCTAGATCTATACCAACTGCTACTTCTAATTAGAACATGAACACCCCCTGATTTAAGCTTATCCAACAGCTTATTAGAAGAGCTTGAGCCAAAAACAGATAATAGGTCTTATAGACCACCTAGCTGACTACACTTGTGCCAAATCTTAAGTCCTAACTCCTAGAATTAAGACCGAGTTAACAGATACAAATCAGCCTGATTCACACTCGAGTGTGAACAGGGGCAGATAGTAACTGTTGATGAGCTTATTTGAAGCTTAAAAGTGACCAACCAGATTTCACAAAAAGCAGTTATCAAATTAAGACCAGTTGAACTTATAATTTCCAAAATTTCAAACACTTAATCTTAGAAATGAAGCAATGATTTGATTCACAAGTTTTGTGAAAAACGGTTTTAGCAACTTTGGATGATTTTGACTTATTGAAGAACAGTTATCAAAGTTTGACTAAACTCAAATTTGATCCACACTAATGGACTGATTATGATGATTTAAGACTAACTATGATTACTAAAAGCTAGATCTAACAAATCCACACCAACTAACAGCTAATTACTACTACTGATTTCAACAGATGCAACAACTAAAACAGTTTTAACTTGATTTTGACTTTTAGAGCTAAACTGCAATCAACAAGACCTCAAATGACTTCCAATTACTTACCTAAGCAAGTATCAACAACTAACCACTGATCTACTACTCTCTAACACAGATTATTAAGCTTATCCAAACACTACTTAAGCTATTTAAATGAGAACTAACAAGCAGATTAATACTAGATTACTCTAAACAAGCATCAATCTCAGATCAAATACTACTAATTAAGACTAATTAACAGATCAAACAGCAGATTAAATGAACTAATAACAGAATTTAAACTTACAAATCTTCCTTAGCCACTATGGCTTGCACTTTGAAGAAACTAGAACCACTAACCTAACCAACCTCTAACCTATTTCAATTCCAGCTTATAATCAACCCAAAACAGCTACTGAACCAATCCAAACCAGATCCAAACCAAGCAAATCTGTCAGCAGCTACTGTAGCATCTGATGTGATCTAAGATTTTTGTGATTTTTGATTATGAAACAAGTTTTAAGCTCACTATAAGCTACTAACAGCTTAAATGAACTTAACAAAACAATAGATTAGTTCAGAATCAATCCATAAACAGATCTAGAGTTATTTTTTTTTATTTTTCAATGATTTATTTGATTTTTTTGTATTTTTGAGATTTTGAAAAAGTTAAGCTAAAACAAATTTGATAAAACTATAATGAGTACTGAAATAAGTTTATAAGCAGATTGAGATTAATAAAAAACTTAAACAAACAATTTAAGATGAAAACTGAAATTATATTAATAAGGAAGATTGAGTACAAATACGAATTACAAAATGATTTAAAACATTGAAATATGTAAATAACCACTACAACTAAAACTAGAGAGAAGGAAAAATACAGAAATTAAGATACTCCTTGTGAACAAATGAGAGGGTCTATAAATAGTTGAGCTAAGGGTCTTGGAAGCTTCTCGAAATTCTTCTCTTTGTGCTTCTTTGAGCTCATGTGCACCCTTGGATTGAAATAACCGCTTCCCCTCTCATCACAACCCTTGGATTGAGCTTGATGACATGCTTCGGCCAATAAGAGAGTGACAAGTGGCCTCTAGCACACGGATTGGTGATGTGTCATTCCCTTTGTCAGTGGGGTGTCAGGGAAAAGTACCAATGTACCCTTAATTGTGGTTAATTTGATCAATTACACGGGAAGGGTAATTAGGGTTCATCCCTGGGTTAATTGGGGCAAAACTTTGGCGCGAATGGTTTTTGGGTTTTTTTTATATTTGTTTGACCTGGTTTAAAGGGAGTTGACCGGAGTTATTTACTCGGGTTTGGGGGCATTCGGGTCTAAGGATAAACCGGGTAGTAGTATTATTAGTTTTGGGCTCGGGTCATGGTTTTTTTGGGCCGAAAAGATATTAGTGGATTGGACAAAGGGATTAAATGTGATCCAAGTAATAGTATAGGGACTAAACTTGTTCACTTCGAATTTTCAAGGGACCACAAGTGTAAATCTGGAATTATTTCAAGGACCAATCATGTAAAGCTCTAATAATCCAAGGGTGCATTCTGTAATTTCTGAATCTTTGAGGGACCAATTCTGTCAAAAGCTCAAACTTGAGGGACTAATCTTGTCTTTTCTTCAAACTTTGCTGAAACTTCACAAATCGTCTTTTGAGAATAAAATCTTCCAAAATACACAATCTTGACCTTTCGGCTCAGCTAAAACTCTCTTGATCCCTCGTGCTCGGATTTACATCTGATTTGGATCCTTTTTGTGTGTTTTTGCATATCCGTACCTGCACAAGCATAAACTCAAGAAAACCACAAATATTAGCAATAAACGGCTTTTCCTTGGTTGTTTTGGGTCAGTTTTGATAATGAAAAGATATGTGAATAAGCACATATCAAAATACCCCAGACGAGACCATTGTCGTGTCCTCACGCAATGCAATCAACTCACGCTTCTAAAACCAAGGATTTTAATCTCTTTCTACTAAACCTATGAAGAAGTAGCAAAGATTCCTCAAAAGAGATTAAGAAAGCCTTAATTCTAAAACGCCCCGTTTACCTTTCAATTCACATATATAGATATTACAATTAAGCATCTTCCGGTTATGAATGACGGTTTGTTGAACTTTCATGTCGATCAATAACTCAAACATTTTTCAAGCGACACGTTAGGATCACGGAGTAGAAAACACAACACAGTGAAGTGACCATCACGGATAGAATACATCGTCCCTGATTTTTCACAAGCTCCCAAACTAAGCGTAAAACCGAAATCATTGTTAAATATGATTCTAGATGCTAACACTACCCATGGAAGTTACTTGTGTACTTACTTTTCGTTCCCATTTTCCTATTTCCTCTAGATTTTTTTATTTTTGTGAGAAATGAATTTCTTCAAATTCTCGTTTCGATAACTTTTATTCTGATAAAGATACAAAGCTAAGTCGATAATTAGTTATCCGCCTTCTCTCAAGAACCATTGTCGTAAAAATGAGGTCCACATCAAGGAATTTTATTACTAACTTTTGACTTTTCCATTTTTCATTTTTCAACATTTTTTTTTTTTTTTTTTTTTTTTTTTTTTTTTTTACTTTTTTTTCAACATTTTTCATTTTTCATTTTTCAACATTTTTCAACATTTTTCAACATTTTTCAACATTAGAGTAAAAGTCAAAATAGGACTCAATCTAGTCTAATCTGTTAACTGTTAGTGTAATAAGTCTCATATTCCACATATTAGCTTAGAATCTGATAACCTAGCTTAATTTCATCTTAGTATAGCTTAATACAACATAATCAATCAGTAAATTAGGATCAAAGCTCACTTAAGTCAACATATTGGTTTATATAAAAAGTCAATTTGCTGACTTACCGTTTTTGAATAAAATTTAGAATTTTATTGTGTATTCAATATTTAGATTTAGCTTAAATCCTTTTGGGATATTAAAATATTGTTGCTTAACTAAATTATAAAAATACTAGCTTGTATCTTATTAGCTTATAAACTGCTTATCTACTTGTTTCTTTTGAGACCCCTTCCTGAAAGATGCCCTGTGCACCCCTGCACCACCACAACAGTGGGCATCACCATCACTTTGGTGGGTCCCACAGGCCACACCAGTGGACCCCACTGGTGGTTCTTGGTTCCTTACCACTCACCACCCAGCTGACTATCCATTTCAGTCAATCTTTTGAGCTTAAGCTCTGTGGACCCCACTCTTAGATCAGCCTTAATTCTGTCCCATTTTCTGAAATAAGCTAGTTTTTGATTTGCTTAATCTCTGGCTTAAACTGCTTTTCAGAAGCTTAGGATGGTTGGAATAGGTTAGTATTTAGTTATTATAGCATAACCTAGCTTATGTGTTAATTTGGTGTCCATTTGTAGAATGTAGCTTATTTTGAATTGCTTATTAATAAGCAGTTACACAGCAGTTGCTTTTTCCTCCACATAAGCATATGTTTTTATATTTTTTATGAACTTAGAATAATATTTTAGCATTTTCCTGAATTTTTCAGATTTTTCCATCACTGTTTTCTATTTTTCTTAATTTTAAATAGTTTTTAATCCTTTTTAAATAGCTTTTAATACTAATAAATCATAAAAAGCTTAAAAAAATATGTTTTCAATTTTTATAGATTAAGATAAATATAAAAGTCATAAAAAGTATTTTTCCATAATTTTCTTGGTTTAAATAGTATTTTCTAGCATTTTAATTAGCTTTAAATAGTATTAAATTAATAATAAATATATAAAAAGTCTAAAAAATATATTTTCAGTTTTAAAATAAGTTTTATCATATTTTAGATTTTTATAAGTTATAATTTCATTTTTCTAGGTTAATTATGTATTTTCTTGTATTTTAGTGCATTTTAAATACTTAATAAATAGTTTTTAATTAATAATAAATAAATAAATAAATAGTTGTAAAAATAATTTTCTTTTTCTAATAATTTTCTTTTATTATTAGGATTGTAAAAATGTCATTTTCATATTTGTAGGCATTTTATTTCTTAAAACTCACGTTTTATTTTGTACGTTTACGTAATTTTATTTAAACGTACGTTTTAGGTTTTAAACATTCATCACTTTAAAAATAGTGATAGCGTTTATTTAATATATTTTATCTTTTATTTCTTTTAATTTGCATTTAAGTCGCTGTAATTTATTAATCTCTTCTTTAGGTAATTATCCATCAAAATCCTTACTGATCACTATCCTTAGTGATCATTCTATCATCTGATCAAGTGTTTATACACCAATTCATCCTCCGTGGGACTTAACGACCCAGGAATACACTATATTCCTCTGATCTTAAATTGCATTTGCTTCTGAGCTGTTTTAAGTTTGTTACGGTCGGCCATTCACAAGTGGCCGGCTTGAGTGATTAAACTTGACGGTTTGGAGCGAATCAAATTTTGGCGCCGCTGCCGGGGAGCAGTGCTAATAGTCTTACGTTTAGCAGATTAGTAATTTGAATATTCACTCCTTGTTCATACCATCTATATATGTTTATATTTTCTTTTAAAAAATCAAAAACCCAAAAAGATTTTCATCCTTTGTTTTTTCAAAATGTTTTTCAAAAACACCAAAAATATTCATCTTTACCCTCTTACCCTTTTTTGATTCTTTATCTCTTTACCCTCTATCCATTTGATTCTAAACTTCTATTCTCATGGAATCTCTCGACTGCGGACGAATTTGGACGGCCATTTGAAAAGCTTCGGACTTTATCGCAAATGTCAAGAATTCGTGTTGTTCGCGATGATCCATTAATTCTACGTAGGGAAATAGAACGAGAAACCGGGGTGACAAAGGACCAGGTACTTCCCTCTGATAATGGAAGTGCTAAATACGTCCAACCCACGGTTATCCAAAGATCTAATCCCTCAATTGCTCCTAAGCCGTCTAGAATTGATCCTAAACTTTCACGATTTACGGTTAAAAGCAAACATGCAGAATGTAGACCGGTGACTAGCAAGAATGACTTTCCTAATCTTCACGTTTCTCAAGAACCAGAACCAGAACCAGAGACCATAACGGAAGTGGTGGAAATTGCTAGCTCTCAGAGCACACCACTTGTCCTACCTCCGGATTTTTCAAAATGTTCTTCGAGACTTGATAGTCATTCTAATCACCATGTTGGTTTTGTTGATTCTTTGAATAAACAGATTCCTTCTCATAACTCTCAAATGCAATCGTTTATTCCTTGTGTCGGTTGTGGTGAGCCTCTTTTTTGGTTCACTGCGTTGGTGTACGTGCGTGTACAGTGTGGTAATGATATTCAGAACGGGAGTTGTTTGTTTTGTGGTTCGAGGAATTCATTTGATTATGATCCTAATCAGAACTCATGTAACGACCCCTCAAACTTTTCCAATTACCCACCACAGCCTGACTCATCTTCATATAATCAACATAACAGCTGTGAATATTGTGGAGGTCCTCACCAAGGATTTGAGTGTCAATCCGGAAACGCGTTTGTCTACGAACAGTTTTCTGGTAATACTCGGGACTTTGGAAATGACCAAATTCCATATTATTCACATGACCAGCCACAACAATCATTTTGTTGTGAGAACTGTGGAGGTCCCCATTTCAAATTGATTATCAAACAGGGAATCCATTTCCTTGTAACAATTACGACTATCCATATCACGACCAACCTCCACGGTGCCAAATGACTCAAACTCCTCAACAAACCCAACAAGACACTTATCTAGAGCTTCTGGAGTTACTGAAAAGAGGTGAGGAGTTCAATAAGACTGCATTTCATAATGTTCCCAGTTTTTCTTGTGTATATTGTGGGGGTCCTCATAATGATTATCAATGTCAACCTTCCGGTTTTGACAAATCTCCACTCCCACAATGTCCCGTCATTAAAAATTCACATGAGAAATCCATGGAAGAATTACTAGGCTGAAGAGCGGGCCGCTAAATTAAAATCCCAAATTGCCTTTGAAAAATCATGTAGGGAATCAATTGCAAAAGAAAAGCGCCAGATCTAGCTCTCAATTTCGTTTATTCATGCTATGACAATGATGATGAAGATACACTTGAAGATTCATCAAGTTCATCAGATGATATCCCAACAGTTGAGATTCATTCTCATGCAACTGCTATCACACCCGAAGCTCCCACTCACTCTCTGAACATGGGGATGAGCATCTTGACACTGTTCCTAAAAAGGAATCGGACGAATTCATAAAGTCTAGTGTTGAGAACCTTGTCCCAATCCCGAGAGAGTCACAGGGAACTTCTGATCATATGTATGATTCTATTTCCCCTCTTGAGTGTTCAAAAGATCATTTTGAAACTTTCTCCGATGTTAGTGACGATTTTACTTCTCATGGAAACATCGAGTATGTTGAGACATCACTCCCTTATACTGATGCTGATCATCATCTTGAGGAGTTCACCTATGAACTCACTCACACCAATCCAATTTCATCGGAAAGTAATGATAGTCTTTCTGATTTCAAAGCCGATCTGGGAGAGACTGAAAGTCTCATTGATAATGATCGTTCACTCACTTCTTATCCCAACAGTCCAATAGAGAATATTAATCACTTTGTTCCTGAAACATTCAAAACAACTCTCACCAATCCTCTATTTGAATTCGACTCTGAATTCACTTTAATTTCTGAGAATCCACTCTTTGATACTCAGATTGAGGATAGTGATGAGTCTGATGGAACAAGAATTCATAGATTTACATCTTGTGATTGATTCTCTTCACGAGGAGTTCGCCGGTGAACTCACTCATATCATATCTCCGCCAGAGTATGATAATTTCTACTTTGATCTAGACACACCCATAATATGTCTTGATCAAGCGGATTAACTGAGGAGATTTATGAAACTATGAATTCTCCTATTGAGGATGAAGAGTTAGTCATGATTTTTATCATGATTTTCTTTCTTTTCTTCATATATTACTGTCACTTCTCCTGTACTTCACTCCTTCGGGAATGAAGACATTATCTTTGATCCCGGCATTTCCATGTACCATTTGTGAGCCGGTTCTATGTATATCTCATCGGTGTGGAACTTTAACGTGCTTCAAATGTTTATCCAAACATCTTGAATGAAAGTCCGATGGAGATTGTCTCTTCCACTTACTTCCCCATGAACAAATGAATTCGGGGTCGAGTCAAGCTACCGACTCGGTAATAAAAAACAGTAGCTAAACATGGGTTTTCACCCGTGTGTACCACCCTAGTGTGGGGGAGATACCCCACATGTTGTATATAGATCTAAAAAATGAATGAAAATTGTGAATATTAAAAAAGAGAATAATTGTTGTGTTTCTACACTTAGCTAGTAATGTTATCTTTTTACGTTCTAAGTTTCGGCATAACAGCAGGTACTTTGAATATTGAGGACAATATTCATTTCTAAGTGTGGGGGGGAAATTCTGGCGAATTTTGATCATAAATGTACCCTTTTAGTCCCCTTTTCCCCCAAAATGGCCAAATTTAAAAAAAAAAAAAAATTAGTGGAAGTACTATGTACTAAACACAACAAATGGTAATCAGTCCACCATGTCTAACCCACAAAAGGATTGGCTAATCCAGGAGCAAACGGCTCTTGGTAAAGATATCTCAAATCCGTTGACGGCTTGCAATTTGCCCAAAATTGTATGGTATTCAGCTCACCATATCCTTAAAAGTAAAGAGTTGGCTAGCCCGCAAGTTTATGGCTTATGGTAAAGGCAGTGGAAAAACCATAATTGGTAATCAGCTCACCAAAGATATTTTATCTAAGAGTTGGCTAGTCCAGAAGCAAACGGCTTCGGGTAAAGACAAATCAAATCCGTTGGAAGCTGGTGATTTGCTCAAAATCATTTGGTTATCGGTGTACCAAGGTTCTTACTTGAACTGAAACATTTGGCTACTCCGGAAGTAATGGCTTTTGGTAAAGAGATAAAATCCATTAATTTTTCTCAAAAACATTGCTAGGGACTAGCAATATCTTAGTGTGGGGGATTGATGAGTGTCTAAATACTCATCATTTTTGTACCATTTAAAGCTGTAAAAACATCTGAAAAACACTCAGAATGCATCAAAATGATAAAAATATCACAAATAAGTGTTTTATGTGTTTTAAATGCAAAAATATCAAAATCTGGTGAAAACGTATCAAGTTTGCATAATTGGCAGTTTTAGTCCCCCAAGTTTCAAAAGTTGTCAAAACAGTCCCTGGTAAATCTAAATAAAGAGAAATATCATTTTAAAATCCCTAGGGATTCTTAAGTTGTCAAAATTGGTCCTTGAGATTTAAAATTACAAATTTACAACTTAGGTCCCTCAAGTTTTGAAACTGTCACAAATGGTCCTTTGAAAATTTGAAAATGTCAAAAATAGTCCTTGCACTATTGAATCTTGTCAAAAGTGACCCTTGTGTTAAGTTTGGAAAATTACAGGTTTGGTCCCTCTAGTTTGGCAGATTTACAACAAGGTCCTTGTAATATTAAAACCAACTATGACCCTTTACCCATTTTTTTGACCCCCCAAACACAATGTGACCCTTTCTATTTTGGACCCCAAGTCAAACAAACAGATTACCGCCCCCACACTTTGTTTATCCTCTTCCCCAACTTGCACGCAACAGAGGCCATCTCCCATCACCTTTTCCCCCCTTCATCATCCACATCACCTACCTTTCCACTTACAATAAATGCCACCCCCACAGTGCTAGTTTGAGCCACAGGTCAAAAGCGATTCCCGCCAAAAGCAAATCAAGGGCCAAGATCATTTCTAGCCATCCAATGGCTCAAAAGACTGCTGGGATTTGAAGAGAGAGGTGAGAGAAAGAACTTTGATGTATAAAAAGGGAGGAAGAATCAAGAGAAAGGAGAGTAGTTAGTTTATTTTTCAAAAATGTATGTCGTTTTTTAGCTTGTAATATCTAAAATAGTTTTCAGTTGTGTTTTTAAGCTTTATTGTATCAAACAAAGGTATTCAGTTGTAGTGTAACTTATTTCCACTATCAATTCAAGCTTATGTTCAATTTCCTTAATCTATGCCCACTGTTGGAATTTTCATTTTCAAAATCATATGTACAAGCTTCTCTTAACTTATTTCTTAGCTCAAACATGATCAAACTAGCTTAGTAAAGCTTTCCATAAGCTCACATCTCAGTTTCAATCACCTTTGGACATTGGTCAACAAAAGTCAAAACGGGGCAAATATGATGCAGAATTGGAATGGGTTGATGCAGTAATGGAAATGGGTTAGTTTAGAACTCATTGGGTTGGAGTTGATAGGTTAGTAGTTCTGGTTCACTGGTTGCAAGCCATTGTGGCTTTGGACAATTTGTAAGTCATTTTCTAGTTTCTAAGCATAATGCGTTTTACGTGATTAATAGTAGTTAAAACTTTGTTGGATTAGTAGTAATTAGGTTAAGTAAGTAGAGTTTGATCATAATATATCTTTGGTTAGGTGTTGGATTAGTTTAGGTTTGCAAAGTCAGTAGTGTAAGGTGTGTTTGGTTTATAGCTCATTACGTCTTAGAGGTGTATGTAGTGGTTAAAATCATTTGGGTTATGCTTATTAAGTCCTATTGAACTCATTTGAGTCTTTCACTTGTGTCTGCAAACATCCATAGTCAAATTTCCATATCATCAGTCTTTAATGCTTAACTGTTGAGTTTTTACAAGATCAAAAGTTTATTTTGTGTGTTAAATACATAAACATAGCTTGCAGAAGTCTTATTTCATATATTTACATCATAATCAATCCATAAATCATGATCAAAGCTCATTTAAGTCAACCTTTTCAGTTTTGTCAAAAGTCAAAATGTGCAAAGGGTCAGTTTATGCTCAACTGAGTGTATTTTTCATGGGCTCATTCTTGGGTCATTTTTAGTGAAACTTGTGGATTTTAAAACTTCAATAGGTCTATTTACTTGTCATCATTTTTGTACATTTTTGCTAATTTTTTATAAGGCTCAAAATAACTTGTCAAAATGAGGCTAAGTGCCCTGTGCAGGCACCTGAGCCTCAAGACAAAGGGAATTTGCAAGTTTTGCAGACCTTGCACAAGTCTCATTTGAGCTTGTCTAGGTCTGTAATTTGGTTTACAAGCTCTCACCCAGGTCTACTCTAAGTCCCATTTGTTTATTTTCTGTTTCCAGCTTATTTGAGTGCTTATTTCCTAGCTCAAAGTAGACCCCCTCTCACTGATTTTAGCCAAAAGCTCATTTCATCAAATCTGTACAACTTGCAATCCAGTGGTTAGGAATTGTTGATTTGTGTTTCATTTGGTCACTTTTAGTATATCTCAGTTCCTGTTTTCAGTTTGGTGCTTGTTGTGCTTCTTTAGCTTATCCAAGTGCTTATTTCAATAAGCACTTGTTCATCAGTTGCAAATTCCTTCACACAAGCCCATGTTTTTCCATTTTTCCTAGATTCCTAACATAATTTTAAGCTTTTCCTGAAATTTTCAGATTTTTCTAAGTTGATTTGCTATTTTTCTTAATTTAAATTAGTTTTTAAGCCTTTTTAATTAGCTTTAAATACAAAAAATTAAGAAAAGTTTCAAAAAAATAATTTTTCATTTTTCTTAAGTTAAGATAAATACAAAAAGTCAAAAAAATATTTTTCTATATTTTTCTTAGTTAAAATTGTATTTTTAAGTAATTTAATTAGTTTTTAATAGTTCTTAATTCATAGAAAATAGAAAAATAATCATAAAAATACAAAAATAGTTTTGAAAATTATCTTTTGTTATTTTAGATTTTTCCAAGTCACAATTTTATTTTTCTAGCTTTAATTCCTATTTTCTTGTATTTTAGGTTAATATTTAATAGTTAAAATTAGTTTTTAATTAATAATAATTAGATAAATAGTTATAAAAATAATTTTCTTTTTCTTAAAATTTTCTTATATCATTAGGTTTGTAAAAATATCATTTTCATATTTTTAGGATTAATATTGTGTAAGTTTCATGTTTTTATTTGTACGTCACGTAGTTTTTAAATTAAGTTTATAAAAACAATAAAAACAAAAACATCATTTTAAAAATAGTGATAGCGTTTATTTAATATTTTTTTTATCCTTTTAACTTCCTTTAATTTGCATTTAAGCCCCTGTAGTTTATGGGCTTTCTCTTTAGGTATAGATCAATCACTATCCTTTCACGTTCAAATCCTCTCGATCACTTTACGTTTGACTATTCTCGCACAGCTCGTTGGGACTTAACGACACGGGAAGCACTATACTCTCTGATCTTCATTGCATTTGCTCTGAACAAACTTTTAAGTTTGTTACGGTTGGCCATTCACAAGTGGCAGGCTTGAGTGATTAAACTTGACGGTTTGGAGCGGATCAAATTTTGAATTCTCCTATTGAGGATGAAGAGTTAGTCATGATTTTTATCATGATTTTCTTTCTTTTCTTCATATATCCCGTGACTTCTCCTGTTCTTCACTCCTTCGGGAATGAAGACATTATCTTTGACCCCGGCATTTTCATTTATCATTTGTAAGCCGGTTCTATGTATATCTCATCGGTGTGGAACTTTCACATACTTCAATGTTTATACAAACATCTTGAATGAAAGTCCGATGCAGATTGTCTCTTCCACTTACTTCCCCATGAACAAATTAATTCGGGGTCGAGTCAAGCTAGTGACTCGGGAATCAAAAACATTAGCAAGCACAACATGGGTTTTCACCCATGTGTACCACCCTAGTGTGGGGGAGATGCCCCACATGTTGTATATAGATCTTAAAAATAAATGAAAATTGTAAATATTAAAAAAAAAAAAAAAAAAAAAAAATTGTTGTGTTTCCACACTTTGAATATTGAGGACAATATTCATTTCTAAGTGTGGGGAAATTTGAGGCGAATGATCATAAATGTACCCTTTTAGTCCATTTTTCCCCCAAAAAATGGCCAAATTTTAAATTTTTTTGTAGTGGAAGTATTATGTACTAAACACAACAAATGGTAATCAGTCCACCATGTCTAACCCACATAAGGATTGGCTAATCCAGGAGCAAACGGCTCTTGGTAAAGATATCTCAAATCCGTTTATGGATTGCAATTTGCCCAAAATTGTATGGTGTTCAGCTCACCATATCTTTAATTAGTGAAGAGTTGGCTAGCCCGCAAGTTTATGGCTTGTGGTAAAGGCGGTTGGAAAACCATAATTGGTAATCAGCTCACCAAAGATAATATTGATAATTTATCTAAGAGTTGGCTAGTCGAAGCAAACGCTTTTGGTAAAGACAAATCAAATCCGTTGAAAGCTGGTGATTTGCTCAAAATCATTTGGTTATCGGTGTACCAAGGTTCTTACTTGAACTGAAACATTTGGCTACTCGAGAAGTAATGGCTTTTGGTAAAGAGATAAAATCCATTAACTTTTCATAAATCATTGCTAGGGACTAGCAATATCTTAGTGTGGGGGATTGATGAGTGTCTAAATACTCATCATTTTTGTACTGTTTAGAATGTCAAAAACATCTGAAAACACTCAGAAATGCATCAAAATGATGAAAATATCACAAACAAGTGTTTTATGTGTTTTAAATGCAAAAACATCAAAATCAGATGAAAAACGTATCAAGTTTGCATAATTGGCAGTTTTAGTCCCCCAAGTTACAAAAGTTGTCAAAATTAGTCCCTGGTAATTCAAAAACTTGTAAAATGTCATTTAAGGTCCATGAGATTCAAAAGTTGTCAAAACAAACCCTTTAAAGTTCAAAAATTGCAAAATGGCAACTTTAGTCCCTCAAGTTTGAAAAATGTCAAATATAGTCCTTGGTTAATTTAAAAAGTGAAAATTATCAAATTTTAACCTTGTACTATTCATAATTGGCAAAATTGGTCCTTATGATAAACTTTTGGAAAATTACAAGTTAGGCCCTTAAAGTTTCAAAGTTGACAATTTTAGTCCTTGGACTTATAAAAAATGGAATTTTATGAAACATTTGTCCTTGTACTAACCATATTTGGCAGGTTTAGTCCTTATTATAACTATGGAAAATAGGCAAGATTGGTCCCTCAAGTTTCAGAATATTACAACAATGGTCCTTGTGTTTATCAAATAACCAATTGGACCCTTTATGTTATTTATACAAATCCAATCAATCCACTAAACCATTTGCTAGCCCAATCCCAACCTCGGGCCCAAAACCAAACCCGACCCAGTGTTTTAAAATAAAACCCGCGTATCACGTTTTTCCTCTTCACCTTCCACCTCCCACTCCACGTAAAACCATTTCCACCTTCACCTCAACCTTTCCACCTTCCCCTACTTTCCTACCCACTCTCCACCACCCTCTTTCCACGAGAACACGCCACAATAAATGCTACTCACACCCCAAAACCACCACTGTAGCATACTAGTCCACAGTATTGACCTAAAACCACCCCAACTTGCCTCAAAACTTCTAATACTTGTCCCTCCACCTCATGCTACACACCAAGAAGCTTTAATTGCTTTGGAACCGCCTCAATTACACGTGGGCGATTTTGGCGCCAAAATCTGTTTAAACGGACAAGATGAAATTGACTCAATCAATGGTGGTGTGAAACAATGTGGGAAAGTATCTGGAAGCTAGTGGGATGCAAAAGAGTGATAAATACAGAAGAAAGGAGAAGAAGAGAATCATCATAATTTTAACTTTAGTTTATGATCAAAGTAGCCTAAATTAATCTAGTTGTATCATTAGTGTAATCTTCAATTCTGTTTTAGAAGTGTTTATTAGCTTTGCTAAGTGTAATAAACAACTTTGTATTTTCATATCAATCTATCTTTCAAGTTTTTAGAATTTCACTTCGTACCATTTTCATTACTTGTCATTTAAATTCTGTTGATACTTGTTGATTAGAGGATCTTAACAAACACTACTTAGCTCTTTGTAAGCTATTGCAAGCTTGTAGAAACTCTCAACCAGCAATAATCAATAAAAAGGAAAACACCAAAAAGAAATCAATAATTAAGGTATTAATATAAAAGTTACTGTAAAGAAGCAAAGGAGCAAGTGCTATCTTGGATTGCCTTGGTTTAGAGCTCTATGGAGAGCATTTAGGAGTGTTACTTAGTCCTTGGTTACGTGTGTTCATCTCATTCCCAAGATTGTAAGCATTTTCATTATTTTAGCATCTTCTATTTGTTCTTAATTTAGTATAAAACCTCTTGATTCATACTTAGTTGGTATTGGTTAGTGATAATCTAGTGTTAAATTAGTAGGTTGTTAATTAAAAATCTTAGTTGATAATAATTTTAGTTAGACAGTCAAATTAGTGTAAGTAGTAATTAATAGGTTATAATTGTTATTATCATGTGTAATTGTGTTCATTTGATCTTAGTTCATCATAGTCAAGTGTTAGAATTCAGTTTCATGCTCTAAATCTGTATTGAGTAACACTAATCTAAACTTGATCCCTGTCTAGGGGTGTTTGGATCAAGCTGCCATACTAGTTTATGCATGTTATTGTGTTTTATTCTTGTTTCTGCATGTTAGTTTAGATCACCATAGTCCATATCTGTCATAATATTTATGTCTCATTAGAGTAAAAGTCAAAATAGGACTCAATCTAGTCTAATCTGTTGCTTTTGTAGTGTAATAAGTCTCATATTCCACATATTAGCTTAGAATCTGATAACCTAGCTTAATTTCATCTTAGTATAGCTTAATACAACATAATCAATCAGTAAATTAGGATCAAAGCTCACTTAAGTCAACATATTGGTTTATATAAAAAGTCAATTTCAGACTTACGTTTTTGAATAAAATTTAGAATTTTATTGTGTATTCAATATTTAGATTTAGCTTAAATCCTTTTGGGATATTAAAATATTGTTGCTTAACTAAATTATAAAAATACTAGCTTGTATCTTATTAGCTTATAAAGCCTTATCTACTTGTTTCTTTTGAGACCCCTTCCTGAAAGATGCCTGTGCACCCCTCTGCACCACCACAACAATGGGCATCACCATCACTTTGGTGGGTCCACAGCCACACAGTGGACCCCACTGTGGTTCTTGGTTCCTTACCACTCACCACCCAAAGTGACTATCCATTTCAGTCAATCTTTTGAGCTTAAGCTCTGTGGACCCCACTCTTAGATCAGCCTTAATTCGTCCCATTTCAGAAATAAGCTAGTTTTTGATTTGCTTAATCTCGGCTTAATGCCTTTTCAGAAGCTTAGGATGGTTGGAATAGGTTAGTATTTAGTTATTATAGCATAACCTAGCTTATGTGTTAATTTGGTGTCCATTTGTAGAATGTAGCTTATTTTGAATTGCTTATAAATAAGCAAGGTTTACAGCTTGCTTTTTCCTCCAAATAAGCATATGTTTTTATATTTTTTATGAACTTAGAATAATATTTTAGCATTTTCCTGAATTTTTTAGATTTTTCCATCACTTTGTTTTCTATTTTTTCTTAATTTTAACTAGTTTTTAATCCTTTTTAAATAGCTTTTAATACTAATAAATCATAAAAAGCTTAAAAAAATATGTTTTCAATTTTTATAGATTAAGATAAATATAAAAGTCATAAAAAGTATTTTTCCATAATTTTCTTGGTTTAAATAGTATTTTCTAGCATTTTAATTAGCTTTAAATAGTATTAAATTAATAATAAATATATAAAAAGTCTAAAAAATATATTTTCAGTTTTAAAATAAGTTTTATCATATTTTAGATTTTTATAAGTTATAATTTCATTTTTCTAGGTTAATTATGTATTTTCTTGTATTTTAGTGCATTTTAAATACTTAATAAATAGTTTTAATTAATAATAAATAAATAAATAGTTGTAAAAATAATTTTCTTTTTCTAATAATTTTCTTTTATTATTAGGATTGTAAATTTCATTTTCATATTTGTAGGCATTTTATTTCTTAAAACTCACGTTTTATTTTGTAACGCTTTACGTAATTTTATTAAAACGTACGTTTTAGGTTTTAAACGTTCATCACTTTAAAAATAGTGATAGCGTTTATTTAATATATTTTATCTTTTATTTCTTTTAATTTGCATTTAAGTCCATGTAATTTATTAATCTCTTCTTTAGATAATTATCCATCAAAATCCTTACTGATCACTATCCTTAGTGATCATTCTATCATCTGATCAAGTGTTTATACACCAATTCATCCTCCGTGGGACTTAACGACCCAGGAATACACTATATTCCTCTGATCTTAAATTGCATTTGCTTCTGAGCTGTTTTAAGTTTGTTACGGTCGGCCATTCACAAGTGGCCGGCTTGAGTGATTAAACTTGACGGTTTGGAGCGAATCAGGGTGAAAATTTAGAGGAAAAGATAATTGCTTGGGTTGCTTGGGATAAAGTAATTGGTCCGCGTGACCAAGGAGGTCTTGGTATTGGTAGTCTCTAGGTTTTTTAACCAAGCATTGTTAGATAAATGGTGGTGGCTCTTCCTCTTAGAAGATTGGAGAAAAATAATTGTTCCCATCCTTGGAAAAGACAGTGACCTTACAATGGATTATTCATTACCATACAAGTCAGAACCTTGGTATCAAATTATGAAGCTGAAAGATGATATTTCTTCTTATTGGATCACTCTTCCATCGATTTTCAAAAGGAAAAAAAAAGGAAATGGTCATACAACTCGTTTTTGGACCGACTCGTGCTTAGAGGACTACGACTGTGTGACACGTTCTCAAGGTTATTTATATCAGCTGAAATCTACTTTAGAGTGTTTAGTTTATGAGTGTGGGCCTATGCCTCATTCAAACAGTCTACATATTAGTGCTCCAGCTTCTGTTTCTTCCTCTGTTTAGTATGCATGCATCAATCTAATCGGGCCAGGTTCCTTAAGCCCAGTAAGTCATCTCCACCCCAGGCCTAATGTTTTTGTGGGCTTGGACTAGACAACCGAGATCGGTTGTTAAAAAACAAGCACTTGATGAGTTAACAAACCTTTTTTCTAGCTTGTGCCTCTCGAATGATATTGATATATGGGAGTGCTTTATTAGCAATGATAGGCTTTTCAAAGTCAAGAGTATGAGAAATACATATCCAACCTCCATTACACATCGAACCCATAAATCTATTAGTGGAACAATGCCCTTCCTTTTAAAATCAATATACCCTCTTGGAGGATTTTTCTTGAAAGGCTTCCAACCTGGGTGAACTTAGATCGAAGAGGTATTGATCTTCATTCCACCTGTTGTCCCGTGTGTGAAAACGATATCGAGACGAAAGTGCATCTTTTTATCTCTTGTGAAGTTACTAATTATTAGAGGATATATTAGTAAGCCCAAGTCTTGTTTATGGGCTTAGGGTTCATTAGGGTTTTAGGTTATTTACGTTATAAATAGTCGATGAATAAAAGATAACACCCAAGGAGGTTGCATTGTTCAACATGTCATTGGAGCGGATCTGATCCTCAAACCTAGATGGCTACGTGAGCCGCCTCCTCTAAACCACCCCGTCAAACCCTACTTGCTACCTTTATCCCTAAAAAAGAATCACCAAAATTGCAATCAGCTCAATCTTCACAAAAAACCTACATATCTCACCTACCAAATTTGCAGTCAACTTAACCTTCACAAACAACCTACATATCTCTACAAAATTATATAAACAAACCTCGTCCCTTATTGCAGCCTATCTCCTACCTTAAAAAAATAAATAAATAATAAAATTAAATTAAAAAATCTCAGCCGTATGTCTTGATCACAAAAGGAAAAAGAAAAAAAAGAAAAAAAAAAGAACTTTTGCTTATTTTTTTTCTTTTTTGTTTGTTTTGAGTTCGCTAATTTAGTTTGAAGATTTGTTTTCGCATATTGGCGGATTTCTTTAACAACAATTATGTTCGGCTTAATGCTTTTGCTTTGTTACATGTTTATGCTTTTGTTGCCGCTGTATGAAAATATGTCTCCACTTGCTATCGGATGTCTTCATCAACAATTTTTTTTATTGTTTTAATGCTTTTTTTAGTTTTCTAATTCAATTCGAGCTTTTGTGATATAGACGCTCGGATTGTGGGGGAGTATTAGTGGATATATTAATAAGCCCAAGCCCGATTTGTGGGCTTAGGGTTCATTAGGGTTTTAGGTTATTTACGTTATAAATAGTCGATGAATAAAACATAACACCCATCGGGGTTTATTTGTTCAACACTAAAGAGGTTTGGCCCAAGGTTCTAAACTGATGGAGTATCCAAAATGTCACGATAACATCACTCTTGGATGTCATCACCCTTGCTGAGAGAGTCAATTTGTCAAACCATCTCATTGCCCGCATTAATATTGTTGTACAATCAATCCTTTGGTTCATTTGGAGGTTTCGGAATGAGATGACCTTCTCTCTTAAACGTCTCACAAAAGATCATATCCTTAATGACATCAACCTTGCATTTTTTTAACTAGATCTCTTGTAAGGCTAAAAAGGCTAGCTTAGATTGAAATATTTAGTTCAATAACCCATATACTGCTCTATGTAACTAATCGTTGACTATTTGTGCTTCTATCGTCTTCCTAGCCCCCAACACCAAAAAAAAAAATCTTATTAACTTTGTAAGGTTGAATTGACATTTCTAGCTTTTCTTTGTTACAAGCGAATCTTTTCATAAAAGAAAATTCTAAGAAAATATCTATCTTTACTAGAAATCTTTTACGTATTCGTTAGGGTATAAAAATATGTTAAGTTTGTATTATGTCAATGCTAAGGAAATAACGATAAAATATGGTAGGATTCCACATGACAATTACTAGCTTGCATCATTAACGACGTATTTGGTTTTCTCCCTTTTATTCATTCAAATTCGCATAAGATACCAATATGTCACCTACACCCATTCTAAATGGTTGCTTATTACAAATATGTGAAAAAACCATAAATGAAGCTCTCATGATTGAAGCCATAGAACTGGATCAAGCTTAATGGGGCAAACTTTCGGTGAATCAACAATGGCGCTTAAATCTTCATTGTCATCGAAAAGATAAGCCTTGAGAAAGGCAACAACAATGCCTCCGCAAGCTCTTCTCATGTCCAACTTTGATCCCTTTCCAGTCTTGCATACAAAAATACCGGCTAACCGAACCAACCAATCATTAAGCATGTCCATGTGACCAAAATTCCTCGCCACAAAATAACAAGAAGGAGGTTTACATTCGTTAAAGAAAAATGGATGGTTGCAACCCCAAGGTGCTGCGGGTGGGAAGCACCCGCAAAAAGCATCATCACCTAAGCCTGTCCCAATTAAGGCTATAGGCATTTCAATGTTGAAATTTTGTGGTATGTAGTTTAGGATTTTGGGTTCGAGCCTGTTGGCGTTATCTGGACCTGCAACAGGATCTAACCCTATTAAAGCCTTGAATTTGAGGCTTGTTTCGGCGTAACCTAACGCTAATGCAAATGCTGCTTTTCCACCTTTGCTATGGCCAGCTAGAGCTACATTATCAATATCTGGTGATACATTATGTGGTAGTACTAGTTGAAGGTTTTGACCATCATCTTTGTGAATCCAGTTTGCTGTTTCGGCTGCATCGTCCACATCACCAACTGCAGAGCATATACATATATAGGCCTGTCACGAACCCAAACTAGAATAAACAAGAACAAAAAGAAAAATTAGTGTCTAGCATACCATACATTCTACACAAAGAGCTAATGTTTTAGGCTACTTTAACACAACTGGTAACATGATAAGGGTAAGTGCATCCTATAATGAACTTAATTAATAGCCTAAACTCAAAGTAATTAGATTTCAGCATATGCAAAGAGAAAAGAAAAAAAAATACCAAAGTTTTGAAAGGTTTATGGATAATTATTAATATTAGTATGGCCGGATTCGAACTCGAGACTTCGGGATTGCACACATTACGTATGAGAATCAATGTATAAATAATTAATATATAAAACGTTGTATTTAATTATTTGATCACGAATAAAACAATTAATGAGAGTTGGGATTTAACGGAGTTTTGATTATCGGTCGTTAAATATCAACGGGATATGAAGAAAAGTTAACAAGCCAATAGAAGGTTTTAGGAATCCTATTTTGGGCTTGTTTTGGCCAAAACTATAGAATCCACATCGGAAACTATAGTAAACTTGACATCTACCAATAAGGCTTATAAATACATCCCTATGTATTCATCCTTGGGGACACTAGATTTGAATAGAAGGCCAAACTTTTTCTTTCTTTCCTCTTGTCCTTGATGGGACGAAGTGAATCCCCATAGTAAGGGATTTACGAGTGACCTTGAGCATAACAAAGGTGTTTGGTTAATCTATTGTGATCAAGAACCTAGCTTTTCTCATTGATTCGCTAATAATGCGGTGTAAAGAACAGGCCAAACACACTGTGTTGGTATTCTTGGAGGTCGACTTTAATTGAGTCGAATTGCATAAACCCTAATTTTAGGGTTTAGGGTTTTGTTCCTTGTTCTTGATATCGTGTGTTCTTGATTCGTTAAAAGGTACGCATGTTCTTTTACTTTGGTTAATTAATTTACAAGTATTATTCCTATTACTTCCGCTGCATGCTTTGATGATGTTTACTTGTTTTTATATAATTGTTATGATTAGTAAAACCCAACAAGTTTGACCCGGAGCAACGATAATGTATCCATGAGAGGCAATAAACTCGAAGAGGTCACTGTAAGAAGTATTAGGTATCGAAAAGCCATGGAGAAAGAGTATAACAGGATAAGTCCCTCTTTCTGTAGGGTAAATGATGTACAAAGGTGGATTTCGTGTAGAACCAGAAGATTTCCGTACCCTTGTTGACTTCACCGTAGTAGCATTATTCGAAACAAGTTGTTGATGCAGGTGCCATCAAAGATTCAGTAGACAACACCATATTTAGTACAATTTTTGAAGTACAAATTGGTTCAAATGTATGAAAAACTGGAAGACCTATCTACAAATATATAAGGTCTTAGAACAAATGAACAAGGATAAGAATCTCGTTGTATTTTTTGTTTTTTTCCCATCCTTTCATTCACGTTTATGTGATTTTTATTTGAGTATAATTCATTTGAGCTGCCGACGACATCAATCTTGTGAATTATTTGAGCGCAACTCTAGGTAGTACGATAATCAGAATGCATGGACCATTAAACACGTGAATATTTTATAAAATGCTTTGCGTGTGACGGCTTTTATGGTATTGTCAAAGAATATATAACTACATCTATAACATGGGGCAAGTTATTTGGACTCTCTCATAGAAAGTTTCGTGAGGCCTTGTGCATTGTAGGCTTGTACGGTGTACATCACGGTTTGTACATTTTAATTAAAACCCCCCATTATCACATCATAAGGGGGTCTTAATAACCTCAATAATATATAGAACTGAATAAAATTCCTTCTTTTATAACTATTGAAGATGACAGCTCATTAATTTAGAGGACTAGATTCAGATGATGAATTTATTATCGATTATCCAAATTCAACAATCACGCAAAGGTTTTTTAACCATAGTTTCAAACTTTTTCGTTGACGGCGAGGTTTGAATTAAGCGTCGCACATACTCAAACAGGATAAAGATGGAACTTCCTATTTTGAAAAGATTGCAAGACTATTTGGAGTTTTTGCGCCTACTAGACTGGAATTAAACTTGCAAGGTTATATTATTTGGATGATTTGTATGGATCATTTGTCAACTTATAACCACTTGCTTGTTAGATGTATCATACTGACTCGGTTTTGTTGTCTATCTATGTTACTCATAAAAGCATCGTTTTCCTCTATTATTGTGTAGTTCGATAAAATTCAATCAACTTACATTTTCACTAATTTTCCTTTTATTTAGCAAAAAAAAAAAGATATTTATTTTGTCCTTAGTTGTGTTAGAAAACAATTTGGCAGCAAATTGAGACGGCGTGTGGTGGCTCATTGGGCGGCCGACGAGATGGTGTTTTTGATTGGATTTTGCGCAAAATTGAAAAACGAAGAAAATAACGTTAACCGCGTCAGTTAACTCCAAACGGTGTAAAAGTTATGGCCAAAACAAGATGTAGTTAGGGTTTTGGCCGAAAATTTACATTTTTTTTTTTAAAGAAAATGAATAACACCGACAGTGGGGTTTGACATGGTGGCTTAGAGGAGGCAGCTCAATATAGCCACTTAGATTTGAGGATAAGACATGCTCTCATACCATGTTAAATGATGTAAACCTCGTAGGTATTAAGCTTAATTGATCGACTATTTATAAAGCCAAAACCACTAATTAACCCTAAGCCACAAACCGAGTTTTGGCTTACAAACATATCATCTAATAGTAACCAAATAGTTACCTGTATAACAAACTAAATGTAATATATTACTATTTTTGTTCTTCCTCTTAGGTTTAAGAGGTATGAAATCTATACCAGTTGTTATATAGCTACAGATAAGAGAAACGCGGACTTGATGGCAAACTTATATTAACAAATAGACAAATAGTGTAGTAAGGAGTACGTGTGAGCGGCACTTTTCAAGGCTTGCGAAAGTAAATCAGAGGGCAACTTGTTACAAGGATTTTTTAGCATAACTTTATTTATTTCAGCAATAACAAGTGGATAGCTGATTAATCTGCATAATTGCTTTTTGATGCCCAAAAAACGTAAGAATATTTCTTTTTTCCAAACACTAGAAGTAAACTATATGCGTTTTCAAAATGCAATAATCTTAACATCACTCTCTAAACGTATCCGTAAGCACCCTCTTGGTGAAATTGATGTGATTGTGAACAATCTATGGAGCATGTTCACCCCAAAAGTACAAAGATAACACACAACTTGTACACGCTATTTGCAATACTCTAACTGTCTTTGAATTGAACAATTCAGCATTAATGGCAAAGGAATTGGCGATGCACAAGATTTATCACATATTTGACAACCACAAAATAACGGTGGACATTTGCCATTGATTTTAGGGAGCACCGTTGAGAGAAGTCTAATGATCAATTACAAGTTTGGCATAAAATGACGCACATACTCTACCGTTCTATGTTGACCATTGTACAAATTATTGTGGCAATATAGTCCATGAATTTCGTGTCTTTTGTAATAAACACAGGATTGGTTACCCATTGTTGGTACATACAGAGTGAAACATTGAAAACAAATATTACATATCGTAGCTTAGACGGTCATTCATCAATAATGCTCGTATCGAATTTTGTGTGGGAATCGTGGCATGTTTAAAACTTACAACTACTATACTTTTGATTATCCAACTTCCTTCATTTTTTAAGGAATTATGTTGACGTTTTAGATAATTCTAAGCTTTTTTGGTAGATATCTATGGGCAATTGTCACTCAATATCACGGCAACCAGTTGATTCCTTATCGCAAATATATGTTCAAAACCTGCAAACAAAGCTCTCATTATTGAAGCCATAAAACAGGATCAAGTTTAATGGGAGCAACTGAATTAGGTGAATCAATAATGGCGGTAGAGGTGGCAATTTAAGACCCAATGGTTAAATTTGGGTCTAGTTGGGTAAATTTTTTTAATGAGATGAGTCTAAATGGGTTTAGTTTATTTTAATAGATGAGTCTAGTTGGGTATAGTTTATTTTAATTAATTAATATTGATGGGTCTAGTTGGGTCTAATAATATACCCACATGGGTCTAGTACAATATTTACATGGTTTTAGTTGATTGTTAACTAAAATTATAAAAAATCACAATATAATTTTATCATTTTCGCCCCGTTTTTCTCTGTTTTTAACGTTTTTTACATTTTTGTTCTTTTTACACGTTGCTCGTTTTTTTTTTTTGTCCGCTTTACAATTTTCTATGTTTTTTTACGTTTTGGTCCGCCGCTTTGTTTTTACGTTTTGTCCGTTTTACACGCTTTTCACTGTTTTTTCCGCTGTCGTTTTACATGCTTTTACATTCAACGTTTCCGCCTTCTTTTTAACGATTTTGTCCGTTTTTACACGATTTCGCCTGTTTTTTTACGTTTTGTATATTTTTTTGACAATTTTGTACGTTTTTGCCCGTTTTCGTTTTTTAACGTTTTTGTCCGTTTTACCGTTTACGTTTCGTTATTGACGTTTTCGTCCGGTTTTTTACGTTTCATCCGTTTACACGCCGTCCGTTTTTTTACGTTTTCGCCGTTTTTTCACGTTTTCGCGTCATTTTTTACTTGATTTGTCCGGCGTTTTACACGCTGTATGTTTTTTACGCCGTCCCCGTTTTTTGACATTTTGGACGCGGCCCGTCGCCGGGATTTTTACGCACCGCTGCCCCGGTTTACGTTTTCGTCAGTTTTTACACGTTTTCGTCCGTTTTTTTACGTTTTTACACGTTTTCGTCCGTTTTTTTACGTTTTCGCCCGTTTTTTCACGTTTTCGCCTATTTTACTTTTGTTGTTAATTTCGCTGCCCAAAGTTTTCTCGAAAGTTTTCTGCCTGTTTTACGTTGCCGTCAGTACACGCCGCCTTTTTTATCGTTTGTTCTTTTTTTTACGCCGCCCGTTTTTCATGTTTTGCCTATTTTTTGATTTTGTCCACACGCTGCTCAGTACGCTTTCGTCCGCTTTTAACAATTTTGGACGTTTTTGCCCGATTTCGTCGGATATTTTTTACGTTGTTTTGCCGCCGGTTTTACGTTTGCAGTTTTACACGCTGCTCGTTCTTACGTTTTACACGTTTTCGCCCGTTTTTTACGTTGAATTTTTTCACGTTTGCTCATTTTTTACGATTTTGTTTTTACGTCCGTTTTACGCCTCGTTTACTCGCTGCTCTGTTTTTTACGTTCGTCAGTTTTTACGTTGGTGCTTTAACATTTTCTTGCGTTTTTATCCGTTTTTGCATTTAAAACGGACGAAAACGAAAAAAAGATGAAAAACGTAAAAACGGACAAAACATAAAATACGGAGAAAACGTAAAACCGCTAAAACGTTAAACACGGACAAAAATGGACGAAAACGGTAAAAATTAACAAAACGGACGAAAACGTAAAAAAAGGCAAAAGATTAAAAAAAACCCGGCCGAAAACGTGTAAAACGTATAAAAACGTAAAAAAAAACCTGACGAAAACGTGTAAAAACAGATAAAATCGTAAAAAAATGTTAGAAACGGACGAAAACATGTAAAACCGGACAAAAACGTTAAAAAACGGACGAAGACGTAAAAAAAATCGCGAAAAGGTAAAAAAACGGACGAAAACGTATAGAAACTGACGAAAACGTTAAAAAATTGACGGAAACGTGTAAAAACGGACAAAAACGTAAAGTAACTAACGAAAACGTGTAAAAACGGATAAAAAAATAAAAAAAACAGGACGAAAGCGTGCAAAAACGGACAAAAACGTAAAAAAAATACGTTAAAAGCGGAGGAGAATGTAAAAACAGACAAAACGCGGAAAACGACAAAACGTGAAAACGGACAAAAACGCAAAAACCATTAAAAACGTTAAAAACCTGAAAAAAACGGACAAAAAAGTTAAAATACGGGCGAAAACGTAAAACAACAGGCGGAAACGAGTAAAAATGGTGAAAAACGAGTAAAAACAGAGAAAAACGTAAAAAAACCGGATGAAAACGTGTGAAAACAGGCAAAAACGTAACAAAACAGACGAAAACGTGTAAAAACGGACAAAAACGTAAAAAAACGGACGAAAACGTGTAAAAACGGACAAAAACGTAAAAAACCTGATAAAAACGGACAAAAAAGTTAAAATACGGGCGAAAACGTAAAACAACAGGCGAAAACGAGTAAAAACGGAGAAAAACGAGTAAAAACGGAGAAAAACGAAAAAAAACGGACGAAAACGTGTGAAAACAGGCAAAAACGTAACAAAACAGACGAAAACGTTTGAAAACGGACAAAAACGTAAAAAAACGGACGAAAACGTAGAAACGGACAAAACCCGACAAAAAGTTAAAATACGGGCTAAAACGTAAAAAACAGAAATTTAAAAACGAAAAACGAGAAAACGAAAGTAAAAACGAGAAAACGAAAAAAAACCGAAAACGTGTGAAAACAGGCAAAAACGTAACAAAACGACTAAAACGTAAAACGACAAAAACGTAGAAAAAAAGGGTAAAATACTCGCGAAAAACGTATAAAAACGTAATTTAAAAACGAGTAAAAACGGAGAAAACGGTAAAACGTAAAAAAACCACTTAAAAACTTGTGAAACAGGTAAAAACGTGAAAAAAACGAAAGCGTGTAAAAACGACAAAAACGAAAACCGAATTTAAAACGTGTAAAAACGGACAAAACGCGAAAATGCATCGAAAACGTGTAAAACGGACGAACCTATAAAAACTGATGAAAACGTAAAAATGGATATTGAATACTTTTGTCTTTATTTACAATAATTAATTACATGTTCCATGATGAAACAAAAAACTAGCAAAACCCAAAACCCGACCCTCGACCCTCGGTCTACTCTTACCCATTTATACCCATACCCATCTAGACCTATCCTTCCAAGTGACCCATCTAGACCCATACCCATATAGACCCATACCCATCTAAGACCCAAGACCCAACCCAACCCAACCCAACCATTTTGCCACCTCTAAATGGCGGTGAGATCATCTGCGTTGTGAAACATATAAGCCTTGAGAAATGCCACAAAAATGCCTCCACAAGCTCTTCTCATATTATCCTTTGAACCTTTTCCCGTCTTGCATATAAACATACCCGCTAATCGGACTAACCAATCATCAACCATGTCAAAGTGACCATAGTCCCTAGCCAGAAAATAACAAGAAGGGGGCTTACATTCGTCAAAGAAAAACGGATGGTTACATCCCCAGGGCGCTGCGGCGGTGGGATGCACCCGCAACAACTATCATCCCCCAAGCCTGTCCCAATAAGGGCTACAGGCATTGCCAAGTTGAAGTCTTTTGGTATGTAGTTTAGGATTTTGGGTTCGATCCTGTTAGAAGTGCTGCTACCTTCAACAGGATCTAAACCTATTAGAGCCTTGAATTTAAGGTGTGTATGGGCGCGACCTAACGCCAATGCAAATGCTACTTTCCCTCCTTTGCTATGTCCGGCTAGAGCTACGTTGTCAATATCTGGTGATACATCATGTGGTAGTACTAGTCGAAGGTTTTGGCCGTTGTCTTTGTTTATTCAGTTAGCTGTTTCGGCTGCATCCTCCACATCACTAACCGCAGAGCATATGCATAGGCCCATCACGAACCCAAACTAGAATAAACAAGAACAAAAAGAAAGATTAGTGTCTAGCATATCATGCATATATTAATTAATCTGGATCTACCCAAAGGGCTAATGTTTTAGGCAACTTTAACACTGGTAACATGATAAGGGTAAGTTCATCTTTTGACGGATTTTATAGCTTGAACTCTTATTAATTGATTTGAGCTTATGCAAGAGAGAAAAATAGTTACCAAAGTTTGACCTGGAGCAACGATAATGTATCCATGAGAGGCGATAAACTCGAAGAGTCACATAAGCGTATTAGGTGTCGAAAAGCCATGGTGAAAGAGTATAACAGGATAAGTCCCATTTTCCGTAGGGTAAACGATGTACAAAGGCGGATTTGGTGTAGAACCAGAAGATTTCCGTACCCTTGTTGTCTTCACCGTGTAGCTTCCATTGTTGAAACAAGTCGTTGATGCAGGTGCCGTCAAAGATTCAGTAGACAAAACCATATTTAGTACAATTTTTGAAGTACAAATTGGTTCAAATGTATGAAAAAATGGAATACGTATCAACAAATATATAAGGTCTTAGAATAAATAAACGAGGATAATAAGAATGTCGTTGTATTGTTTGTTTTTTTCCCATCCTTTGATCCGCGTTAATGCGATTTTTATCTGAGTGCAATTCATTTGAGGTAACGATGACATCAATCTCCAATAAAAGGTGAAGATCGGTGGGATCACCCTGGTCCCATGCATCCTAAGGATGCCAACCGGACCCTCCCCCAAAGACCCGGCCCCAGGCAATGAACACCTGTCCCAGTGACTGTACTTATCAGGAGGTGGGCCTTGAACCCTGGCCATTTTCTCCAATAGGCCCCTCGCTGACCAGCCAATCTGAGCATTTACGGTGAGGGGATGGTACCAAATGATCTTTAGTGCCATGGAAGAGATTTGAACCCGGGTCTATTGACCCAAACCCAAAGCTCTTACCAATGGACTAAAGCATCATTGGTACGATGACATCAATCTTGTGTATTATTTGAGCAAAAAATCTGATAGGTAGTAGTGTAGTACGATAATCAAAATGGGAAATGATTTATATACTTAATAAAATGATTGGCCGACTCAAATTTATTGTGTTTGAACATTTTTACTCTCACAGGGTGAAAATGTAAGGGTATAAATATCCAAACATAATAAATTTGAGTGTACCAATCATTTCGTAGAATCTAAAAATCACCTCCCAATCAAAATGCATGGACCATTTAGAAGAATGCACACGTGAATATTTTATAAGATGCTTTGCATGTTCTTTTATGGTACATATATAACGACATCCTGATTGACTCGAATAAACAATTTTTTTTATTTTTTATATATTTTTATATATAAATTTACAAGATATTGAATTAAGCGCTTCTTTTTAATCATTTTATTCGTATTCAGTAAACCTGAACCTGAAAAAACTCGACCTGAACATACCCGAACCCGACTAACCCAAATGTTATTTTTAGCCTTGACGTGACTTGAACCCAACCTGGATTAACTCAAATCCGACCAACCTGACCCGATTAACACCTCGATCTAGCTACATCTATATAGAAGGTGAATAAACTTTCTTCTTTTATAACTATTGGAGTAAACTACACCGTTCGTCCTTGTGGTTTGCGTTGACCATCAAGTTTCGTCCTTTGTGACAACTCGTACTTTCAGGTCATTAACAAACTTTGAAAATTTACTATTCATCTCGGGAATTTACTATTCATCGTTTTACTATTCATCATTTATCGTAAACTAGATTTACGAGTATCAAATTCGCGTAACCTTAATGGTTTAGCTGCGAATTCATGAACATATCATCAAGGACATTTCATATAGACTAGATTTAGTCTACATATCATTAGTAACATCATCATCATATTAATTCATGCATGGATTTGCATATTTCATTAAACGTTTAATTTTCTATTAAATAAACGCTATCGCACAATCATTTATTTTGAATAATTGATCCGACACTTCCAACGATTTTCCTGATATATTTTTATACTCATTTTAAGAGTATAAAAATTATATTATTAGTTTACCCGATGTTTTGAATTTATTTTGTATATAAATTGTTATATATATATATATATATATATATATATATATATATATATATATATATATATATATATATATATATATATATTTACTTAATTTACGTTTTCAAATTCTATTCGATAATTATTTAATAACCCTACTTCGAATTATTACTCTCTGAATGTTTTCGTTCACTTCTGCTTATTTAACGAGAAGTTATCTCGTGAAATGTGAAAACTACATATAACGCATACCGACACCTTATTAGTTATGGTTCAAATTTGATATGTATTATTCGGATCAATAATTTATTTTTTATATTATTTTTTATAAAAACGGTCACGAAAATGTATTTCATACATTATTAATTAAAATCATCAAACCATGGTACCGTGATTTCACTTGAGCTCAACGGGGCACGGGATACACGATTTATAATAATAAAAACAAAATCCACCTATTCCTTCTTATCTACTACACTCTCCCATTTTAATAACAGATAAATCTTTCTTTCTATCTCAAACATATCTGCTTTTCTCAAACAAGCAAAGACATCTCCCTTCTCTCTTTGGTGAACGACAACAGCAACCACAACATCACCATCAATTTTTCACTATCCTCGTCATCAAGAATCAAGCATCGAGTCTCCATGTTATCGGTTTATTGTTCAACGATTCAAGGGTGTGCTTAAGAACGAATTTCACGGGTTTGATCACACTTACAAGTAACTTTCCTTTCAACTAGAAATATTATCTCGTATTTCTTGATTTGATGGTTAAATCATAATATACACGATTTTGGGAATATAAACAATGAATTGAAAGCTCTAATCTTTCATATGAATCGAAATGGTAATGAGTTCTTTTATAAAAATTGATAGTTAATTTATGGTGGTTGTTATGGTTAAATAAAGTCTTGTTTTCAAGATAGCTTATTTTGTTTGAGCTATTGGCTTATTTGTTTTCTTCTTTTTTTGTAGTGTTTTGTTCGATTGGAAAAGAGCCAACATCAGTTTGGTTTTGGCTTTTCTATCCTCTTTTCAGCTTATTTAAGCTTATTCGGGGCTTATAACTTATGGCTTACTCGATTCTTGTTGTTTAAGCTTATTTTGCTTTCGGCTTTTCTAGTTTTCTTTGGTATTACCCGACTGAAAACGCACCAGCAGGGGGTGTTTTGTTTTGCTGCAATGCTGCCCCAACATGGGGTGTTTGGTTATGCATATTTTAAGCCATCAGAGGCGTTTATTTCCGCTTATTTTCATCTCCTCCTCGGGGGCTTGGATCTGTTTATTTCAACCTCAAAAGGGTGTATTTGTTTGCTGATTTTTCTGCACAAAACGGTGCACTTGTTTGCTGATTTTTCTGAACGGTTCATTTGTTTGCTGATTTTTCTGCACAAAATGGTGTATTTGGTTGCTAATTTTCTGCACAAAAGGGGTGCATTTTTTTGCGTATTTTCTACCCTGAAAGGGTGTTTGGTAGTACAAATTGTGTCGTTGGAATTTACCTATTTGGTCCTGCTCATTTAGTGAGCCGAGGGGATATATATGATATAGTTATTTAAAGTCCAACTATGATTGTTTGATTTGATACTCTTGAAACTTGCGGATATTTTAAATTGACTTTGGTATTGTGCACCTTTGGGATTTTACAAACCAAGAGAGGCGTCATTTGTTTTAGGCACGGTAACTTTTGACATGGTAACTATAGTGATTTGTCGGGTTATTTTAAGTGGTAAATATTGATCTTGTAAATGTGGGAAACGTTGTATAAACGAATAGGTCATGCCGAAATTTTCTAAAATTTCTATACTTCGTAAAAGTTCTAACTTCTTAAATTCCGACAGAAAGACGAAAAATACTAAAATTTATAAAATTTTTAGAATTTTATTTTAATTCATTTGAAATGCTTTGATTGTATGTTTTCTTTTAACGAAAACTTCTTATCCCTTTATTTTGAGATTTCCAGGATCGTGTTGAAGTGTATTGTTTTACTATTTATTTATTTTCTTGATTCTACTCATATAATACATGCGACGGATTATAAACCTCGATTTCTTTTATGTGCTCATTCTTTTATATAATACACGCCATGTACTATATTTTCGCTTATCCTTCATAAGGCATATATATATATATAAATATATATATATATATATATATATATATATATATATATATATATATATATATATATATATATATATATATATATATATATATATATATATATTACTACGTTTGGTTTTATTTTTTCCAATTTATTTTATTTAACCAATCACAAAACTAAAACTGAAAATATAATATTTTATCAACATGGCATGTTGATGTAACCATCCAATAGAAAACTAAAATTTCATGAGCTTAATTTCGCACATATATTTTAAGATAAGTTATTATCTTTTAGGTCGTGCCGACCGTGTACGGTTGTGCTTTGCTACTTGATTTTATTTTGCGATACTTACGCCACTACACTCTGAGGTGAGTTCCATAGCCCCATTTTTAATTGTTTTAATGATTTTATTAAACTCTTTGGGGGAGATACATGCTCAACAACTTTTATGACATTCATGTCTATTTGCAAACTATGTGTTTATCTGAACTGAATGTTTAGTCATACGAAGTAACAGTATTGCCATACTTAGAATTTCTATATCATAAATCATTGGGCTAGCGGTCTTGGTATAATCATTGAACTAATGGTCTTGGTATAATCTTTGAACTAATGGTCTTGGTATAACCATTGAACTAATGGTCTTGGTATAATGTTGAACTCGCGGTCTTGGTACAAATATGAACTAATGGCCTTGGAACGATTTGAAACTATACGAATTATGTGTTATGTTAATTAACTTTTGATACATTAAGTTATGCACTATTTTGTGAATTCATTTGACGATGTGTGTTTGAACATAAACTATACAGATTTTGGCAGTGGGTTGTGAACACACAGGTTGCAAGTTTTGTATGGGCGGAACTTGGAACTGAGTGGATTTACAATGCCTTTGCTGCATAAACGATTTTGAAAGGCTTTACATTTCAACTCAAACTCTATGAACTCACTCAACCTTTGTGTGGACACTTTTTAGCATGTTTTATCTCAGGTATCTAAGGCATACACTTCATGGCATGCATGTGGAATTATCATAGAGTCGCGGTGACGACGCGTCTCACATGGGATTTATGCACTTTAAAAACATCGTTTGGCTTGTATCAAACTTATTTCCGCACATGATGATTTTCATTTGGGACCTATACTTTGTAAACTCTGATTGTTTAATTAAATCAAACGATGTGTTTTCCAAACGACACTTTAGGTCGTTCAATATAACCGTGATTGTGATGCTATGAGGATCACAACCCCAGGAATTCCATTCCGCTGAAAAGGTAATTTGGGGTGTGACAGATTGGCATCGAGCTTCGTTATAGAGAACTAGGTTGCATCATTGACCTTAGACTATAACTACATCATCATAGCATCTCATCATTTCATCATAAGTGCACATTCACTTACGCGGTTTATACGCACATTTTTCGAGTTATTTACTTTCATTTCAAACCGATTGTCACATAGATGCCCTCAGATACCCATTCCATTATCCTTTCTTTAGATTCTAACGTGGAGAATGCCTTGTCATTCCCTATCTCAATTTTAACATCAGTTGACTCATCACCGATATCATCGAATGCCGAGACAAAACCTTCAAGGAGGGTGAAGTAGGTCTCGCTCCTTTGTTTCATCACTAACATGTCGAGTTACACGCTATTCACACACTAAGTCACTAAACCGTCACTCATTTTGAAAAGTAACCTCAAATTTATCGCCTCCTATCGCATCTCTTTAGAGCGCTTATTCTTAACATAGGACTTTGCTATGTCTCACCTTTCCTCTTATTTTGAAGAGTTATGGCACCGAAGAAAGCTGCACCAGAAATGACACCAGCTGCTATCCAAAATTATGTAGAGGATAGTATAGCCGAGGCACTAAGGAAAGAACGAGCAACGGTAGCTGCTGCTGCCGAGACCGCGGCTGTTGCTGAAGCTGCTAGACTTGCTGCTGCTACAGGAGCTGCAGGAGGGTCTGGATTTCGAAATTGTACATACAAGGACTTTAAGAACTGTGATCCCACAAAGTTCAAAGGCACAGAAGGAGCCACTGCTATGATTCGTTGGTTTGAAAAGATGGAGTCTGTATTTCTTCTATGCAATTGCCCAGATGACTGCAAGGTAAAGTTCGCCATTGGTACACTCTTAGATGGCGCAATGTCATGGTGGAATTCGTATGCACAGCCTATTGGTATCGAAAATGCTTACAAGCTCACGTGGGATCAATTCAAGAGGTTGTTGACAAAGAATTATTGTCCACGCACGGAGGTGAAGAAATTAGAAACGGAATTTTATGAGTTAGTGACTATTGGTTATGACATCGAGACCTACATCAGGAGGTTTCAAGAATTGGCTGCACTATGTCCATCAATGGTTTCGGACAATGAGAAACTACTGGAAAATTTCATTGGAGGACTTCCACAATGTATTCAAGGAGATTTAACTTCTTCTGATCCACAAATAATTGAAGAGACTATTAGGATAACTCAAAAAATCATGGCTCAAGTTGTGAAGGGGGAAAACATTATTAACAATAACCGCAACAACAACAACAACAACCAAACTAGCAACAACAAAAGGAAATGGGAAAATGACCAGGGAGGTTATGATAACGACGACCAAAACCGTAACACTAACCATCATCAACAACAGAATAGAGGGCAAGAAACTGCAATGATTTATGTTGCTGCACCAATAGAAGGCAGAGGTTATGCTGGAACCTACCCACTATGTAATCGATGTAAGTATCATCACACGGGTCTTTGCCCTGCTAAGTGCTACAAGTGTCAAAAACTGGGACACCTTGCCAGGAATTGTAGAGGCAAGGCCATAGTTACATGTTACGGATGCGGGGAGCAAGGACACTATCGGAATCAATGTCCTCAAAACCAAGGTCAACAAGTTGAAGGTGCTCATGGGAAAGCATACATGTTAGAAGGAGGAGAAGCTCGCCATGGTCTCAACAACGCGAAGATGAAGAAGTTTAGAACTAACAGTCTTATTTTTTTCTTATGTACTATGTCGTACTAAGTTTATGTCTTCCATAGTATTCAGATCTTATTACTTAAGATGTATTACTGTTTGATAAACCACTCGTTGTAAAATATTCTCATCTATCGCTTTCATTTTCTTTCGATTCGATATCACTTACAAGGATTTTACTTCCTTTTACCTGAACTGCTATTTTAACGACATGGTTTAAATATTTGTAAACATTGAGAGTTATAACAACTAAACCGAACGTCACATTATCGTTCCTTAATTATACATAGCCTAGCTAACTATGTCTAATTCTGGAGGGATCATGTTATGTTGGGAGCAGTTATTTATAAATCTTAGTGCAAGCAAAATTTTTCACATATCCCAAAAGTCAAAGTGATGCTCATCGGAGATATTCATCCAATATTTTCTCTACTATGATGTTTTGTACACTCTCAATCATGGATAACCGTAATGACACTTCTTCATGTCTTCTCTCCTCGTTATTCATCACAAACTCAAAAATTCGATAGACCAACACGAACCTAATTCAGGATGGATTTCTTTTGGGTAAAATGTGACAACTCGTACTTTCAGGTCATTAACAAACTTTGAAAATTTACTATTCATCTCGGGAATTTACTATTCATCGATTACTATTCATCGTTTTACTATTCATCATTTATCGTAAACTAGATTTACGAGTATCAAATTCGCGTAACCTTAATGGTTTAGCTGCGAATTCATGAACATATCATCAAGGACATTTCATATACACTAGATTTAGTCTACATATCATTAGTAACATCATCATCATATTAATTCATGCATGGATTTGTATATTTCATTAAACGTTTAATTTTCTATTAAATAAACGCTATCGCACGATCATTTATTTTGAATAATTGATCCGACACTTCCAACGATTGTCCTGATATATTTTTATACTCATTTTAAGACTATAAAAATTATATTATTAGTTTACCCGATGTTTTGAATTTATTTTGGTATATAAATTGTTATATATATATATATATATATATATATATATATATATATATATATATATATATATATATATATATATATATATATATATATATATATATATATATATATATATATTTATTTAATTTTCGAAATTCTATTCGATAATTATTTAATAACCCTACTTCGAATTATTACTCTCTGAATGTTTTCGTTCACTTCTGCCTATTTAACGAGAAGTTATCTCGTGAAATGTGAAAACTACATATAACGCATACCGACACCTCATTAGTTATGGTTCAAATTTGATATGTATTATTCGGATCAATAATTTCGTTTTTATATCATTTTTATAAAAACGGTCACGAAAATGTATTTCATACATTATTAATTAAAATCATCAAACCATGGTACCGTGATTTCACTTGAGCTCAACGGGGCACAGGATACACGATTTATAATAATAAAAACAAAATCCACCTATTCCTTCTTATCTACTACACCACCTCTCTCTCCCATTTTAATAACAGATAAATCTTTCTTTCTATCTCAAACATATCTGTTTTCTTTTTCAAACAAGCAAAGACATCTCCCTTCTCTCTTTGGTGAACGACAACATCACCATCAATTTTTCACTATCCTCATCATCAAGAATCAAGCATCGAGTCTCCCATGTTATCGAGTTTATTGTTCAACGATTCAAGGGTGTGTTTAAGAACGAATTTCTCGGGTTTGATCACACTTACAAGTAACTTTCCTTTCAACTGGAAATATTATCTCGTTATTTCTTGATTTGGATGGTTAAATCATAATATATGAATTTTTGGAATATAAACAATGAATTGAAAGCTCTAAACTTTCATATGAATCGAAATGGTAATGAGTTCTTTTATAAAAATTGATAGTTAATTTATGGTGGTTGTTATGGTTAAATAAAGTCTTATTTTCAAGATAGCTTATTATGTTTGAGCAATTGGCTTATTTGTTTTCTTCTTTTTTTGTTGTGTTTTGTTCGATTGGAAAAGAGCCAACATCAGTTTGGTTTTGGCTTTTCTATCCTCTTTTCAGCTTATTTAAGCTTATTCGGGGCTTATAACTTATGGCTTACTCGATTCTTGTTGTTTAAGCTTATTTTGGTTTCGGCTTTTCTAGTTTTCTTTGGTATTACCCGACTGAAAACGCACCAGCAGGGGGTGTTTTGTTTTGCTGCAATGCTGCCCCAACATGGGGTGTTTGGTTCTGCATATTTTAAGCCATCAGAGGCGTTTATTTCCGCTTATTTTCATCTCCTCAGGGGCGTTTGGATCTGCTTATTTCAACCTCAAAAGGGTGTATTTGTTTGCTGATTTTTCTGCACAAAACGGTGCACTTGTTTGCTGATTTTTCTGCACAAAACGCTTCATTTGTTTGCTGATTTTTCTGCACAAAACGGTTCATTTGTTTGCTGATTTTTCTGCACAAAATTGTGTATTTGGTTGCTAATTTTCTGCACAAAAGGGGTGCATTTGTTTGCGTATTTTCTACCCTGAAAGGGTGTTTGGTAGTACAAATTGTGTCGTTGGAATTTACCTATTTGGTCCTGCTCATTTAGTGAGCCAAGGGGATATATATGATATACTTATTTAAAGTCCAACTATGATTGTTTGATTTGATACTCTTGAAACTTGCGGATATTTTACATTGACTTTGGTATTGTGCACCTTTGGGATTTTACAAACCAAGAGGCCATGAAGTTTTAAAATGCCACCCTTTGACATGGTGGCCCAAACAATCCTAACACCTTATTCAAGTGTTAGTTACATATATATAATAGTTAGCTTATTATGGCCTTTATGTTTGTTATTAGCCTTAAGCTTATGTAGAAGGCCCATGAGCTTAGGCCCAAGCCCATAGGTGAAAGGGAAGGAGGAGGAGTGTTGCCCTAGCTCCTTGCCTATAAATACTTTGTAATAACCTTCATTTGAAGGTTGGTTGTTCAAGTTTTCACTTACACTCTCACGCCTAAACCGCTCTTTATCATAATGTGTGTGTGTGTGTATAACTTGTTCAATCGCCTCTCTATCACTCATATAAGCTTGTGTGGTAAACCTTGTGACCTAACAGTGGTATCAATCGCCAAATAGTTGGGTAAAATGTTTTGTTTTTGAAGATTTTTGTTTTTGGTCTTACGCGTAAAATTGGGTGATACTTTGGTTCGCTTAAAAACGTCCTTTTTACACTTTTGAATCCAAGATTCTTGTACTTTCAACGTTTTAAGGTGTTAAAATACGTGTTTTTTGGCAAAAAGTTTCGAACTTTTCGTGTGGATCTAAGATTTTAAGCTTGTTTTTGTTCGTGGGTATAGTTCTACGCGTAATGTTTTTAGAAGGTTTGGTTCGACAAATTTCACATCCTTGTGTTATTTGGTGATCTTGAAGCTATTTCATCACACAAAAACTAGTTTAGAAACATCTTTGAGCAATATCCAATTTACGAGTAGATCTACGCGTAGTAAAACCCTAAAAATACGCGTAAGTATCTCCTTGGTTTCATTTTCATGGTTTATTCTGTGTTTTCTTACTTGGATAAGTCTGAAAATACGTCGACTTTGGATATCTTTTGCAATGTGAAGTGTAAAAGATCACTTGGGATAAAACCCTAAAATTACGCATAAGCATAAGCTTACGTGTAGAAATCCTACGCATAAGATTTTTCTTACGCCTAAGCCTAGTCTTACGCCTAAGATAATCCTACGCCTAACTTTCTACCTAACTTTTTCTCACGCATAACTTTAGCTCTTTTCCTTACTTACGCCAGTAAGCTAAATCTACCGCGAACCTCTAATTGTTACGCGTAACTTTGGTGTTTTTACGCATAAGTGTTATTTGGCTATTGTGATTTCTACGCCTAAGGATACTTCATCAACAAAGGTTCATTCGACTACAAAGATCTATTTTTACCAACACAAGTTTATCAACATGTCACAACCACCATACTCTAACTATTTCCCTTACACTTATCCTCATCCTCAACGTCAACAACAAGCAATTTATCAACAACAATTTAACCAACAACATACTCCACAACTTGTTGCAAATCCACAACCTCAAATGGTTCAACCACCACCAAGTCTTCAAGTTCAACCATACACAAATGACTTCAATCAATATCCATCAAGGACCATTATGAAGGAACCCACTTGGTTTGCAAAGATGTTTGAAGCTTTAAGCAGCCAACAATGAATTCATGAGGCTGGATCACTTGATAGACCTCCAATGCTCACTCCAGGAAACTATGATCATTGGGTGATAAGGTTCTTTAGGTTTTGTGATCTAAAGAAGCCACATGCAAAGTTCTTAAAGCAAGTTATCTTGGAAGGTCCATTTGAGATGCCTACTGTCATTGTACCCGGAGATCCAAATGCCATTCCACCAAGAGATGAACAAACAACATTGCTATCTGTTGCAGACTTGAATCCTCAAGAACTTCTACACTATGAAGCTGATGAGCTTGCAATGGAATATATCCTCTTAGGATTACCAAACCCAATTCTTCGTAGTGTTGATGCTCAAAAGACTGCAAAGAAAATGTGGGATCATATTCGTCTTCTTATGGAAGGATTCAGACTCAATCGGAAGATTTGGAATCCAAAATTTACTTGGCTTATGAACACTTCATGATTGAACCTGGAGAGACACTAGAGTCCTATCATCACTGTTTTTCAGACATCATCAATGATTTGGATAAACACAACATCATCATGCCAAGAATTGCTGTGAATACTAAGTTCCTGAAAGTAGTCTTGGTCTGATGGGAGAAGTATGTCATTTTTCTCCGCCGTTAAAAACATGCATCAATCTACATATGGATTATTGTACGATTACTTGAAGCCTCATGAAAGGAAGTTGATAGGGAAAGGATTCTCCGTGCTCAAATTGCTCCACCGACACATCCGGACAATCAACAACTTGCCTTATATGCTCAAAACGTTATTCTCTCCACCGAACTCAACCAATCGCACAATCACACCACATAATCCTTCACAACCTCCATCTCAAACTCAATTGGTTCCATACAACAACCACAATGCTCAAGCTGAAGCTAATGAGGAATCGATCCATTCAAGCCGTGCAACAAGGATTTGTTATGATTGCTAATGCATTTAGCCGTTATACCAACAAATCCAACAACCGTATTCGTTCCTCATCTAATACAAGGAATCAAGTGTGAACAATGCAATGAGTTGAAGTTCGAATCGTGGTTATGGTCGCCGATGGGCGGTGGTCAAGGGTTTAATGTGTGGGTAGGAATAACAATCGAGCTCCCGCAGGGTCAGCATGCTCGCATAGGGTTGAATGGTCTTCGATGCTACAACGCAATGAGAAGGGACACCTGGCTAATGCATGCCCAAAGCCAAGGACTAGGGCAGTGCTTATTTCAAAGAGGCTCTTCTTTTGGCTCTTAAGGATGAAGCTCGTGGAACTCTCACAGACAAAGAACAGAGCTTTATGGCAAATGCCACTCGGATGATGATATGGAGGACTTGCAGCCAATGCAACTGTTATGTTGATGGCTAATATGCATGAGTTACACATGAGTGACACAGGCCCAGTGTATGACACTGATGGCTTGTCTCAAGTACCCGAACAAACCATATTTATCTCGATCTCATATATCCTGCCAACATCTGAATCCGGCAAGGCTCAGAATGTTCAAAATGCGCCATCCACATCTCATTTCGACGATTTTCAACTAGACCCCGTAGTTATATTTGACGATCAAGATGACCAACCGATTTCCCTTGATAATCAAATTGACTCCGTGGTTATACTTGAGGATCTCAGTAATGATCATGTTGAGACTCACGTTGAACACGCCAACTTTTGCCTCATCCCATTTTGCTCTTTAATACAAGACCATTAGACCATAGTGGAAAAATGTCATGCCATTAATCAGGACTTGAAAAGCAAAAATGCACTGTTAACCAAGGATTTTGAATGTTTACAAAAGCAACTCAACTTTTCAAAACTCAAGAAAACCGTGAAAACGGTTTTGAAGCAGCCTTTGCCAAATCTTATCAAAACGAAAAATATTTAGAAAGACAGAAGCGTGATCTAGCCGCTTCAAGAATGCTTTGTTGTCCTAAATAGAACAATGAAACATGAACATAAAAAGCAAATTAACGCTCTCACCTTGGAAAATCAAAAGCTAAGACGAAGTTGTTAACTTGTCAAAAACAGCCTTCTCTGATACAAAAAGCATTCATAGAAACGAATAGATGATCATCTTGAAGAAATCATCGGCTTGCAAAACAAACTTAAAGAGTTTAAAACAGTTGTTTACAAACATGGCGAGTCGGTCACTGACCATTGAAAATTTTCCTCTAAAACCCAATCCAAATGGATATGGACCGAATCTTGCTGATTACAAACCTAAGCTTTCAACCAAAGCATTCAAACCAAATCTGAAGTTTCCAGGCGTAATATAAAGTTGATAATTCATGTTATGAGTGTTGTTGAATATCATCGTCAAGAGGAATTAGATGCATAAGACGAGAGTCGATCAAAATTAGAAAAAGTTGTTTACAACAAACCTTTTAACTATCAAAAGCGGTCACTTTCGTCACACCAACGGATTCTTCTAACACACCAAGGGTAATCATTAAAACACCCGAGTCTTCTAATGTTAATCCCCAACCAGATTATGCACAAATTTATGGTCCTTTACCTTCCATCTGAAGTAAACTCAAAACCCGAAAATCGCAAAATTCCTTGATATTTTGACATTTTCATGGCTGACCTCAAAACTTTACAACATGAGATAGAATATCATTCTAAAATCAAAGTTCAACACTTTCAATCGCCAGCTGGAGAACAAAGAGACATTTTTCGAAAAATCTTTACCAAATGTTAAAAATTTGAAAAGTTGTGCATTGTCTTGGGAAAAGGACTTTCATAAGGAACTTGGATTAATGAAGGTCATTTTCGAGAAAATAGAAACATCTATTTCTAACACTAAACGTAAAAAGAAACTGTTGAGAAAAGATGTTGATCGACTCTTGGAAGATGTCATCCGTGCTGATGTCCATAATGTTGTGTTATTGAATTCTTTGTCATATGCATTTGATCATACTCTGCTGATGCTGTGATTCTGGTAAATGTTGAGAACACCGATAATGTGCTTCGACGAGTCCTTAAAAGTTGAAAACAAACGATTGTCAAACTAACTTTCAAATGCCATACGTCGTCTTAATTGGTGTCAAAAAGATATTCACGATCAACAACTTGCTTTTCAACACAAAATCGCCTAGCAAGTGCAAAATCTTCCGATCCTAAAATTGAGCAACTAGATGATCAAAACGTGTCTTTTAAGTGTCAAATCTCAAAATATGAACAAGAACTTGTAAAAGTTAAAAAGGAATATGGTGTCATATTTGATTTACTCAAAAAGACTCGTGATGAAGCATCAAATGAACTTGATCATTATCTTGCACACACTAAAGAAGTTATGCATTTTGCTTGGAAATGTTCGGTCTGAAAATCAAGATCTGCTTCACACTATCTTCAAGTTAAGAGAAATGTTAGGAAAGTATGAACAACTCCGCTAACAATCATTAAGAGATTATCCCCAGTAACACTTAGTACTCATGAACCTAGAATCCCTACTGCCAAATCACAAGTTGCTAACGCGTCTCCTTCTAATGAAACAGAATAGTTGCATCTTTTCCAAATGTCCGCACTTCACAGCCTAAGAGCACTACATCGAAGAATAGGAAGTTGCGACCTAAGAAAAGATCAATCAGAAATGCTAAAGTAGAAGAACACCCTAGGACTATGAATAAGACTCACGTTGCTCCCACTATAGATATTGCGTCTGGCACATGTAATAGAAATAGTGATGTAACGAATGCTAAACCGTTAAGTACTTTTGATATTCAGTTTGATGCACCTTGTGTTATTTGTCATAAAAGTATGAATTCTGATTGTCATGATAAATGTGTTGCTAAAGCTATCTCTCGCTTAAGGAATCCTAAGAACCTGAATACCTATAGGCCCACTAATCTTTCTAAGTCTGTGCTTGGTAGACCTTTAGATTCTACAAACGCATTGTTATCCCCTGTAGCTCCAGCTTTCACCTCCTAGGAGTAGTACCACCTAGTGCATTCACTAAGACTAAAGCAAATGAATGGAGTATGGATATATAAACACACTAGGATTTAAGTGGATACCTAAAGCTATTGATGTGTGTATATCTACTATAACTGCTACGGAACCCTCTAACATTTCGGGTTCCACATCTACTTCTATTCCATCTGTGTCGCCTGGTGTACGGTGATATAGATCATTCTCTGATTGTTGATAGCGGATGTTCCCACACATGATAGGCAATCTTAAACTCTATCAAACTTTATTGCAAAGTTCATTGGTAATCGGCCGTTCGGAATGATCACTTCGCAGCCTATCATGGCTACGGAGACTATGTCAATGGGAACATCAAATCAACAGGGTTTACTATGTGGAAGGCCCTCGGTCATAATCTGCTTCGAGGGTCGGTTTGTGATGGAGATTTGGAGGTTGCTTTCAGGAGAAAACTTGTTTCATTCGTGATCTACAAGGAAATGACCTTATGTCGGATCAAGTAATTCTAGTCTCTACACTATCTCTATGCAAGACATGGTTGCTTCATCTCCCATCTGCTTACTCTCAAAGGCAACATCAACAAAATCCTCGCTATGGCACCGCTGCCTCTCACATTTAAACTTTCAAACCATCACCAACCTTGCTCAGTTAATAAACTAGTCAAGGACTCCCTGTTTCGTATTCTAAAGATAACCTTTGCTC
>OU343221.1:84665687-84769405 GCA_910596185.1 Chrysanthemum makinoi | reverse complement strand
AAACGCAAAATCATTGATTTGAACAAAAACACCAATTAAAATACGCGAAATAGGTTTGAACTAATGAGTTATCTAACACAACCATGGCCGTTCACACAAAACACCAAGACAAAGATGTTTATTTTAATATTTAGTATTACATATGTACAACAACTAAATACGAAACATTATTTTCGTAAAATATACACATACACTAAGACATGGTATATAGTATTAATATAACGGGCGATAACTTAAGTATCATAACCTATTTAATTTCAAATACACATTGAATGTAGTTTGGTACAACCCAAAGTCCATGACCCATATCCATGGAGCTTGACCCATAACTCATTGCATGACATCATGGTTATATCATATATGGATAATATCCATAACCCATGCGTCAATTCATAATTTCGACTAGGTGCATTGCACTTTTAAGATACATTGTATCTAGTATAAGACCCATGGATCAACCCATAACCCATGACCCATGACCCATGACCCATGACCAAAATACCCATGGGTAAAAGAGGAGCGTCTCACGGATCCCTTGCTTAGACGGATCTCATAGGATCCGTGGGATCCGGGAACAAGAGACATTTTCTATAAATAGTGAGCCATTTCTTCATTGTTTCTCACCCTTTCCAACATACTTTCCTCTTTGAGAAAAACTATTTACCCCGCATTCAAGATATCTATGTTTATAGTTTTGTGTTTATGTGATTCTCTAAGCTTTAGTAGATTTAATGAATTTGAAGTCAAGCAAGCTCAAGTCCATGAGTTGCCATGCTTCCTCATCATACAGCATTACCAAGTGTCCTGTTGACATTATGGTCTTTATCCCATTTAATAGAGAGCCAGTCAACTCCACAAAGATATTAGTGAAATGTGTCTTGAAGATCTAGTTAAAGGCATTAGTGAAAGGTTTCTAAGATGCATTATTCGATATGGTGTGCTTCGATGTACAAGATAGAATAGTATTAGATCCAAGGATATTGATATCCTTGTTGATGTTGTAATAAGGAGTTGGTCTCCTTTGAGATTAGTCGTTGGTGTAGTGTTGGGTAGTAGTTCCTCTATTGTAATGGAACTCGGTACTTAGCCTAGTACCGGATAAAAGGTAGGCGACGTTGTGGTAGGTGTGGTTCACCTTGGTGTGAAAGAACCCGGTGGTTAGCCTAGTACCGGAAAAAGAGTAGGCAAGGTTGTGAAGGTTTCTCCACCATAGTGAGCTCGTTGTGTAGTGATTACAAACTCTCAGTAGGTGACTCGGGAGTGGAGTAAGGCAAGGAAGGTGTCCTTGTAGTCAACCACTATAAATACCGCTGCCAGGGTTTTTTGTGCTTCTTACTCTTATCTTTTCATTACATATTTATGCTTCTATATGTTTGTTTATCAACATCCAACACACACCTAAATAGATTGACATAAGTCGATCAAAACAAGTTTTAATTAGCAAAACTATTCAACCCCCCCTTCTAGTTTTCCACAAAATATATGAACGGTAACACAAAGGAGAGGAATGAGTGTGTATTTTTGGGTATTTTTTATATGTGAGGATATTACTCACTATATATAGGAAATGAAGGATAACGGTTGGATTAATTAACCTTATTATTCCTACTAATGGCTCATGATTACAAAGTTAATTCGGTCGTTTTATTTGACCAAATATTAACCCTTTATTTAATTTTCATTAGTATCTTTAATGACCATCAATTGTCATTCATACTTTAATTTGACCAAATTATCCAACAATCCCTCACATGAATGAAATTGATAAAGGGAAACAAATTTCAATGACTCGATGTTGCAATAGAGTTTTGCAGTTGATATTTGCATATGATAGGTAGGTGTTACCCTTTGAACCTTCCCTCGTGAAATATACTTAGCCTCCTAGCGCCAAGAGAACTTGATGTCTTTGAACTGTCCCATGTGGAGACGAATATATATTCACACAAATATCTCCTTGACACTTTTTGGTTCTCATAGTTATGTTCGTTATGGTCATGAACATTAGCCGGTTCATGAGAGTGCTAAGAATTGTGCCCCCATAATTCCTTTAGAAGTTTAATTCCACTTCTCTCTCACATAGGTGATTCTCGATTAATCATTAACAGCCATATGTTTAACCTCATATTGTCACTGTTATAGGAATGGACTAGGAATTTTGCTAACTCCCTTAAATAAATCTGGAGTTTATTACTCCCCCAATGACCTCAGCTTTATACAAATAGGTTGTCCTATTGAACCCAGATCTTGGGATCTCAAATACCGGGTTAGATTTTCCTTCATATAAACTTTTCAATGGCTTTAGTCACATTCCTCTTCACGACTTGCTAACTAACTCTCACATTTAGCTTTTCGTAAGCGGATCCGCAATGTTATTCTATGACTTCACATTGTCAATAGGCATAACTCACGCTGAGAGTAGTTGTCGTATCGACATAATATATCTGTACAAGTTTGAGTTTCGTTCAAATCTAAATATATCATGGTCCAGGTAATTCTTGAATATTCCAACTAGGCAAGAACTTCTTGTTTGTTGATGTTCTTTTGAACTCTAGCTAGGCTGGAAGCCCCCACATGAAATTTATCTCAAGAATTTTGTACAAAGGTTCTATCTTTCAAAGTATTAATCTTGTTTATAAGAATTTTCTCACATGGATATGACATCAAGATCATTAGTAATTTGTCACTTTACAAGTTTCATACTAGTGTATGAACACTTTTTGAATGTCTTATGTTAATTATTTTCCGTATCATAATTAACAGATTCCAAATCTAGCATGCTATAGACTAAGGAATCAAGCGTATGACAGAAGATGCATCATTCTGATTACTTATAGCTTCATCTACTAACATTCTTCTTTTAGACAAATAACTACCTTAAACCACAATGTTTTTTAGGAGGATCCCTTAAGTTATATGTATAAGTCCTACACTTATAACATGTCATTCTAATTCACTTATGATTATATATATAATCACATTTAATCTCTTATCATTATATGATTATCACAATTTATTATGTGATTATAATCACATAAAATCAATGTGTAATCATTTTAAACAATCAAAATATGTCCAACTTAGCGAATGGACAATAGCTCACATTGGATGACAATGACACTGTTCAAGGTAGTTACATAAACCAACGTAATTCGTTTTCATCTATATGTGTGTTCTTTCTTGACATTTCACAATATCCTACATGGTTATATTCAACACATAGTCATTTCTTACATATGACAAACCGTTCGATTATTAGCAATATGAGTTATTACACGTCTTGACGATCATTCATCTTTCTAGAATAATAAGTAGTTTGATTATTTGCAACAATATTCACAATAGAATATTTGCAACATCCAAACTTTTCAATACTCGATACAAAATCGAACGACTTGTTTATTCTCATGCTACAAAATTAGTTGCACAAAGTCGCACCAAACAACTTTAAATAGGCACTACTTTACCACTATATTTTATACCAAATAACACAAACAATATTGTGTTGTACATTGCATAAAACATCACATAATTATGCATTAAAACAACCAGAAAATGTTGTACCAAACAACTCAAATGTATGCACCCAAACACCCCAAATTTCAAAGACAAGAAAAACTAAACTATTTAAAAAACGCTTTACTAAAACACAAACCGGAATCAAACGATTCTATGTGGAAAACATATATATATATCTATATATATATATATATATATATATATATATATATATATATATATAGATTTATGTTCATATAGTGAACACTTTAAAATAAGAGAAAATAGGCACCAATAAAAATATGACAAGTGGCATTAGTTGGAAAAGAGAAAAAAAAACTAAACTTTAATCTCTAATTAATTCAAAAGGGCATTTAAGTAATTTTCAACACCAATATATTCATTCACCCTAGCAAATCTCTCAAGTTTCCATAACTCGAGTTTATGTTTTTTCATACCAAGATGCTTGTTCTCCACATTCCTCAAGATCCCACCACCCATCCACCATCCCATCTCCGACCCACGCCACCAAAAAACTTTGCAACCAACAACTACTACGCATTATCTAATTGAGAACGATCTACATCAATGACCATCCACAACCCTTCAATCATCAAACGATCATTCTAAATGAATCCTACACGCCAATCCACACCGACTGCGGTTTAAGGAAAAGGTGATACATGTTTAATTCAAAATGGTTCAAGATAAATTACTGATCTTTGCTCGTCAACACCATCTTTAGATTTTACGCCAAAACTTGTGCGGTTATTTGATGAGTTTTCCTAGTTTTTTTTAGATTTATGCTAGTTTTTATACAATTTGCTTGCAAGGGCCAAACTGTTGGTGGCCTAGGCCACAATGACACAAAAGACCAATGTCGGCGGTGGTTAATTTCTCAATTGTTCAAGGTGATATACATTGTTTAAAGTGACACACTATTTTAAATGTTATAGCAATGTGTATGTAGTATATTTGTTAGTTGTGTATTAATATTCTAAAGTATTAAAAGTATATTTGTTATCTTTCGATTGTGTATGTAGTATATTTTTAGTTGTGCATCAATCTTCGAGCCTTGTAATTTTTAGATGTCATATATTTTACATTTTGTATAACCTGGTTATGGACCTATCGTTATCGTTTACATTTGAAGTGTGTCTTGGTTTTTAGTGCGTATTGGTCGTGGATTGTTGTTGTGTGTCAAAATAGTAAATGTGTCACAATTTTTTAATACACGGAGTGACACATTAAATTTTACAGACATATTTATAATGACACACTAAATTTTTAATACGCTCAAAGTGACACATTACAAAAAATTTGAACATTGTAGTGACACATTATGCTTATCGCTTTTAATTTTTTTGATACATATGAAGTGACACATTAAATTTTACGATATATTTATTATGACACATTAATTTGTAGTGACACGCTACTAAATTTTTAAACATTGTAGCGACACACTATGTTTATCACCTAATTTTTTTTATACATATGGAGTGACATATTAAAGTTTACGATATATTTAAAATGACACATTAATTTTTATAACTCATTTTTGTATGTCACCAAAATTGTATAGTAATATTAAATTAAAAAAAAAACGTTGATTATGGAATGTGCAATTTAATTGACTAAAATCTTGATACCTCCTTTAATGGTACAACATTTACTACGCACTAGTTAATTTTAATGGTACAACATTTACAAATGCCATTTATGTTCCATTTAATTACAATTGTGCCACTCCTATATTTAATTTTTAATCTCATCTGCTTGATCCAATGGTCAACAAGTGTGCTTATTTTATTCTACTTTAAAGTGTTCACCACAATAACGACTCCCTATATATAGATATATATATATATATATATATATATATATATATATATATTTTTTCACTCATCGCTAGCTAGACAATAATACTGTCCAAAAAGAACTTTAGCACCATAATAAAAAAATGTGACTAAACGGTTCACCCATTTAAGTTCAAGTTTTTCATAAATTCAAGTTTAATTTCTTGTCTACGCATGGCAAAAATTTGGGCTCAAAACGCATTTGTTTGCTACGCAAACAATACCTTTTCTTGCAACGATGCAACTTGAACAACAAGTTGTTCAAAATGAACCGTTGTACCATAATACAAATTGTGTCCAAACGGTCCATCTATATAAACTCAAACTTTATAGAAATTAAGTTTAGTGTCTTAGGTACACACGCGTCGCATCACTGTGACATCAATGCACTTTGAGTTCAAATAACGCCAAAAATCGCTCTCTACAAGAACAAGTTTAATGCCGATATCCATGTCATGAAACGAATACTAGTTACACAAACCAGCATCGCAACACAATTTCAAATAACATGCTTCGAAAGCTCAACTGTTCAATGACAACATTTGAAACAATGAAATTACAACTGATGACGTATAGTCTATATCCGGGTCACGAACCCGACCAAGGTCCAATACTAACAGGCCCAAAGACGGATCAACACGCCGATCATGTTTGGGCTCACAGGCCCAAACCCAAAGCTATTTACGGAATAGATAATGGATATCTCCTATGTTTGGAGATAATCATTCCCCAACCGATTTAGGCGATATCCTAGGTTGAGGAACACCGAACCAACAAGGATTCTCATGCGATATAAAGGGAATCACATCCCTCATTTAAGGTACGATCTACAAACCCTACTCTCCTAAAAACCCTAAACCGATTACTTACTCACGCCGAGGATAATCGTGGGAGACAATCCCACGGTAAGCCTAACGGTGCTTCGCTTCTGCAGGTCTCAAGCAACGATTCTCAATTGGTACGAGCTAGAGCTCCAAACAAGGAAAGCCCAACTTTTGTATCAACAAGTGGCGCCATCCGTGGGACCATTCACTAAGAACCAAGAACTAGAATGACGAAGCATGGAAATCAACGATCGCAAACCAACTTTACGGGAAAAAGACGCATAGTGGATCAACTCCAAGCACTTCGGGACAACCAAATACCGCTAAAAATCGGGGATCGGCCAGGACATGGTCTTCCCTCTAGTGGAACCGCTTCTGGGGACAACCCAGGCCACTACAACCACCACCGCGAGATTCTTTTACTCCTCTCCACCTGGAGCTAGAAACTAACTTCACAAAGCACCGACGCTGCTCGATAAGAACAAGCATACATCGGGTGGGAAACAGAACCGTTTCTAGAGGGAGTCGTATTCGAACTAGAGCCAAGTAGTTTTGTGTCTCAAAACTACGAAGCCTTAGCCACTCTCATGGAAGAGGAAGCAAAGAAAAGGTCGACGAGTCTGCATGCTCGACTCAACTTTGGACCGAGTTTGAGCGTCAATCGCCACGGACAGAAAGAAAAGCAGGGAGGATAGTCGACCCCGTATTCAACAAAATTGGGAGGAGAGTTGAGGGTGAAGAGACACCTAACTCACAGCCCAAGAAAGAAAGGAAGATGAACGGTGCAACAACGCCCACGCCACTTGGTAGCCGCAGAATCCGTGACAGACTTGGCGACGATACCAAGTGAGAGTCCCTCAAGTACAAATTAGACAACAGTTACCAAAGCGAAAGGAAGATTAGTCCTCCGATAATTCCTCGGACAACGAGATAGGATCGCGGACACCGAAGTCCGAGAAGAAATACCGTGACCAAGAGGAGGAAGACATGTCTCCCCATGGCGCCGCCGAAGGTGGACGTTGCTCACTAGACGATCGTGATCTCGAAAACAAGAAAAGGCGATGCCTGCTAATGTCAAAACCTATGACGAACAGTGACCTACGATCACCTAAAATTTTTGAATCAGCAACTATCGAAAACTCGCCACAAGCGGTGTGGTGCCACATGTTTAATTCCACACCAGTGGAAGGCGCAACCGGTTCAACAAGCTTCCACGAAGAAGCATCAATGGTTTTGAAGAATTGAGAAAGGCGCTCGCCTAAATTTCTCTCAACGAAAAGTAAAAGCGAAACCCCATTGAACTCGCTAGGGTCAAACAATGCCAGGGAATCCACGAAGCTTTTATGGAGCAGGGGATCTATAATGCATGCAAGTTAAAGCATGTCCCGAAATACTCAAAATTTCGGGTTTATGAACGGATCAGCAACCCAAAACTTATCAAAAGATTGAATGACAAGATTCCCCAATCTTTTGATGAAGTCATGAAACGCACACGCTCCTTCGCCCAGGAGAAGCGCCGCAGCGGATAGCAAGAAAATCTATTCAAACTACCGGGCACAGGAACAACCTGGGAGACAATCCACGGACCGAATAGTAACCGTAAAGGAACTATCGCACCGGGAGTGGGCGCGACAATGACAAGTACACCCGCGGACAAAACGCCGAAGGAAATACTCGCAACAGGGCGCAAACTTTCCAAGACCGCCACGCGACTGTGAGGATCGGCGGTGGGGAGTGGCTATCTGTGACTCACCACGCGCGAAGGGCCACACCACTAATGAATGTGTCCAATCTGCGCCACTCATTGACAAACGGTTAAAGAAGGCGATTGAACCATTTGGTCAAAAATATTGGAGGGAAGGATAGACAGAAAACGAAACAAGAAGGAGACACCCAAGGAAAAGGCCGACACCATCTACATGATACAATCATGGCAGCGGGTCACCAGACGTAAGGTCACCAGAGTTTTCCGAGGAAACGAAATTTTTCCTTTAACAGCGACAACGCAGCTGGTTGAGCCACTCACCATTGAGATTAGTGCGGGGGTCATGACATCCATCGCATGTATGTTGATGGTGGAGCATCGGCAGACATTATATATGAGCATCGCCTGCCATCGCTGCCCGAATACGCTACGCTAAGCCCGTAACGGCGCGCGATGGTTTTACGGGTGAATAGATATGGCCTATGGGGCAAATACGATTACTAGTCAGCATCGGAAACGAAAAACACTCATGACGCTTGGATGGAATTTATTGTGATCAAATCTCCTCGCCATACAATGGCATTATCGGGAGGCCCGGATATCCGCTATGCCGCGCCAGTCATCAACAAGAGACGGATGCTTAAATTCTTGGGGCATTGTTACACTTTATAATGCCACAGTATCGCGATAGAGAATGTAACACCGGCATGCGAACCGGCACCAATCCCGATCAGCAAGAACCAAAGTTCCAAACCAAGGTTGCGATTCACCCCGACTACCGAACGGTGAAATATCCATTGGGAGGTCACCGGACAACGGCAAAGCAAGACTTCTACAAAAGAACTTGGACATTTTGCATGGGAGCCAAACACATGACGGGTACCACCCCTCAATCACCAGAGCATAGACCGAGAATCGACAAGGGTACTCACCAATACGCCAGAAGCCGCCAAGCCCCGAGAGCGCTGCAAGCAATATTGGCGAGGTACACAAACCGTGGATGGGAATTATGCGTGAAGTCTACTACCACGACCGCTTTCTAACCCAGAATGGTCAAAAGAGCGACGGTAGGCGGGCGTAATGCGCGGACTTCACCGATCTTAACAAAGCGTGTCCACAAGATCGCTACCCATTACCGTGAGATAGACCGAAAATAGAGTCTCATGGGTACCCATGAAGTGTTCCTCGATGCGTACAAAGGATACCATCAAATCCAGATGGCAAAGGACGATGAGGAAAAAACGGCCTTTCACACAAGCCAAGGTGTCTACCGTTACACAAAAATGCCTTTTGGCTTGAAGAAGCGCCACTACCCAACCGGGGTTAGTAGACAATGCCGAAAAACGTGGGCCGAACTCGAGGTCTATGTTGATGACCTGGTCATAAAAGCCATACTAAAGATGAGGTAGTGCGCGATATTGAGGAAACGCTCGTAACTCTATGAGAGATAAATATGAAGCTAAATCCCAAAAATGTACCTTGGCCTCAAGGCATGTTCCTCGATACCTAATAGAACCCGACGGTATAAAACCATGCCCGGAAAGACAAAGCGTTATTGAACTTCCTTCACCGCGACGTTGGGAGGTCCAATCTCTCAATGGAAAGTCGCCGGTCTTAACAGTTCTGTCTAAGTCACAGATAAGTCTCTACTTTTCAAAACACTCAAGAAGTGTATCAAAAGGGAGATTTTGGTGGACTATGGAGGCGAAGTGCCTTCGACAACTTAAACAACACTGCAACGCTCCCCACACTGTCGACCCGACGGGAAGAGTTAATTATGTATTTATCCGCGAATCGATGGAGCATTGAGCGAGTGCTACTAATGATAGAGATTCAAGACAAACCCTCTGCTTACTTTGTAAGCAAGGCGCCAAGAAGACGGAGATAAACTATAGCGCCATGGAAAAATTAGTTCGGCGTTGCCGTTGTTGCCAGCCATAAGGGTACTTCCAGCGCATCCAATAGCGGTGATCATAGACCAACCGATCAAGCGATCATCTCCAAACCTCGACGATCGTGCCGAATGCAGGTGGAGTGTATTGCGGGTGAGCACAACATCTCTTACAAACCACGCATCGCAATCAAAGGACGGATTCGGTAGACTTCATCATCGAAGCCGACCGACGAGGTACCAACACCAAGTAGGACGGAACCGCATGACCCATGGATCTTGTTTGAGATGGGTCCTCATGCTTGATGGTTCAGAGAGTGCCTCATTCTCACAAACCAGGGAATGGAATTCACTTACGCATCGCTTTTGAATTTACGCCGACGAACAATGAGGCGAATATGAAGCTCTAATCGCTGACTACGATTGCACGGATGGGTGTGCACGTAACCTAGAAGCAAATGTGGACTCGACGGCCAACCCTGGCGGATATCGCATAAGAAGAAAATATGATTCAAGACAAGACCAAGACACGATCAAAGGCTTTGTGATTCACCATCAAGCAAGTTCCTAGAGGAGAAAATCAGCGCGATGCACTAAGCAAGATCGCCGACAAGCTTCGCACACCTATCAAAGCAAGCGTTGGTGGAAACAAAAGCAAGTCCATATCGGAGATGGAAGTCTCCACAATAATAAAGGAGGAAGGTCCTACTGGATGATGACCATAACGAATTCTGCAAAGGAATTACCCCAAAAGCAGCCAGAAGCTCGGGGATACCGCCACGCACGAGAATTGAACTTTGAGACAACATCCGCATCGACGCCCTTCCTCCAACCATGGTCCGCGTGTTGGCCCCTACAAGCAAATTACGCACGCGAGAAATCCATGAAGGTTCATGCGATGCACCGTGACCACGGTCCGTTGTGGCACCATGAGATCCGGATACCATCGCCAACCATGCATCGCGAGCGCGCCGGATTTAATGGAAGTGCAACGATTGCCAAGTTCATAGACCCGTCCGCAACCACCAACAACGAGCTAACGCTAATTATATCACCATGGCCATTCTACAAGGGTATTGACATTGCGGGACCTTTTCCGCGCAGCGGAGGGTTAAACTTCCTCATAGTAGCTATCGACTACTTCACTAAGTGGATCGGGCAAAGGCAAGAAGTAACAATCACGGGCAACCAGGTCAAGCGCTATGTCCGGGAAAGCATAGTATGCCGACTGCCTGGGGAAATCATCTCGGACAACGGAAACAACTGCGACAACCCTTTTAAAGACCGTGCGAGAAGTTCAACACGCACTTCGCTGGCCGCTTAAACACCCACAAACCAGCGCTTAGTCGAACGCCGCGAATCGAAGCTTAGGTGAAGGAATTAAGGCAATGAAAGCACAAAGGAAGGTGGGAAGAGCTATCACATGTCATACGATCAACCTCAACAAAACCAAAGACGGGATCACTCCCTTCTCTCTAGCTCACGGGACGAATCCGTCATACCACCGAGATCGGCATGCCAACTATCCGCGACCGCTGAAATCACGCGCAACCAATGACTGACAGAGATCTGGCCGACTTGTAGACTCCGAAGAAGAAAGGAACGCCACCATACGGGAGGCAAAATCAAAGTCAAGGATGAAAGGACTATGACGCCAGCGCGAATGTTTATTCGTGACTGTGACTCGTCTACCGCGCCAATGACGCTGAAAGCAACGGTAAGACACCCGCAACTGACCAAAGTGGGAAGGACCCTATGAGGTTATCAAGCACTAGGAACAGCGCGTATAAGCCGCAGGCTTGGATGGTCGCGAATCGCCGCACATGGAATATCTGAACCTCAAACGGTGCTACCTATAGGAATGGCTAAGGGCGCCACAAGGCCAGCACTTTACTAAAGTACCCAATAAACACCTATGTATTTAATTTTTATTTCCTCAATGTAATGTCTTATTTGTTTCTCATAAACACTTGCAAGTATTAATAAAACGTCACGGTTTCTAGCTAACTCTGTGTCACTTTTTAATTTGTTATTTCCATATACTGTATGTCTTAACAATTTTCTATTTCTTGCCTCACATGGCATGCACTAAATCAACCCACAATGGTAAAAGGATAAGTTAACCTACTAAACAACTTGTTGAGTAAGAGGGTTGCAAACCCATCAACACTGGATCACGTATCCTTGTTAAACACCTTGTTCTCAAGACGTTGGAATAAGCCAGTGATCTCACGATGGGTGCTAACATCGCATATGGTGCACATTTAACAACTTAGAAACCAAGACTCTTGATTTCTTAATATGGTATTTACAAGATGCCTGCATATCATAACATACACGACTATGGTAATACTTGGGAATTATTTTTTAAGTATTATATGATCTTCATACATGACTATGAATTTCTTATTATTCGCGCATATATACATTTGACCATTCCACAACGAATACGCTTTTACGAAAGATCAGATAGATAAGTATGCACATCACAAATTGCAATAACACTCACACACACTTAACAAAAGGAGATTTATTCATAACTACGAGTTATTACACAAAGATGTTTGCAACACAAGTTACAATCTAGAAGCTATGACTACACTCCAACAAGAGTTACCCGCACGGCTTGCAGCATTCCCAATCTCATCTAGCTTTTCAACAAACCGCATCTTGGACGAACCCAGGTGGCAAACACTCACCGCACTCGCCGTATCGAAAGGTGTGAGCTGCGCAACACCAAAGACAAACAGCCTTCCTTAATGCCCTCCTTCTTGGCAAGCCTAGCTAGATGCGCTTCAAGACTTGCTTCAAAGGTACTTCCTTCTCCAAAGCAAAACATTCAAGATATCCTTAGGACCTACAAATATTGTGCACGAAGTTGGGATTCATCGCTTAAGGTAATGGTCCGGCGCGAACGGCCTCCTCACCATGATGACGCCGCTAGATTCAACCCGCCATAATGACGTCCATGGGGTAATCTTGAATTGCTCAATCATGGGGAGATCCAGGTCCTTCATCCTATTCATAGCAACACCGTGATCATACTTTTGTATCATAGTCGTACCTCTTCAATAGGCACCTTTAAAAGCTTAGCCTCCTGCAGCTTCTCCATGCCTCGCTTTTAACGCCAAGTAAGACTTGAACCACCTTTCCAAAAGCATCAACCACTTGGACTCAAGAGTACTCAACAGCAGCAGGTGCGTGCCATGGTCGATGAGAGCCACTCAAGGCCAAGGATATGCATATAAGATGAGGTATAATTCCTCATCATACCCGCACTTAGCTTGCGTAATCTCATCTCCCAGCTTCAAGGGCACTTTCCACAGGCGCCAAACTTTTCAAGCTGGAAGTCATCGCTTTGCCCTTCTCCAAATATTTCATTGCCAAATGACAAGAAGACTTATACCCGCAATTTCTCACGCTTTTGACATTAACATCAGCAGCCATCTTTCCTCAGCGAAGCTTTTGATGACCCCATGCTCAGCAGCTTTTGCAGGGCAAGGCTGGACTCAAAGAACGCAATAGCTCGATTCCAGGCTACGCTCTCACAAGAAATCGAGCTCCAGCTTCTCCACCAACGAAGCTTGATAGCGAGATACTTGCAAGCCAACTTCTACCGGTGCCCACTGATGCATCCCGCAGATATATCCGCATCCTTTTGGTCAGGCGTTCGATTGAGCGGAGTGTGAAGATTGCAAGTACTAGGACGCTTCGGCGGCTACTCATGATTGTTCAAATCTACAAACATGACATATTTAGTAATATCATAAGGCATTGCGGTAAATAATTCGTCATAACACTTACAGAATGGATGTATCAGGTGATGGTGGGCACGATGCAACATCACTAGAGGATGACTCCACATTTAACACAACAGTATTTTTCGAGGAAGGCCATCGCCACCGCGATCCTTTTGCGCTTCAATCCATGGCTTTCTTCTTCCTCTTCCGCTTCCTCCATGTGCTCTGCCGCTGCTTACAGCAGTTGCACTCGGGGAACTATAGGATTTGGCACACTTTGCAAGTGTTGCTTTAGCTTAAACGGACGAAGCTCTCCCCGCTCTCCTAGGTCCGCCAGCCATACCGCCTAACAAGTACAAGATCTTCTCTTCCTTCAGGACGTGTTCCTACTTCCACTTGTATCGGCGCCAATTGAACAACGCTGAACAAATCCATCTCAAGAACAAACAAAGAAACACAAATAGTTTACGACAAGTACGAAGAAAACACAGTCAAGAACTTATAGTAATATAACTCATTGGGGTACGAAAGAATGAGCACCCACCTCGACCATCCGCTTAAGAAGATTGGAACTTCTTCGAACCGCCAAAATAGTTGCGGCTAATGCCAATATGTACCAAGAACTCCTCATGATAGGAGTTAATGGGGATGCGTTGGTACATTATTGTGTCTGCATCCTCCGCATTATATGATCCGGGAGGGCGCCATTGGCGGTGTCCCCGGAGTAAAATCAAAAGCGGAAGCACACTCGCCGCCGAAAAAGGTTTCTCCCCAATTTCGAGTGCATCTAATTTTTCCATATAACATTGAGTCGCCTGGCGCCATGAAGGATACCCACCGCGGTGGTCGATACCCACCCGTGTGACCACGGTGTGTGGTAAAGCCGAAACGTGGATGGTGGGGTTAATGGCCAATACGCAATTCACCTCAAAATAGTTTCACGCACCTAAGCGAAATCGATATGCGCGGTAATAGTTCAATACATCACTCAAGAATAACGATATGGGTATACGATGATTTGCGAATTCAAGAAACGCCGATATAACCCAATCTTCCCGGGGAAGTTCGCTATTGACGATTCGCAGCCGAACTTCCTGATACTGCTATAGGGATCGACGAAACCGTAGAAGTTCCTCCTCCATTATGTCCGACGGAATCCGATAATACCTTAACCATGATCTTGTTTTTCTAACAGAAACAAAAGACGCTGTTACCTTGTGAATATTAAGGTTATGGTGGCGGAAATGTTTAAAGTTGTGGTAATAGCGGATAACGTTTCTTTTTACTATGGGAAGGAATGGTGAAAATGAAGCGAAGGGTTATATAACCTCCCTCATCCACGTGATGAGTGACACGTGGACCCCACCAACCCTAACTATGTGGTTGAGATTGCTTGATGGGACATGGGTGCGAATTTCTCCGATTTACGAAGCCTATTTTTAATCTAATGTCTAGATACAATGTACCGCTTGGTATATTTTATGGGCTTGGCTACGCCGAAGTTTTTGACGACTACGGTTATTAGTCTAGCATCCGAGTAGTCACTACACGATACTGATCGGGGACATGATGACGTATAGTCTATATCCGGTCAATGAACCCACAAGGTCCAATACTAACAGCCCAAGACGGACTAGGCCACATCGGTGTTTGAGCTCACAAGGCCCAAACCCAAAGATATTTACGGAATAGATAATGGATATCTCCTATGTTTGGAGATAATCATTCCCCAACCGATTTAAGGGATACTGGAGAAGCAGAGAACACTAACCAACAAGGATTCCTGCGTATATAAAGGGAATCACATCCCTCGCTTAAGGTACGATCTACAAACCCTACTCTAAAAACCCTAAACCCATTACTTACTCTCATCACGGAGGATAATCGCTGGGAGACAATCCCACGGAGCCTAACGGTGTTTTCTCCTCTCTGTGCACGGTCTCAAGCAACGATTCTCAATTGGTACGAGAGCCGGAGCTCCAAACAAGGAACGTCCAACTTTTGTATCAACAACAACCATTTTGTTGCTTATCTTTTAAAAAGATCACTACTGGAAATCATGCCAACACCAACGGAATTTCACCAACAATCATAGAATCGTTGGTAAATTACTACTTTACCAACGACTTTACCAACAAAGATAAGAAATGCATAATTTATACTTTACCAACGACATAATTGTTGGTAAATCTGTTGGAACATAGTTTTTATTTGGAGGGAAATTTCCCGCTAACTTTACCAAGTACTTGTTCACAATAATTGGTTGGTAAAATGAGAAAAGTAGTGTAAGTATAACATTGTGACAAATTAAAATTTATTCTCAAAAGTAAAATTGTAATTTTTGTAATTGGTGCAAACCAAAATTAAATTTTTTCCCAAAATTAAAATCCCTCCATACCGAAAATAATTCCCCCCAAATACCCTTTGACCTAAAACTTCTAACATTTCATTCTTTCTCTTTGTGCAGCCCTCCCACCTAACTTTCCCAAAACTTTACATCTCAAACCCAATTCACTGCACCAAGATACCAAATTCGAATTATTGTCATCAAAAGGAGGTTGGTTTGTTTCTTTATAATTTCTTGAACTTTTAATCAGTCACTTATGTTCTTTTATTTGATTTCTTTAATAAATCTTTTATATGTGGTACTTTATGGTTGTTGTCAATTTGTGTTACATTAGTTTAGAATTTTGGCTAGTATACATTATTCTAGATAAATGTCAATTTGCTGTGATTCTTTTCTTAGTTAGTATATGTTCGAGAGACCCAATTTTGGCTAAATGCAACTGATTTTTTTTTTTAATTGTGCATTCTAAAGTGGTGACATGTTTACAATTTGTTAGTTGGTCTCTTATTTACAAGCTTAATTTGTTTTGTTCATTTGATTATGTGGTGACATGTTTATATAGTTGTATGATATAGAGTAGTTATGTTATTTATAAAGTTGCACTTTGTTCAGTTAATTTGAGGTCGCGGGTAACTAGAAAACATAAAAAACATCATGTCGGTTGCTCGGAGTTGGATGAAACGTCGTGTCAACCCTCATGATGGCTCGATTAATCAAGAATTCAAAGATGGGGTTAAGGAGTTTTTGGATTTTGCATTTAACCAACCGAAGCTATAGGTCGTGGCGATAAAGTGTCCTTGCTTCAAGTGCAAACTATTAAAAAAGCGTAAAAGGGATGATATAGCACAACATCTGCATACAAGTGGGGTTTCAAGACTTTTATTCTACCCGGTTTGTACATGGTGAAGTATCAACAGAGGCTCATCAAGATCATGTTACAAATGATGACGGTAAGGGGCGACTGAGCATCTACGTATTGGTGATTGATGCGGCTGGTCCTGAGTTAATGAGGGACTTCACAAAAGAAGAACCAAATCCTGAAGCAGCAGCGTTCTTTAAGTTGTTACACACTGCTGACGAGCCATTATGGGATGGTTGTAAGAACCATACTAGGTTATCAGCAGTGTCTCAACTAATGAATTGCAAGTCGGACTTCAACATGAGCGAAAGCTGTTATAATCGAATCATTTCATTAGTGAAGTCCATGCTTCCAGAAGATGCGCTATTACCTGATGACTTCTATCAGTCAAAGAAAATGGTGAAAAAGTTAATACTCAAGTATGAAAAGATTCAGGCATGTCCTAATGATTGCATGCTAGGGCTGAGCTTGACCGACCGAAACCCGACAAGCCCGACAACCCGACCGACCCGATTAGCACCCGACCCCGACCGATTAGTATACGGGACGAGACTCGGTTTGGAAGATCACTTGTTGTCGAGATCGGGTCGGGTCGGGGAAAAAACCCGAATGAAGCCGGAAAACCCGACACCGATTACTAGTTAGGTTAAGTGTAAAATATGCGCCCTTTTTTTGTTTTTTCATTCCTTTCTCAGTCTCCATTCTCCAAGCCGAATACCAAATCCTTTCTCAGAAACATTCCAAAACTTAATCTCAATAAAAAGAACCAAATAAACCTCATCTCTAAATCAAGAACCCAATCAATGTCATCTCAAAATCATGAACCAAATCAAATGGATGAAGCTCATATCAAAAACCCGACACATGAATCAATCTCATCTTCGAGGCCTACTTATGAATCATTTGCTTCTCAACAAAACAATGCAACTGAAGTAAGTATTTAATTGACGTGATTGTGATGAATATACGAATCTTTTTTTTTTTTTTTCGATCGCGCATCGTGAGTCAATTTTTGGATCTAGATATGTAACATCAACGGCATAGATGAAATATTTAGTGTATGTTTATGGATCATTGGATCTGCAGGGCCTAAAAGCTGGAAGCATGGAACTTTCAAGTGAATGTTTTGGATCAAGTGAATGTTTTTTGTTTTGGGCTGGAAATCGGGCTTGGCCCGTTAGTCTCGACACCCGACCGAAATAGCCCGACAATATCTCGAACCCGACCGAGTATAAACGGGTCGGGACTCGTCCCAAATATAGCGTAGCTTCGGGTTAGTCGGGTTTGTCGGGTCGGTCGGTTCCGACCGATGCTCTACTCTATTGCATGCTATATTGGAAAAAGCATAAATATAAGACTAAGTGTGTAGTTTGTGGTCATGCTCGCTATAAAGAACGAAACGGTGAAGAAAAGCCAACGGAGTACCTTACAAGGTGTTGGCGATTTACCACTGCACCTCGACTTCAAAGGCTTTTTATGTCAAAAAGACACCAACACATGTTTGGCATAAAACAACCGTGCCCGCCAGAAGGTGTACTTACTCACCCATCGAGATGCGAGGCATGGAAACATTTTGATCGTACTCATTCTTCGCTTGCTGCAGATGGACTAAATGTGAGGTTGGGTCTCTCAACGATGGTTTCAATCCTTTGGGCACTCAAGTATACCTTATTCATGTTGGCCGTATTTGTTACACCATACAACCCGCCACCATGGATGTGTATGAAAAGGGGGTCTTATTTCTAACTCTAATTATTCCGCCCGGCGGGTAATAACATTGATATATACTTGAGGCCGCTAATCGATGAACCGAAAAGCTTTGGGATGGTGTTACAACATATGATGTCTCAAGAGAACAAAATTTTCAAATGAAAGCCGCTCTTATGGACTATAAATGACTTTCCTGCTTATGGTATGTTATCGGGTTGGAGCACTCATGGAAAAATGTCATGTCCATATTGTATGGAGAATACTAAGGCTTTTACTCTACAACATGGCGGGAAACCAAGCTTCTTTGATTGTCATCGTCAGTTCTTGCCTCACAACCATCCATACAGAAAAGATAAAGATAATTTCTTTGTCGGCAAAGTTGATTATGATGATCCTCCTCCTCGTTTAGTTGGTGATGCAATATTACGTCGATTTAGAGACTTTCCACAAATCACTTTTGGAAAAAGTGATAAAAAAGGTGATAAAGCAAAGAAATGGCCTGGTTATGGGAAGGATCATAACTGGACGAAAAAGAGTATATTTTGGGAGTTATGTTATTGGAAAGACAATCTATTACGACACAATTTGGATGTGATGCACATTGAAAAAAATGTGTTTAATACAGTGATGGATGTGAAAGGGAAGACAAAAGATAATGTTAAGTCTCGATTGGACATGATACAATATTGCAAACGACCTAACTTGAATCTACTTGAACATCAGGGAAAATTAATGAAGCCAAAGGCACAATATACATTGTCGAGGCCACAAGTAAAAACAGTATGTGAGTGGATCAAACAAATACGATTTTCAGATGGATATGCCTCAAATATTTATAAGTGTGTGAATTTGGATGATTGCAAGCTAAATGGAATGAAAAGCCATGACTGCCATGTGTTCATGCAACGAATGCTACCTATTGCTTTCCGAGAAGTTCTACCTAAGTCAATATGGGATGCATTGACCGAGCTAAGTCAATTTTTTGGTGACATATGTTCAACGGTCATGGATTCAAAGCACATTGAAACATTGGAGAAAAACATAGTGGAAACTCTTTGTAAACTAGAAAAGATATTTCCACCCGATTCCCCTATTCCCATGACCGGTAATATCGTTGGATGTATCCATTTGAGAGGTATTTAAAAACCAAACAAATCTGATCTATATGATGTCCTTTTAAGTATACTTATAGTCATCACATTTTTCCCTCAGGTGTATTATGAACCTGAAGAAAAAGGTTCGCAATAGAGCACGTGTTGAAGGTTCAATATGTGAGGCATACCTCATTCAAGAAACATCAAACTTTTGCTCACTTTACTTTGAACCTGATGTTCAAACAAAGTTAAATCGTGACAACACGAAACTTCATGTCTTTCGTTATCCTTGTCGACCTTTTGGAACGTCAAGAGAAATGCTACTAAATGAAGATGATTTCAAAGCCGCAGAAAGATACGTTCTTCTGAATTGTTCAGAGATCATCCCATTTGTAGAGTATGTATCCAACCATTGTTTACATATGTTATGCAAATGCGTATTTCATAATCAAAAAATCATATAATTTATGATACAGAGAATTTGATAAGTTGATGATCGACAATAATCCAAATATTGGAGATGGAGAACTTGATCAGTTACGTGACTTGCAATTTTCCAAATGGGTTAAACAAAGAGTGAGTATTTGATAGGTTTGTATTACAACCATATAGTGAGTGAATCCTTATATTAACAAAGAGTATTTGATAGGTTTGTCAAGACATGGAAATTGATATAAAGATTCGCGACCTTTGTAGTGGCCCTAACAGATATGCAACGTTCTACAATAGTTGTTTTGTGAATGGATACAAGTTTCACACAAATGACCGTTGTCAAAACAAGACTACAATAAACAGTGGTGTGTGTATTAAAGGGAGTTCTTACAACGAATTTGAGAAAGACTATTTTGGCATTCTACTCAATGTTGTACAATTGCATTATGTTGGAAACAATAGGGTTACTTTGTTTCTATGCCATTGTTACGATAATGAAAAAGGTGTCACGGTGGATGGTAAACATGGCCTAGTAGATGTCAATTCAAAGTCAAAACTAGGTGGCAACGATCCATTTGTGTTGGCAGAACAAGCTCAACAAGTATATTACACTACTTATCCTTTAAGAAAGAGAAGTCGAAGCGATTGGATAGCAGTATGCAAGACCACAACAAGGAGCTCCTACAACACTATGTCTAACATTGTGGAAGAAGATGAATTTATCCCAACCGAAGAAGGGTTTTACCAAGAAGATGAAATGCAGTCACCAACTGTAGTAGGGGTAGATGTTGATTTGGATGATGTTATAACTTTACCATCAACCGAAGCTGAAGAGGTGGAACATGAAGATATTCCGACACACATCATTAATCCATCAAATAGTGAGTTGGATCTTGATGACGAGGAAGAATTCATGGATGAAGATAATGACGAAGATGTTGATGAAGATGATGGTTATTATTCGTCAAGTAGCGATAATGAGTAATGTAAATGTAACCTTGGCCCTAAGTAAATTTAACCCCTAATTGGTAGTTTATCTTATGCATGTTTGATAATGTTAGATGTTATGAAGTATATGTTACTTATTATGTCTCTGACCTATGTAACTAATGTTTATCTCATGTTTAATTTCATACTAGATGGCTGGAGGAGGTACATTCAGAGCAACCAGAGGTAAGAGTTCTCGTGGGGCAAAGAGTCATTCACTGCAGATACGTACTCCACCAACGCCATCATCACCACCCACAATATTGTTACAACCTCAATGCCCTCTGCCATCAGGATCAACACCTCAACTTGTATCCCGAACACCACATGAATTAGCAACAGTACTTGAAGTTGGAGAAAGTTCTACCCATACTGCTAACACAAGTACAGGTTTGATCCTTTTATAAAAACTATTATTTTTAGTAGCTTTATCTTAAATTAGCTGCATATATTTGTTTTTTTATAGACCAAGACTCACCTCAACAAATAAGAGGACCTAGGAGCATACTCAACAAAACATCCCAACAAGCGTCTGAACGGAAAGTGATACACATTTATGGTCTTAAGTAAGTATCATATATGTAATTGTTATTTTCAGTTGGAGACACATTTAAATAGTTATCGTATGTGCTATATTTTGTGTAGCTACTTGGAACCAGAGGTGCCGAGAATGATTTCTAAAGATTTCAAGGGAAACTTTTATGGGAAAGAAACCGAGTGGAACAAACTTGATAAAACTTTAGTCGAACACTTATACAAATGCTTTCAGGTTATCACATTTATTTAGACTTACTATTGTTAAATATCTTTAATCACTAAATTTGTATGTATAGTAAAAATGTTTCATTTTAACTGTAGGATCGATATATGTATGACGAACCAGTAGATCCAAAATGGGCCAAGCATGTTTGGACGAAGAGGGCACAACGTCTTTGTTCAGGTACTTGGAACACTATTAGGGCCAAATGTAAGAAAGAGTCGGGCAAGGCGATCCCATCCTCGATCGATGACAGTATTGTCCCGATAATATTGACCAAGAAGATTGGGAGGATATTCTCAAGTCTTGGATGAAACCGTAATGGCGTAAACGCTCAAAAGTAGGAGCCGAAAATAGGAAGAATGTGCCGGGGTGAAGATGGTACAAGCTTTTATGTGAGACACACCGGAGGTTCTTCCAACTTCGGGATACATCGTAAGAATATGGTATGTACATGCAATTTTTTATTGGTGGATGGGGTGGGTATGTGCTACCTATTGTTGCCGTTAGTTCAAGATACAATATACTACATCGCGAAATCCATTTGCAAAGTAGGAGCTTAAAATAGGGTTGGTTTACGTCACTTTAAAAATTCAAACCCGGCTCAACTCGAAACGATTAACCCGATAACCTTTTAACTCGACCTGATAACACCCCTAGTGTCTACCACAATCTGTTAGACATACCATCAGTAGCATATGCCATTAGATTTATTTTTTTAAGTATATGAATGAAGCCTTCTATTTATCTATGGTTATGTACATCGACACTAATCAATTACTTTGACTTTTTGTAGAGGGATGAAACAGGATAGACCCAACGAACTTCAGCCTTTTGAAAGGGTGCATAAACTAAAGAAAGGTAAAGGTGAATGGTGTGATGCAAGGGCAAAAAAAGTTCATTCTAAGTATCATGACATAGTCAAAGAAAAGAATACATCCGTTGAGATAAGTGATGGGGATTGCGGCTAATGCTAATCCACCACTTCCTGCCTCTTCCATTCATGCCCGTGCTTCGGGTAATGCATCGGTGATCCACAAAAAACTGCTTATGGATTTGGGCTTTCAAGAAGGCCGAAAACATACAAGCAGTAAAACCATCTTCCACCAAGCAAACTCCTTTTCATGCATCCACTTCATCCAACAATGAAAGCAACAAAGTGAATCAAATCGCTGAGTTGAAGAGGGAAAATGCTAGTCTTAAAGCTAGAGAATCTGAAATCGCTGAATTGAAGAAGGAAAATGCTAGTTTAAAGCTAGCGCTAAGCGATCTTGAAGACATTGAACATGCAAGTTAACTTGGCATCTAGTGAGTAATTCTCTAAGTCATCCATTTAACCCATTTTTGGTATTCATTACTAAACATTATGGTAGCTTATTTTGTAATCTTTTGTTAATTCCTAATTGTAGCTACCTGTAATGGGTTATCTAGAAAAGATCATGGACTAGCCAACTATGTATGGATTTGTATTAGTACTTTGTGCAATTGATGTAGAACTTGTGTTAATTGTGGGGTTGTTTACATTTACTAGTTGTGATGATCGGCCGATATTAGCTTAGCAACGATTTATATTGTTGGAAAAATCCATTTTAGCAACAATTCGAAAGCAATCTAGTGTCATTGCTAATTTTGAGAAATTACCAAATCTTGTTGATGCAATGTTGAATGTTACCAATCGACAAAAGTTTGTTGGTATTTTATATTTACCAACGACTTTTGGCATGTGTTTAGAAATTTACCAACAACATAAATATTCTGGTAATTTATCAACGATCAAGAATGTGGTTGGTATTTTAGCTTAGCGAAGCCTTTTTCCCACAACCTTGGTTCGTTGGTAAAGTCGTTGGTAACATCTTTTACCAACCAGATTTGGGTGTTTACCAACGAATATTGGCCGTTGGTACTGGCATGATTTCTAGTAGTGGATTCCATAAGACTACAACTCAATTTTTTCTCAAAATATATCATAGTAACAGGTTAAACAAAAAATTCCATAGTTGTGACAGATTCACAACAAAGATATTGATTTATTTATGTAACCGAATGACTCCAGTTTGGCAACAAATGAAATAAACCTTCTTTTCCAATTTACAGTTTCTATTTGATCATTTTAAACATTAAAGGAGAAGATAAGTAATAACCAAATTGAAAAGAGTCTATAACTTCGGTAAACGTTTAGTTAATTCACCAAAGTCAAATTATTCTTCAAGAAATCATTCATATTTAATATATTAGATGATAATCATCAAGATATATTAATACCAATAAATTTCAATAGTATGAAATATTGTAGAAAATAGTTTATTAAATACTACGTAATTAAGTGTCATAAACAAGTGAAGACACCTTATTGTTTTCCTTTTCGAATTAAACATATCCCACAGGTTTGATTCACAAGCAAACTTGAACATTCTTGGTCAATCATAAAATCTACATGTTTCATACCCAACATAAATTCCAACAATATGCACTACTACACAAAGTATTTTTTGCTACGGTATTTTGACACGGTTACACTAAAAACCGTAGTAAAAGAAAGAAATAAAAGTTTTTGCTGGCTAATAAAACCGTGGTAACTAAAACTCATTGCTTACTTGGTGATTGTCCTTGTTTTCTCGCTACTTGTTTATTTGTTAACCGTGCTAAATAATGGTTTTCTCGCTACTTGCTAATAATAACGTGTTTAATGATATTGTTTTCTACCTTGTTTATTTAGAACCAGTAGCAACAAAAATAATCACTCCCACTTAAACCTCTACTACCTCTTCACCACACTTACCTTCAATTCTTCTCTCATTCAATATACCAAATCTTTCTCATTTACTCCTTCCAACTCAAATCTTTCAAAATCATAACATTAAACACTCCAATCAACAACCATAATAAATTTAAGAGTAAACTGCAAAAATCATCCCTGTGGTTTGTGTATTTTCGCAAGAATCATCCCTATCTCAAACCTTCAAAGATAAACATCCCCAAGTTCACAAACCTTTGCAAATATCATCCCTATGAGGTCAAACGTTTAGCATATTACATCCCTACCCGAGATGAAATGACCATTTTACCCTTATTTTAACTTAAATACACTTTCACCCACACATTAACCCAAACACCCTCATCTTCTTCTTCACCTTTCTCTGCATATTTCCTCCCCTTCCTCTCTAGAAATCCGTAACCACCATATACCCATCTTACCACCACCATGGCCTTCATATTCTCGCCAACTACCACCTTCACCATTCGCATCATCATCTTACCACCACTTATCTTTATAAAACACTAAAGTCTATAAACTCAATAATCACAACTATCCTAACGACCACACCCAACCACCCGCTCAACCACCACCGGTCACAAAGACAAAGTGAACCATTATCGATCCGCTTTGTTCAGATCTTGCCGCCACGCAGATGTCTAATTGTTACTCATCTACTCCACCACAACATCCCACCATCACCGCCTCGATCCTATGGTTTCTTATTTATCGATCTAAACGAAGTCCTTTGCATGAACTTTTTACGATCCCCGCCTGGTTTGTGTGTTTAACTGTGATGATGAAGATGATAGTGGGTGGGAAGTGTGTTTCATTAAATTTCAGATCTTGGTATGCGGGATTCGGTTTTTTTGGTGGTTGGGACTTGGGATGGTATCGATTGACAAGAATGGCGCTTTGATAATAATGGTGGTTGATAAGATAGTTGTAATAGTAGGATTTATGTTGTGAGAAGAAATATTCATGTTGTTGCCGGTTGTATATCGAACTGAACGAAAATGAGAAAACCCGATCTTTTGGTTCAATGGGAAGTAGTCAGCAACCGCAGGCTTAATCACTCCTTCCGTGCACAAGTTGTGTTCGGTAATTAAGTTGTGTTCGTGGATTGTAGCACTACATGTGGTGGTGGTTGGTTGAAGATGATGAAGTGGGGGAGGCATAGGTGGGTGAAAGTAAGTGGGTTGAAGAATATGTTGAGACAGGACTATAAGAGAGCATAAAAAGAGTAAATGACCTTTTACCCCTATTGAGGGATGATTATTGCTTAAGGTTTGTGGACTTGGGGATGTTTAATGCTGAAGGTTTGAGATAGGGATGATTCTTGCGAAAATACACAAACCACAGGGATGATTTTTGCAGTTTACTCTAAATTTAACTTAAACCTCACAAAACTACATACAAGGTAATAGTTATATTTTGTGGATATTTGTATTTATTTTTACTCATTATTACTCTTTTATACTTAACTAATATAATTTTGATATTTGTATAGATATAAATTTTTCATCATGTATCAAGATTAGAGAATTTCCACTCAAATTAAAAATATTCGGGATCATAGGTGAGTTTTATGAACTTTTGTTATTTGTAACATTATTTATGAACTTATATTGTTGATAAGCGTATTTGTTTTATATAGCATGTGCATCTAGAAGTTATTAGTAGATCATGATATGAAATTAGTTAGTACTGACCGCCCAAACTAATCTAATAGAGATTAATTTTGGGCAGTCCCCGTTTGGGACTGCCTTTTGAATATTTTGTCTCATTTAGGATGTGTACACGTTTTAACGAGTTGGAATTTTAAGAAAAAATTGGGATACGTTTCTCCTTACTCACGAAGTTTATGCTTATACGCATACTTGGGGAGTTGAGGGGAAATGCTCCCGATTTTTTCTCAAATAGTCAACCCGCTAGAACGTATACACATATGAGATAAAATATTTAAAAGGTGGGTTAGGATTTGCCACATATGACCACCTATGTTTCATTTGTACGTGTATATGATTTATTATGTTATTTTAAAATTTCAGATGGAACGACAATGGATGTATGGGAAGACCGTTAATGACTCAGAATTTGTGAAAGGAGTGCAAAGTTTTCTTGTAGTCACGAGTCTAACCGAGTGGCTAACTACTATGAGTTTTCGATGAATGATAACTACTTTTAATAAAACGTCTATTTCGAGTCGTTTTCTATAATTATTGACTATGATCTCCATTCGAGTAACACCCGAATTAGTCTTCCGTTGTCATTAAGATTTTCTGGGGTGTTACACTTGCTATTGAGCTCGTTAATAATCTCACCTATAATACAAATGCATTACATTTTATATATGTTTATAATACTTAAAATATCATAGCGTTGTTTAGGCTCAGCGAGCCCAATCGAAGCTTTGTATGTATAGCTCGGGCTCGAGCTCGATTAAATGAGTCGCAACTTAGGCTTGAGCTCGTTTAGACTTGTCTCGTTCGAACTTTTACCGATCCGATCCTCGAACATTTCACTAGCTAACCCAACTCATTTCCACCGTAGTTCTAATATTATTTGGTTTTGTAAAAAATAGAGTATAAAAAGATCATTAAAAAAATAAAATAAATAAAATAAAATAAAATTCCCTCTCACATTTTTAGTTGTCCCGCCTTAAGTTTTCCCCAAAAATCAAACTGTCCCTCCATCCAACTATTATCAACCTCACATCTCAGTATCTCACCTCCTCAAACTTATCTTTTCATCTCATCTCACATTATCTCTTTTGTCTTCGATCAAACCAAAATCGCTTGACCGTCTCCGTTATCGATTTTTGCTAGTCACCACCCAAAGTCGCCAGTCAAATCCTCACCAGTCACCCATCACAGATCGTGGCGATTCATAATCATAACTCTCTATTTTATGTCATATATCCACAAATGAGTACTTTAATGTGCTATATATTTAATTTAATCATCAATTTGAGGTGTTTATGGTTCAATTTCGGTAATGGGTGATTTTTAGAAATTAGGGTTCATGTAAACCCGAATCTATATGAGCTTGGAACATGCTTTCTGATACAATTGATGCTCACCACAAGGTAGTCTCGTGTATACATTCTTATTAAATGCTTAATTTACAATAACATGTTTTTGTTTATAGAAATTTTTATATCTTGGACTAATAAAGTTTAATAGTGCATAGTTTACCTAACGTGGCTAAATGTACCCGCATGTAACTGAATTTTGGATATTTATTGCCAAAATATGTGATTGGTCTCACACAAATTAGTTGCCTATGAGTATTTGAAGCTGCTATTATGTGTTGTGGATGTACTTTCTCAATAGTAAATTTTGTAGTGTTCAATTTCTATTAGTTGTTGGTTTTACAAGGTTCTGTGGTTTGACAAGATTTTCTAGTGTCTAATGTGGTATAGTTACTTAGAGATTTTGAAGTTTATTTTTAAGTGTTTTTTTGTAGTTCATTATGATTAGCCACTTTTAGTAGTTCATTATTAAAATTTAAGATAATTAATCGTTATTTTGGGACTGTTTTATAGGAAAAATATCAAGTTCGGTATGGTAGAGAGTCATGGGGAGAATGTTGAATCACACCCACATAATGAGGAACTATGGAACAAAGTCACTCCGCCTATAGGGGAATACATTTGGGCATACAATGCGTCTAATCCCATATTTTTGTTGACGGGAACACCTTCGACTATTAATGCCGGTACCTCAAAACCACTTATGAGATTTGAGAAGGTTTGCGATTGATTATTTTTATTCTCAAAGCATATCTAATTTAGTTTAAGAAACTACAATGTTTGATATATGACTATAAAATAATAGGTGATAATATTAATATGGGGTCGTATTTTGTGTAAAATGGTTGTAAGAATGAATTCCGCTGATCTTTTAAAAGCAATTTGGCTTATGTAGTTTTAAGGGCTGATCGGTTTAGGATGCTAATGAGTTATTGAACTGATATAATTAGTTGAAATGGGACATAATGAGTTGTAATTGGTTAAAACTTGACCATGATGGGGAGACGGGTTGTAATAAGGTGAAGTGGTTTATATTTAAAACATGATCATAATGTTTTTAGATTGATCATATTACGAATAAACTAATAATTATGTAAATGATCGAAAACATAAATAATAATGAACCGAAAAATTAAGGCCGTAAGAGGAACACATGATTTACGTGACATAATCAATGTTATTGAGACGAATATGAGATTGCGGTTAATTTATAATGTCGTATGAGAAACGCTAGAGGCCTATTCAAGTTAATTCGCCAACTTGCAAGTGGCGATGATGTGGCTATCTGCTGACAATCAGTTTTCCACACTCAAACATGTTAAAATGTCGATATTCTCGGTTATTGAATAGCTATTGATGCTTATGTTATGGTAACTTAGAGAAAGTAAGCACAAAAGTTAGACAAGACAATCCTAAGTAATTAAGGGATACCATAGTTGTATACTCGTATATGTGATTTGTTCTGCTGAATTGCGTATGTGTGTGCATATAATCAAGCATATAAGTATATAAAATATAAGTGATCATTATCAGAAGCTATCGACAAACTCATTATTATTCATGTTGCAGTGCATATGTAAGTGGCGATAAAGGGAAATTTCCCCACTCTCCAGCGGCTTGTCTCAAGTGAGTTTATTGATCTTAATGTTCTTTTGTAGGGTGAATTAAAGCTATTGTGATATGAAATTCTTAATATATTGAAATTTATGAAATATCGATCATGATATGTTCAGTTTATAGCCTACATATATACAAAGATAATCTTCTCTATTTAATTTTGTCACTGGAAAAAACTCGTATGCATAAGTAACTCTTGATGTCCTCAAGAATCTTGATGATATCTTATGCTTACGTGTTTTCTTTATATCTTTTATCCCCGGTCATATCTATTTAACCTCGTACTAGTCGTGTCAAATTACACTTATGACTAGGCGAATGAGTAGTCGATCGCAACTCATAAATACACTTGACTCAAATTCCAAACTCGTGTGTTTGATGATCCACTCATTCTTAGATCAGTATAGAGTTATAGTATTAGTACTCATTCTTGTTTGATGTCCGTTATATTCATTAACTCGGTTTTTGTATTAAAACACTTCATATTACTGCCGTATCGTGAACTAGACAATTATGATAATTTCTACAAAGAAAAAGTAGGCAGATGATTACTCTAGCATCTATGTTAAAAGAGGTGTGACGAAAAAAGACGGATGTGGGATCTTCTACAAGCACAACAAGTAAGCTTTATAGAAAGAAAACCATTTCACTGATATTAAATTTAAAGTATTCATATCAATCGTAAATTTGTAATCATGTACTATGTTTACTCTTTTGTTTGTTTGATTTCCAGATTGGAGTTGGTCATAGAAGAAAAAATTGACTACAATGACCTTGCGAGTTGATTCTAGATTTAATCAACCCATTCAAAACCTAAAGAGAAAGTTCTTGATTCCGATATGAATGGTACTAACAAGATTATTTTAACTTGAGCTTTTTGTTAAATGTGTTTTATGCTTATTAACTTGAGCTTTTTGACACACGCTTTTAACATCAGCACGAGATCGACCAAGTGGCCTATTTGACGTTGAACGAGTTTTATAGGGTTGTAGTTTATCCGTTAGATTCAATGGCTCCTCAATAGTTAAGGTTTTATATTTTCATGATGATGTCGTTTAAACAATTGTAATGGATAACACTTTTGTCTAATTCGGATGTTGCGTTGGTTGATGTTTACATAAGATGCTAAATTTGTTGAATATTTGTTTTTGTATGTTGCAATGTTCGGTCCTGCGAAAGATATATGGTAGTGTTTGGTTCGAGTTCCGAAAGATATATGGTAGTGTTTGGTTACATGTACATGTTCGGGAATAAAATAATTTTTTTTAAATTAAACAGATTTTACTTGCGGTTTACTAAAACCGTAGCGTAAAACAAATATTATTTTTTAAATTTAATGATTTTGGTACGGTTTACTAACAAACCGTAGCGTGAAAAATTCTTGGTGGCTTATAGAACAAATTTGCTACGGTTCGAAAAACCGTGCAAGAAATAACAATTTTTTGCTACGGTTTGAAACCGTACAAGAAAATGGTTTTGTTTTTTGGTATGCTCATATCCACCACGGTTTTAAAACCGTAGTAAATGGCTTTAAAAACCGTAGCTAATCAAATTTTTGTGTAGTAGTGATGAATTCGCACTACACACGTACGTCATTTTTCATAGTCAACCTTAAGCAAAGGCCATACCAATAAATTCTTAGAATCTGTTAGCAAAACAAAGAAATATGTCCAATAAAAGTAGTTTATAAAACAGTTAAGACAACAATCTCTTTCTCCAAGATGATAAATGAAACAATATACATCTTGTTATTTCCCATTTATAGTTTCAACGTTCCACTACCAAAGGAGATAAAATGTATTTATTCATTGTCTAATAACTTCCTTGTAAATGACGAACTGTTATCATCAATACCCATATATTTCATTAGTAAATATGCCTACATAATCCACAAGTCCAAAACAGTTTTATTTTCCTCAAAAAAGACAAATCGTGAGATTGTTTTAGGCCAAAATAAGTTATATTTTGTTATTTCAAACATATCATTTATATCAATACCCACCTCTAATAGCAACAAATAATCTTTCTTAAGATTGTTGTATATTATGTGTATATTGCTACTAGAGATAAATAAACAATAATATAAAACATGAAGTGTAAAAACGATACCGTAAATCTTTTGATCGTTGAGATTCAAAAACACAAATAAGGAAAATGTTGGCCGTGATGCCACAGCTTCTTAAGACATTCGTCCCTCTCTACTCAGCGAGAATCGTGAACGCCTATCTCCTGGATACAACAACAACGGATAACCTCGTTAGCACAAACGGTTATCAAGGCGAACCAAATCGCTGTATTTGCGGTTTCCTCTATTACGAACCGAATACACAAGAAATATATGAACGGTAACACAAATGAGAGGAATGAGTGTATTTTCGGGTATTTTTTATATGTGAGGATATCACTCACTATATATAGGAAATGAAGGATAACGGTCGGATTAATTAACCTTATTAATCCTACTAATGACTCATGATTACAAAGTTAATTCGGTCGTTTAATTTCCATTAGTATCTTTGATGACCATCAATTGTCATTCAAACTTAATTTGACCGAATTATCCAACAGTCACAACCCCTAAGCCACAAACCGAGTTTTAACTAATTAACATATCATCTAATACCTGTATAACAAACTAAATGTAATATATTACTATTTTTGTTCTTCCTCTCAGGTTTGAGAGGTATGAAATCTATACCAGTTGTTTTATAGCTACACATAAGAGAAACGCGGACTTGAAGGCAAACCTATATTAACAAATAGACAAATAGTGCAGTACGGAGTACGTGTGAGCGACACTTTTCAAGGCTCCCGAAAGTAAATCGGAAGGCAACTTGTTACAAGTATTTTGTAGCATAATTGTATTTATTTCAGCAATAACAAGTGGATAGCTGATTAATCTGCATAATTGCTTTTTGATGCCCAAAAAACGTAAGTAACCACTAATCACTTTTTAGATTATAAATTAAATATTTTTTTTTTCAAACACTAGAACTCTAGAAGTAAACTATATGCGTTTTCAAAATGCAATAATCTTAAAATCACTCTCTAAACGCATTCGTAAGCACCCTCTTGGGGAAATTGATGTGATTGTGAACAATCTATATATGGAGCATGTTCACCCCAATAGTACAAATATAACACGCAACTGGTACACGCTATTTGCAATTCTCTATTCGTCTTTGAATTGAACAATTCAGCATAATGGCGATGGAATTGGTGATGCACAAGATTTATCACATATTTGACAACCACAAAATAATGGTGGACATTTGCCATTGAATTTATGGAGCACCGATGAGAGAAGTATAATGATCAATTACAAGTTTGGCATACATATAATGTCGCACATACTCATTACGGTTCTATGTTGACCATTGTACAAGTTATTGTGGCAATATAATCCATGAATTTCGTGTCTTTTGTAATAAACAGATGATTGGTTACCCATTGTTGGTACATACATAGTGAAACATTGAAAACAAATATTACGTATCATAGCTTAGACAGTCGTTCATCAATTATGCTCGTATTGAAATTTGTGTGGGCATCGTGGCATGTTTGAAACTAATAACTACTATACTTTTGATTATCCAACTTCCTTCATTTTTTTAAGGAATTATGTTGACGTTTTAGATAATTCTAAGCTTTTTTGGTAGATATCTATGGGCAATTGTCACTCAATATCACGGCAACCAGTTGATTCCTTATCGCAAATATATGTTCAAAACCTGCAAACAAAGCTCTCATTATTGAAGCCATAAAACAGGATCAAGTTTAATGGGAGCAACTGAATTAGGTGAATCAATAATGGCGGTGAGATCATCTGCTTTGTGAAACATATAAGCCTTGAGAAATGCCACAAAAATGCCTCCACAAGCTCTTCTCATATTATCCTTTGAACCTTTTCCCGTCTTGCATATAAACATACCCGCTAATCGGACTAACCAATCATCAACCATGTCAAAGTGACCATAGTCCCTAGCCACAAAATAACAAGAAGGGGGCTTACATTCGTCAAAGAAAAACGGATGGTTACATCCCCAGGGTGCTGAAGGTGGGATGCACCCGCAACAACTATCATCTCCCAAGCCTGTCCCAATAAGGGCTACAGGCATTGCCAAGTTGAAGTCTTTTGGTATGTAGTTTAGGATTTTGGGTTCGATCCTGTTAGAAGTGCTGCTACCTTCAACAGGATCTAAACCTATTAGAGCCTTGAATTTAAGGTGTGTATGGGAGCGACCTAACGCCAATGCAAATGCTACCTTCCCTCCTTTGCTATGCCCGGCTAGAGCTACGTTGTCAATATCTGGTGATACATCATGTGGTAGTACTAGTCGAAGGTTTTGACCGTTGTCTTTGTTTATCCAGTTAGCTGTTTCTGCTGCATCCTCCACATCACTAACCGCAGAGCATATACATAGGCCCGTCACGAACCCAAACTAGAATAAACAAGAAGAAAAAGAAAAATTAGTGTCTAGCATATCATGCATATATTAAATAATCTGGATCTACCCAAAGGGCTAATGTTTTAGGCTACTTTAACACTGGTAACATGATAAGGGTAAGTTCATCTTTTGACGGATTTTATAGCTTGAACTCATATTAATTGATTTGAGCTTATGCAAGAGAGAAAAAAGGTTACCAAAGTTTGACCTGGAGCAACGATAATGTATCCATGAGAGGCGATAAACTCGAAGAGGTCACTATAAGCAGTATTAGGTGTCGAAAAGCCATGGTGAAAGAGTATAACAGGATAAGTCCCATTTTCCGTAGGGTAAACGATGTACAAAGGCGGATTTGGTGTAGAACCAGAAGATTTCCGTACCCTTGTTGACTTCACCGTGTAGCTGCCATTGTTGAAACAAGTCGTTGATGCAGGTGGCGTCAAAGATTCAGTAGACAACACCATATTTAGTACAATCTTTGAAGTACAAATTGGTTCAAATGTATGAAAAAATGGAATACGTATCTACAAATATGTAAGGTCTGAGAATAAATAAACGAGGATAATAAGAAATGTCGTTGTATTGTTTGTTTTTTTCCCATCCTTTGATCCACGTTAATGCGATTTTTATCTGAGTTGAATTCATTTGAGGTAACGATGACATCAATCTTGTGAATTATTTAAGCAAAACTCTGATAGGTAGTAGTGTAGTACGATAATCAAAATGCATGGACCATTTAGAAGAATGCACACGTGAATAATTCATAAGATGCTTTGCGTGTCCTTTTATGGTACATATTGAAAGGTTTTATGGATATTTAAATATATGTATGTCCGGATTCGAACTCGAGACTTCGGGATTGCACATATTACGTATGAGAGTTGATGTTAATAATTAATATATATAATGTTATTATTAATTATTAGTCACGAAATAAAACATAACGATAGTTAAATATTTAACGAGGTTTAGTTAATTACGTTAAATGTAAACTACGATACTAAGAATGAAATTAGTGGACAAGAAAGATCCGAAATCCTTTGGGATGGCTTGGCGGGTCGTGGGCTACCCAACCCAAGGTGGGATTTTCTTGGTCACCAAGTTTTGAGAATGTATATATACAAACCCTGATTCATTATTCTCTAATCTTGGATCACCAATAACCTAATTTCTTCCTCCTCTCTCTGTCTTTGGCGATCGGTTCCAACCCTTCCCCACAGGGTTTCGATTTTCCAAACTCAAGAAACAAGTGTTTGGTTTTATTTGTGATTCAATGAACTAAATTACATCACATCAAATCGCTAATGCGTGTGTACAGAAGCGAAGGACAAGCACGTTTGAGCTTGTAATCTTGGTGGTCGACTTTTGTGTGGGTCGAATTGATTAAACCCTTAAGTTAGGGTTTTGGGTTTTGGTTCTTGTTCAATTACCGCTTGATTCTCGAATTGCTAAAAGGACGCTTTTCTTTATTTGGTTAATTACTTACATATATTATTCCTATTTACTTCCTGCATTGATGATGTTATTTGATTTTATATAATTGTTATGAGTATTAAATCCCAACAAAGGGCATCACGAAAGTTAATATGATGTAAATAATTACCGAAACACATAAAAATTGAATCTTTATGATTATATGCATGCTTTTATGGTTTCTAGGGTTTTGAATTCGAAACCCTAATTTTATTTATATAGGGTCGATTACCCTTAATTTTATTTAATTAGGTTTTAATTTTGTAAAACTTGTAGAAACCCTAGTATTGCATGCTAATTTTATGTGGTTAATTAATGAATAATTGTTATGTGCCATGTAATATGCGATCTTGGGTGATAATTGTTATGCGGAATCAATGGTGGAACATGCATATTTTGCCATGGAGTATTGTTATGCTATAAATTGTTTAGTTGATATACACATGTTCTATTTATTTGATAATTATTGAATTGAGGAAGATCTCAATTATAACTAATAAAATTGATTGCTAATTGGTATATTATTAACTTTGGATTACGCAATCGACTTGTCGATGTATGTGGCTCATCTACCTGTAGTTGAAACCCTAGTTAATGTATGCGTTTATTTACGCCTAGAATTGTTTATTAGAGTTTATCGAAATAATTATGCATGTAGCTAATTGTTTTTATATATGTTAAAATTGTTTAGTTATATGTTTATATTATTTGAGTGTGTTTAATTTTTATTAAAATGCTTTTTTGTTTATATATTGTTTTGACATGTTAGTAAGCAAAAAGGGTTTTTATAAATAGAAAATTAAATGGACTAAATAATGGTGAAACTGATTTGTTATCTAAGAATTATTCTTGAACTTTTAATCGATTGATGCCACTCGTATAAATGGTTAGAACGGCTCACCCACTAGAACAAACTATAAAGGGTTAATTAAGAAGTCTTGCGTCATGACCGAATGGATGTCTAAGGTTATGCTTTAGCCACAGTCCCGGCTCTCCCACTGTGAGTTCGATTGGAACTACCTAGTATAACCATTCTATGGCGCAAGCATCTTAGTGCAAAGTTGTAAGTTTCTCAAAGCATCGATTAAACCTTTGAACAATTTAATCTTAGCAATTAAAATCTTATGTAAGGTTTTCGAAAATATTATGTTATAAAGTTGTATGCATGCTTCGTTATACATAAGTTTTGATTACACGTCAAAAATTGTACCTTTTAAATTTAAGTTTATGCCATCTAATGATATGAAACACCCAAGTTGTAATTTAGTTACGTGAGACCTTGATCTAGATTACAATAACAAGGTGAATTATTTTGTTGTGTGAGACCTCGGCAATTTTATTATTTGCAGCTTTCTAAATTAGACAAATTAATTAAGTTAGTTAGTGAGACCTATAACTTAAGGCATAAGATGGGATAAAACATGCTTACATTCTGCATAATTGTTTGGCAAAATTGTAAATCCCATATTTTCTAGGAATTGCAAACTTGTTTGTCAATTATTGTTCTTCGACAATTACCTATTATATACTTTCATCACTAGCAGATCAACTGATGTGGTGAAACTATGATAATGAGGGTCCTAGATTCAAGGAAAATTCTATGGTTAATATGAATATTGACCAAGGGTATTTTATTTTCTTGAAAGATTTAATTATTGAAAATACTAAAAATTGAATTTTGTTAATTCTTTTGATTATATTAATGCAACATTAAACCGTAAACGTAGTTTGAGCTTTGGTAAATTGATCTAGTTATGTTTTCAAACGAATGTTTGATCAAGAAAAATTAACTAAAAGACAAACATAAACTCTTTTCCATGGAAGAAGAGTGTGACTCAATCCTATTCCTTTTCATGATTGAGAAAGGTATGTTAGGAACATTAGAATTGTCTAAATTCTAATATAACTCATAGCAACTTTAATAGTTAAGAAAATTGCACACCATGTTTTCCTTAAGAGATTTCATTACCCTCTGTTGGTGATTGAATTCTTATATGACATTTTGGTCAACTAGAAAACATGTTTGACATTTTATGAGTTATTAAATTAGAAGCTAGACTAATTACCGCAAAATTGGTAAAAGACAAACTAGTATAGTTTATCTAGTTGTTTGGCTTTGAACAATTAAAGGTGCTACCATTATTGTGGGATAGTAGACCTATTATGGAAGAAATTGCATGCTCAATTTTTCAAGTTAATAGCATTGATGGATAATCCATCATCTACAGAGTAGAATACACTCTTTTAGTACCTAAGTAATTGTTACGAATGGTCTTACAAAGGGGTAGTAACGTAATAGCACACTATTTTCACTAGTTAATGAAACACTTACAATGTTGTCAAATCCAAAGGAGTATTAGGTGTATGTACTAATAAGACATTATTGTAATGTTGTCTCATTCAGTGGGAGTTACAAGATTTATTATCTTGGTAGTAACTCAGATTATTTCTAGATTTTCTTGAAATAATACATTACGTTTAAAAATGTAGACATTCATATTCTCAAGCGATAGTTATGAACGCTTTCCTTGATAATTAAGTGGTCCTACATCTACTTGTAATGCATAAATATCTATGACACTATCATATTGCTCACATAAACAAACGAATGTCATGGTGTTTATCTATATGATGTTGTTCTATGCACAAGTGGGAGAAGTATTTATTGTGTGCAAAGGAACAACACATACAAATATGATTAATGGATTCTCTTGAAGTAAGAGATTAACGTTCTAATAAGATTGACTTGTTTAGAACATGTGTCAAGATTATAACATAGACTACTTTTATGTCTTATGTCATTCAAATCATAGAAACACTTGAAGTTACATTTTAGTTTAAGTGAGATCTTGGCTAGATTGTAATCTCAAGGTAAATTTCCACTTGGATCGGGCGGATGCTTTTATTTCGCTTAAGTTGGACACTTTAAGGAATGACATAATTAAATAAAGTAATACTATCTTAAATATTTATGTATTTTTAGAATGGCATAAATAGATAGAGTAGTATATTAACTTGAAAATAAATTAATTGAAACCATGATGTGGTGTTCATAATTACTTTAAATTATAAATGTTTATGTGTTTCTTTGTAAAGTCACAAACATGAAGTCTTTTCATTATTACAAGACATATAATATAAAGTAATATGTTAACTTGTTATGTCTTCTTATTAAGACATAAAGTCATTGGTAAATGACTTATAACGTATAATGAGATTATAACTGATTATGTTTTCTAGTTGAGACATGGACATGAAGTGACTTGATCAAAAGTACTTGAGTTATAAAGCATGCAATTGGCTTGGAATTTTATTTTACCATTAAGATGATTTAATTGGTAAATAGGTAAGCCAAAAGGAATATGTTTATCTTACATATTGTTAGATTGTTTTACAATATTAATTCTAATGAAATCGTATGTATATGGAATGTCCAGTTAGAAGAATCAAACATTTGTTACATTGTTTGATTCAAGATAACTATATCTTCTTTTCTTCCAAAATTTATCAAGGTTAGAAAATTGAGTATTGATTGGATATACTTAATAAACTCAAACCTAGAAGATTAATAAGACACCATTTTAGTATGGAATGTGATGAATCACATTGAGTCTTATATTGAAGTTTTGAATTGTTAAAACTACTTATGGAGTAGGTTATTAACGAACAAGATTTACTTAACCTGTCAATGTGTTTTTGTAATATCCCAAAAGAAAACAATTTGGTGTTGTTCTACTTGTCAAGTATTTATAGATATTTTTTAAATTACAAAAGCAAGTGGGAGTTTTGTTTAGATCTTGAAGAGATTAAATTACAATTACAAAACACATAATCTTCTAAAATACACTAGTGAATATCATGATGAGGTCAAATATGATATACCTCAAAATGATGGAATTCTCATTCATAGATCCGCAAGGATATCTCGGATATTTGATATGATGAGAAATATGAATTACGGGATCATTGTAAACCTGTTAATCATAATGATACATTACCTAATATTGAATTGTGGTAAATTATTCATACTATGAATGTTAAGATGTTGTCCAAAGAGATAATCAACTTTGTAAACTTGGTTTATCTTAATAAAGATGAGTTTCTTCAAAGGAAGGAAAACCCTTTGTGTAGAAATCATATGGACAAAATTGTACATGTGTTTAATGCATGGCTTGTGACAAGATTATTAATCACACTTAAGCGATTAACTGTGATTGAATATTCTTTCCTTGGCACATTAAATATATAATGATTATGATTGTCATACTTAATTTCATTTATATGAAATCTGACAATGAATATAAAAAACTCTTTGTTGTGTGATTACTTTTGCGAGGACGATAAGTAATACAAAGGAGTTTTATAAATTCACATAATCTTTGGAAATGTACAAAAGGCAAGAATCCATTAATGGATATATACATGCATCTAGGAGAGGATTCTTATGTTTAACTATTAAATCCAATTTTTGGTTTAAAAATTAAAATAAGATAATTTCTAAGTATTCTTGAAAGCTAGTGGGAGTATTATGTTTATTTTCTTTAAAATCTTATATGATGTGGGTAGTAACATTCCATCTAAGATAAAATGATAAGTTCTGGTTTGGAATGGAACTTCACTTGAAAGATTTAGAAAATAAGACATACAACCTTGGAAATATGTTTATAAACATGTGCAGTAAAATAAATGAGTCTAAAAGAACATGATATATCATTTGTAAAATGGATATGTAGAACATGAATAAAATCTTAGTTTGACACAAGGATTTTTCATGAACATCATGTGATTGTTGTATCATGCTTGAAGGCAAGATGATTTGACAATATTGATATCTAATGAAGTTATTAGAATGAATATTCTAATAGAATATGTTTGAATCTAGAATTACATTCCTCACCGAATTGCTCTCAAAATTCTATAGATGATCAATACAAAGAATTGTTGCGTAATTGTCATAGCCAATAAACTTGAAAGTTTGGAAGGCATCAAACATTACAATCAGAGATATTGAAGTTTACTTAAATTCTTAAAGAGCATATTGTTGTTTGTATACAATGATGTTGGTATAATTGAGATGACACTCAATACTAGTCATGGGAGGATTTCATCCTTGTAAATGGCCATGTGAACTAGTTGTGCTCAACCAAGAGCATAGTTGCATTATACAATAAAGAATTAGAATGCTTTAAACTTTAAAATTGTTTGAAAGTTTGATTGTCATAAATTGGTGGTTGAGGATGTCACACACTTTATGAAATATTATGTGGCAATATCAAAATATTTTGAATGCACACATACAAGAACTTCACTAGTTGAATTCTTGAAATAAGTATTCTCAAAATTCCAATAGATCAAAGTTAGTTGAAATTATGTCTTGTCAACAAGTATGAGTGTCATTACTTGAGGCATAATTCATTAACAAGTATTATCATGCATTGATCTATTTAGTATTTGGATAAGGGATGTTTTGAACAAATATTATTTAAATGAAATAAAATATTGGTTATGTTTATTTTCATTTTCTTAATATTATATCCTATATTTGCATGTTTAATCCGTGAATAGCTTATGTTATTCTAAATAGTCCATTGTCGATCAATGATGTGGGAATGTCATTGAATTAAGACAAATCTGAGTTTTGGTAGAATATACTTTTAAAGTATATTGATGCGTGGAACATACCAGATTCACATGATATTCAATGAATTGAATATAGGACTCATCCCAACTTTACATGATGATACTTTATGGATCTTTGTCATTAAGTATATCATGAAGTGTTTATCCTCGGACTTGAGATACCGAGATAACGATATGAATGTAGTGCATTTGTGTAAGATAGTCTAACGCTATCCGTAACTCGTAGTTATAAGGGCTATTTTCGGACGTGTTGCAAAGTTCATGAGTTATGTTTGTAGTCAAGAGAATTTGTTTCAAAGTATAATACTATATTTGGGCCCCTCGTAGGGTTGACAAGATGTTTGTATGGCCATACCCAAGATCTATCGGAATACGCTCAGGATGATTTGGTAATCTTGTTCAATCAAATTCAACGAAATGTAATATTAACTTATGATATGACTTGATCCATATTCATAGTTAATGTAGTATTAGTAACAAAAGGATAAGTAAAAATGATGAATCATTAAATGGTTTTCCAAGAGACCATCTTGGATTTGATTTGGGGCATTGGCAGTGTAAAGCTAGACTAACCGATGTCATTACTATATTTAGTAATATCCAAGTTGGAGCTGAAAGGTTTTATGGATATTTATATATATGTATGTCCGATTCAACTCGAGACTTCGGGATTGCACACATTACGTATGAGAGTTGATGTTAATAATTAATATATATAATGTTATTATTAATTATTAGTCACGAAATAAAACATAACGATAGTTAAATATTTAACGAGGTTTAGTTAACGGTTGTTAAATGTAAACTACGAGGACTAAGAATGAAATTAGTGGACAAGAAAGATCCGGAATCCCTTTGGGATGGCTTTCCGGCCGGTCGCTGGCTACCCAACCCAATGAGGTGGGATTTCTTGGTCACCAAGTTTTGAGAATGTATATATACAAACCCTTGTATTCATTATTCTCCTAATCTTGGACCACCAATAACCTAATTTCTTCCTCCTCTCCTCTCTCTTGTCTTTGGCCGATCGGTTCCAACCCTTCCCCATAGGGTTTCGATTTTCCAAACTCAAGAAACAAGTGTTTGGTTTTATTTGTGATTCAAGGAACTAGCTTTTCACATCAAATCGCTAATAGTACGTGTGTACAAGAACGAAGGACAAGCACGCTTTAGCTTGTAATCTTGGTGGTCAATTTTGTGTGGGTCGAATTGATTAAACCCTTAAGTTAGGGTTTTGGGTTTTGTTTCTTGTTCAATTACCGTTTGATTCTTGAATTGCTAAAAGGTACGCGTTTTCTTATTCGGTTAATTACTTACATATATTATTCCTATTTACTTCGGCTGCATGCTTTGATGATGTTATTTGATTTTATATAATTGTTATGAGTATTAAATCCCAACACATATATAACGACATCCCGATTGACCGAATAAGTTTATATATATATATATATATATATATATATATATATATATATATATATATATATATTTATAAATTATCGATATCAGATATTGAATTAAGCACTTCTTTATAATCATTTTACTCGTATTCAGTTAACCTGAACTTGAAAAAACTCGACGCAAGATACTTGAACCCCGACTAACCCAAGTATCATGTATATTATTTTTAGTCTTGACGTGACTTGAACCCAACCCGGATTAACCTAATCCGACCAACCTGACCAGATTAACACCTCTAGCTACATCTATATAGAACCGAATAAACTTCCTTCTTTTATAACTATTGAAGATGACAGTTCATTTATTTAGAGTACAAGGTTCAGATTGTGAATTTATTGTTGATTATCCAAATTCAACAATCAGGCAGGCAAGGAATTTTTTTTACCGTAGTGTCAGACTTTTCCACCAACTAATTGGCGAGATTTGATTTCACCGTCGCACATACTCATATATAATCGAATAAAGAACCTCTTATTTTGAAAAGATTGCAAAACTATTACGGAATTTTTTGCACCTACCAGTCCGGAATTGGACTTGCAATTGCATTATTACTATATATATAACTTGGGGACACAAAACGGTGACCATGTACGTCGTTTAGGTCACTGGCCAGCCTTTTTGCGTTTTTCTTGAGACCAAAAAAATACTTCTTGCCCTGTAATCTTGGCCCGATCCACAAAGACTGTTGCCGCCTTTCTATTATGATAACAACGGAGTGTCAGGATACGAGTCACCCTCTGTTTCTTTCTCAGCCGATCACAGCCTTGGTAATAGGTAATTGATGTATTTGGCTAATTAGTGGATGTCACAAGAAGGTGGGTTGATGGTTGGTTGGTTTCGGCGTGGCTCGGTGGATGACGATTGAACCTTAATTGGGTTTTCGGTACACCGGATATTATTTTGCGCTAATTTTGGTCTCTTCGTGGTTGGTCGGAGGTACCATGGTATGTTTAAGGTGATGTTTCTTTGTTGAACACTAAGTGTTTTCGTTATTTCAATCCGGTACTGTTTTTTGTGGGTTAAGTTTTATTTGTTGTGAAATAAGCTAAAGCAAGGTCGGGTAACGATATGTTTGGTAGTTTTACTTTAAATATGTCACCGCTATAAGCGGCTATACTATTGTTTAATTGAAACTTTTTTGCTTATATATTTAATTGGTTGGCAGGTAAAAAAAGTAAAAGAAATTATGAATCTCATGGTATTCGGGTAACGATATGGTATCCTGTGTGTTGATGATTGGTGGTTTTTTGGCTACGCGACCACTGTCTTTGGTAGTTGCAGCCATAGACCATCATTGGTGATGGTATTTGTTGCTTACAGAGTGTTGCCATAGTAAAGAAAAAAAATTGAATGTCTTTGCTGAAATCGATAATGGTTCGGATATGTGTAGAAGCAAGGTTGTAACCGTCCGACATCATTTTTTTTATCAAATCAAAAGACTCGCCTTCAGAAGTGTATGCGTTGTGTTATTACAAACGATGACATTTTTTGTCGATTTGATACTGGGATATATGAGGGGATGATGAGTCTAGGGGTGGAGAGGATTAAAGATGAGGTCGTCCGGATCTTGGCACGGAAACTTATTAAAGTTGTAGCCATGGAAAACGTATTCTCTTAACCTCATCGTTTCGCTCTACTGATTTGACTAAAGTGGTGAACGTCCCGCTTAGCGGGGCAAATCACTAGATTTGCGTACCATTGCGGATGTTTTAGCTTTTTATTCCCACCATATCTCGACCCTTATAGACACTTTTTTTGAATTTTTATCCCAGATCATTTTGGTACACCTTCTCTCAGATGGCATAAATTCAACGCACATATCCTTTTATCGATGCGTGTGATTTTGGCTTCAAATCGTGGGAATGTCATGGAATTTGCTTATTTTAGCAACATATACGAGGTTTGTGGTTGCAGAATCACGCTTGGTATCGAAAGTGATTTCACACGATGCTATAAACTATGGTAATAAATATGTTCAAAAATGTGGTCACAAGTCAGATATAAGATGTGATCATAGTCAATCGATTTTACATTTTGTTGGTTTCACCGTGGCGGTGGTTGGAATCCCTTTTATCTGGTGCTATGTTACATATGTTTCCGTAACCTGCTACAAAACGGGTCCGCGAGATGTCGTTTAGGACTAATCGTTTTGTATCCTCAAACTATATACATAGTAATTCACATGTTGCTAAGGCGATGATGATAATTTTGTACATTTACATTCTTCGACGACCGCTCCTTGGCGGGCAACTGAATTGTCGCTGCGCACCATGGTGTGCGCTTAATGTCGATTCTATATGTACATATCTGAGCCTCATTTTTCGTTGGGCTGCTATATAAACACCAGGATTAGAACTACGCGAACATGAAAGATAAATTGTCCACAGAAGATTGTCATCACCTGATTTCACTACAGGTTAGTTTTTTCACTACTGTGTTGTTTTAGGTATGAATGAAGGGACAAAAGCAGGTTGTAGCAGGTTGCGCAAAAGTGACAGCCAAAAACATTCCACGGCTCGAGGTTATTCAATCATACTTTTACATATTCTATGCCAGATGCCCAGTTATTCACGTTGTATTAACCTTCGTATTGTATAATTTCCGCAGGTATATACGAACCAGTTCACAATGTATACGACATTTGAGTGGAATCCACGGACAAGACGCAGATAATTGCATACTGAGCCTCGCTGTTGACAGTCGTCGTCTATTAAAGGTAGGTTAATTTATACATTCAGTGACTATGATATTGTTGAATCGTGAATATTACATGCCTTATTTCCTTTTAGATAGTATCCAGTTCGTGGTTTACGTAACACTATTGTATTCGTGATTGTTGTTATTGTAGGTATAACTGCAGTACATCCAGGTTGTACTAATTTACTTGGAAACACAAGCCTCAGACAGTGAAAAGTTCGAGGTTGCTTCACTATTAGTTTTTCTGTATTGTAAATATAACCCGAGAGAAGTTGTCGCCTTGGCAGTAAACGGTTCTCACAGGTAGCGAAACGTATATACAGGTACCTTCATTCTTTATGTTTGTGAAATTGTGGATGGACATGTTTCTTTTATTAAGGGGGTGTTACAAATTGCTTATAAAAGCAGCTTATTTTTCCTTTGATGCAAAATTAGCTTCGTAAAGAGTGTTTGGGATTGGTGTTTATATGATAGATTAATATTGAAATGAGATTGTTTGGGATTTCATATTCTATTATGCACATCGGAGTATATTTGTATGAATATGTGTTTAATTGTTGTTATGTTTTACTCTTTTAGATGGAACTTTTTATGTGGATTTACGTATCAGTCGTCTTACAAAGGTAAACAAAATTTTTCCTTTTCAGTTTTTATCCTTACTCATAGCTCCTTATTAGTTTTAAGTCAGTGGGTATGTTTTATTTCAGGTTAAAGATGGTTGCTTTATGGGATTTTAATGAACGTATACCTCTACAATTGTATTGGGTTTGCTTTAAGAAGTTGCCAATAGCGACAACAACAACAACTCACTGCGAAAGCAAGGAGCTAACGATCAACTTTGTATGCTCAGAGGTAACTTTTCCGTCAAAAGTTATATTTTAACGTCAGCAATACAACGCTTGAAATTATCTGCCAGATTTAACTTCAGCTGATTGGCTCATTCGTTTAACAACGATATTAATATTTATAGAAGCGTACGAAAAAACCCACGTCGAGTGGAGACCCACCAAAAAACACGCAACTTATGATGCATACAACCGTGATTTCATCAAAAAGGTTCTGCACTAGGATTAGGTTGTTACTGATAAAGTGATAAGAGAATTGTTTCAATTATGCGGCTGACGCCGGACCTATATGGCAACCTAATGTCGGGAGGTACGTACTTCTAAACAGTTTGCTTTGTATATCATACTAAATTATGTTCCAACTGATATTTAAATGGCTAGCTTAAACTAATTCTTTCAACCATTATAACTAGCTAAAATTAATGACTGACTATTACAGGAATTGTTGAACAGAATGCGCTACTTATGGGCAGGGTGCACCGGCTGTGAATTGTGTGTGATCGTATATGTACGCACAATACCAACTTTCTTTTTACTCACGTTCGCGTTGTTTGTGTTCCCTAATTCTTCTCCTTCTTTATTAGTTATCCAGGCCCACCATCAGATTATTCATACAGTCTTTTTCATGATTCATTCAGTTGATGTCGCTTCTACAATGGTTTTCCCATAAATCCATCGAAACGGTGGTAAAGATGATATCGATTCTCCAGCTCAGAGGCGGGCATACTCAATTGAGAAGATGCACCTGTGACACCTGCTATTGGCGCACGACACAAGAATTTGGCGAGTACTCGAACCAACATCATGGTTCCACGGTCGGGCAGGCGTACACGCACCCGAGCAGGTAAAATTGTTGCCTATTCATTATTAGCGCTTACGTGTTTTGTTCTTTTACTAGATTCATACTATTTGATTTGGCCTCATTGCAGGAGCTCTAGGCACGTACGTGTCTTTAGGCCCGCACAACAGGATTTGCGGACATTGTAGTTACCTGAGTTTACATATACGACATTGTGATATGTGTGCATAAACATCCTGCTGCCAAACATGCTCCCCGGAAACTACCAGGTACAAATTCTAGGTTTTAGCACTTTTTTGTGTGTTGTTCGTATATTTTTTGGAGATACTTCGTGCATAATTTCCTGCCGCCAAACGGATATACCGATAAATATCAAGTGCCCCGCCGCAACGCAGCGGTTTCGGGGCAATCCTTGTTTGGATAATTTGTATGAATCATTTTTCAACTTATAACCACTTGCTCACTAAAAAAATTGTCATTTAGTGACATTTAAAAAGGAATGAGATCCTCTCAAGTTGAGAGGTACAACTTGACTTAAGTTGGTTGATTGTGAGCCATTGAATTTGATCCAATGGTTCAAATCAAAAGAAGTTCTTTTAATTTAAGCCATTAGAGCAAATCCAATGACTCATAATGGCCCAACTTGAGTCAAGTTATACCTCTCAACTTGAGAGGATCCCGTCATCAAAAGTTAAAAAAGTGTTGCTAAATGTAAACAAAAATATAAACTGTTACTAAAAGTTTTATGTGATTTTCCTATACTTGAAAATGTAGGTAGGATTATAGTTAATAAAAGTTTATTTATGGTGACACAAAAAAGTGTGAAGATACATTTTGCTATTTGAGATACATTTTGTTCATAAAAAGTGTTGTGAAAACTCAAAATTTAAGCTTTTACCCTGTAAAAAGTGTCACTAAAAGGTTGAACTTAGTGACATTTTTTTGCGTTACTAAAACCTCAGTTACCATAGGTCCATTATCTTGTAGATGTATCATACTGACTTTGGTTTTGTTGTCTATCTGTGTTACTCTTAAAAAGCATCATTTTCCTCCGTTGTGTAGTTCGATAAAATTCAACGAACTTACATTTTCACTAACTTCTCTTTTATTTAGCAGAAAAATATTTACTTTTGTCCTCATTTGTTTAAAAAAGTGATTTTTTGGCAGCAGATCGTGATGGCGCATGGCGGCCTGGTGGTTATTCAATGGTGGTGATTTTGATTGGGATTTGCGCAAAATTGAAAAACGAAGATAATAATACTAACCATGTCAGTTAACTCCAAACGATGTAAAAGTTATGGCGTAAACAAGATATAGTTAGGGTTTTGGCCGAAAATTTTCATTTTTTAAAGAAAAAGAATAATGACGATGTGGATATTGCAAAACCCGGGTAAGTTTTTACGATCCTCCTAGGCAGATTACCTAACCGTTGTAGTGTAGTATATGCAATACATGGGGGAATTGATCGTTCTCTGAGGGAATAGTGAAGTAGACTCGAAGTATATGACGAAATAAGTCTAAAGGTTGAAGGAATGTTATTTTTGGTCTTTTTATGTTTATTAGAAAGAAAGTGAAATCTTGGGTATTGGAAGAGTTTGGTTTTAACTACAAATTTAAACTACTAATTAAACTAACACTAAACTAATTGCAAGGAAAAGTAAATTGGTGAACTTCTTATAAGAGAAAAAGTTTATTTACTTATAATTTCATTACTCTTTATTTAAATCCGATTGTGTTGTCGAATTGTCACGTCCTTATTTAATAGAGTGTGGAGTATTCCTTATTACCGGTTGTGGTTTGGTCAGTCCCACGTCTATAAACTAGTCTAAGTGAATGACGCCTATATGAATTATCAAGCTCACCCAATAACTAACTACGGATTAAATACTCAATATCAAGTCAATTAACATATAAGTTATCAGCTACACGTTTTAGTGGATATTCAAGCTAGTATAATTTTTTCTAGCCAGTTTTCCAGCTCTTAACGCAAACACCATTAAAGAAGAGACGACAACATAACAATCATTAACTAGGTTTCATGCAATCCTACGCAAATAGTAAGTGATCTAGCCTAGCATGGTAATGAAAAGAGAATCAACTAAATAAATCAAACAATAACACATAGACATGATTGAATGATTAATTAAATAACTTATCTTTCACCAAACCTGAAGACATCAATGGTCAAAAGGCCTACCAAAGTTGTAAAATTCGTCTAGGTTTTATCCTCCAAAAGTTGCACACCTTATAATGAAAACAATACATACATACACACACACACACACACATATATATATATATATATATATATATATATATATATATATATATATATATATGTATATATATATATATATATATATACACACACAAAATTGTGACGGCGTCACTTGTTAGGTGTGACGTCGTCAGCTCGTCGTCTCTCAGGGTTTTGCTTCTGCACCGAATTAGTTGTGACGACATCACTTTTAGGTTGTGACACCGCAAGGCTTCAAATCTTTGGTCATGACACCGTTAGCTTGAGTCCGTCTCCATAACCTGAGTGATAAAAACACATTGTGATGGTGTTACTTATTAGGCTGCGATGCCGTGACGAGGCCTTCTCGTGACGGTTTTCCCGATGTTGTTTTCTTCCTTTTCCCATCCTATACTTCCTTTTCCAGCATGTGGAAAACTAGAAGGGGGGGGGGGGGTTGAATAGTTTTTTCCTATTTTAAGTTAGTTTCTAAAAACTTTAGATTCGACGTTATGTGAAATCGTATGGATGAAGATAAAGTATAGATCTAAGAGTAATGAAAGTAAAAAAAGTAAAGCAAGGGAAAGAAATGACACAACCGATTTATAGTGGTTCGGCTACAAGGACACCTTCCTTGCCTTACTCCACTCCCTGAGTCACCTACTCGAGAGTTCAAGAACTATGTCAACAAACTCCTTCAACTTTGCGGAGAAGCCTTCACAACATTGCTTACACCTTTTTCCGGTACAAAGTTAAATACCGAGTCCGTAACACGGAGGACTAAACCAACACGACTACTACACAACAACTATGTAAAATATCAAGTACAAGATCTTTGCTACAGAAATCTTGTGGAGAAACAAATCAATCAAGGACCCCTTGCTTGGATGACTTGTAGTAAGCTCGTGATCTCGCCTTAGAGAAGGACCTATATGAGAATCACAATAGAAGAAAGAAGAACAACTCTCTAGATCAAGTGATCTTTTGTTAGAAGAGAGTAAGAGTATATGAGAGAATTAGTAAGAAGAGGGGTGAAGAGAAATGAAGAAATGGCTCTCTATTTATAGGCAAAATTTTGCCATCGCTTCCACGGATCCCTCCCTTAAGGGATCCGTCTAGTGTAATGTCAGGGAACCGTGGGACGCTCCTCTTTGCCCATGGGTTTTTTGGTTATGGGTCATGGGTCGTGGGTTATGGGTTGGTCCATGGGTAATTCATTAGATACAATGTATCTAATAGATGCAATGCATCTAGTCAAATGGATATGGGTCAATACCATGGGTTATGGATATGCTCCATGGGTTGTTATTTTTACCCATCCTAATAAACTATTACAACAAATGATTTATTATAACAATTTGTATTAAATGACTATATGTAAATGCTTTACAAAAATAACATGTATCCTTATAATTTTACTTATGATAAAATTATATTTGTTATCAACAAAACACAAAGAGATCGCTAAATATTAATAAACGTTTTTACGGTTTATTTGTATTAACACAAAATTTGCTTCCCAAGTACCTAAATAGAAATGATTTAGGGCAATAAATGATCAAATATATGGCTTTAGAGGTTAAATAACCCCTTAAAAGCGGATGAAATTACACCTCATCTAATGACGTGTAGTCCGCGTTCGGGTCACGAATCCGACCAATGACCGCTACTAGCGAGCCCAGCACGTCTGGGCTAACCCGATAACAGTTTGGGCTCACGAGGGCCCAAACCCAAGTTATTTATGGCATATGATATCGGATATCTCTTATCTTTGGAGATAAACGTTTAAGAACCGACTTAGGCGGGATACGCCGAAGCTTGAGGAACACGAAATCAATAAGGGTTTCGTGTATATATAAAGGGCATCCTAACCCTCATTAAAGGTATGATCTAATAACCCTAACTCTCAACTAAACCCTAAAACCGATTACTTATTCTCACGCCGTAGGATAATCGTGGGAGACAATCCCACGGTAATCCTAACGGTGTTTTCGCTTTAGTGCGCATGTCTCAAGCATTAAGATCCAATTGATACTAATCGAGTCCAAACAAGGAACGCCCAAATTTTGTATCAACAAGTGTCGCCATCCGTGGGACCAATCACTAAGAACTAGAATGACGAAGCAAGGAAACCAAAACCAACATCGATGGTGACATACATGGGAAGAAGCAAGAAAGTGGATCAGCTTCTAAACAAACCTCTTGGACAACCAGAGACTACTAGAAACCAAGGATCGCCAAGATCTTGTCTTCCCCGATGGTGGAACCACGCCGGGACAACCAAGGCCACCACAACCACCATCGGCGCAGAAGGTCCATCATGCGACTCCTTTTACCACTCCACTCCAATCGGTGCTAGAGACGGACCTCACAAAAGCACCGGATGCACCGACCGAAACAAGGGTCTAGTGGTAGAAATAAACACCCTTGCTCTAGAAGGGGTTGCCGAATCGGCGCCAAGTGATTTCGTGTCTGTATGAAACCTTGGTCGCTTCATGCAAGAGGAAGCGAAAAAGAGGTCAAGTCGGAGTTTGCACGCCCGACTTCGATTTCGCCCGAGTATGAGACATCTCCACCGCGGCCATAAGAAGGAAAAGCGCTGAAGGGATAAGCCAACCCCGGTATTTACCGGACCGGGAGAGAGTGGAGAAGGATGAAGCAGGACATGCAAGCACTGGGGAACACGAAGAAGATGGACGGCGTACCAACGCCCACGCTTAGGATGGGTAGCCGCAGGGGTCCATGACAGACTTGGACGACGTTACTCTCCAAGTGAAAGCCAAGTGAAAGCCCTTCGCGCGTAATTGAGGGACACCGGTGCAAGCACCGAAAGAGGGAAAGCTCGTCCTCCGGTAACTCCTCGGACAACGAGGATAGCTAAACCGCACTAGAAGTCCGTGAGAAAATATCACGACCGTGAGGAGGAAGACATGTCCCTTCCGCGGGCGCCAAAAGGTGGATGCGCTCACTCGCCCATCGGCGATTTCTAAAATAAAAGGAGGCGCATGCCCGCTAATGTGAAAACCTATGATGGAACAGTGATCCGACGATCACCTAAAATTTTCGAATCACCGGCCATACCATCAAAATTGGCCACGCCATGTGGTGCCACATGTTCAATTCCACACTAGTGGGAAGCACTAAACCGGTTCAAGAAGCTTCCACGCAGCATTGATGGCTTTGAAGAGTTGCGGAAGGTGTTTCGCCTGAACTTTACTCAAAGGAAAAAGTGCGCTAAAAACCATGTCGAACTCGCTAGGGTAAAATAGCACCAATGGGAATCTACAAGCGCTTATGTGGAGCGCTACAAAGATGAGTGCATACACATTAAGGCATGCCCCGAAATACTAAAAATCTCACTGTTCATGAACGGGATCAATAACCCAGAACTCATCAAAAGGCTGAATGACGGAGTCCCACAAACCTTTGATGAACTTATGAAGAGCACGAGGTCCTTTATCCAAGGGGAAGCTGCCGCGACGGACAGTAAGAAAGGTTACTCAAACTATAGGTCACAAGAACAACCTCGGAGACAATCCATTGACTAGAGTAGCAACCGCAACAAGAACTACCGCGGGCGGGGAGCGACGGGATAATGCAGATATACCCACGACCAAGACTCCAAAGGAGATATTCACGACGGAGGCGCCAAACTTCCCAAGACCTCCACCAATGCGCACCCCAGAGGATCGGCGCGTGGGGACTGGATACTGCGACTATCATGGAGAGAAGGGCCACACCACCAATGAAGGTGTCCAATTGCACCAGCTAATTGATAAATTAGTAAAGGAAGGCAGATTGGACCATTTGGTAAAAAACATCAAGGAAGGGAAAGATAAGCAAAGGACTGGAAACAAGAAAGAAACACCTAAGGATAAGGCTGATACCATATACATGATACAATCATGGCGTGGATGACTAGGCGTAAGATCGCCAAGTTTTCCCGTGGAAGCGAAATATCTTTCCCCACCTTGGCTGCGAACAACGCAGTGGTGGAACCGATCACCATTGAAATCAACGTAGGGGGTCACGATATCCACCGCATGTATGTTGATGGAGGAGCGTCCGCGGATATAATGTATGAACATTGTTTCAAGCGCATCCGCGACCGAGATACGCAGCCAACTAAGCCCGCCAAGACGCCATTGACCGGCTTCACAAGCAAAAATATGGCCCATGGGGCAAACGCTAGCTAGTCAATGTGGGTAATAAGGAGCACTCGACGTACCGATGACCTTCATGGTAATCAAATCCCTTCGCCATACAATGGCATTATGGAAGACCGGGGATATCTATATAGCGTAGTACCATCTACGCTACACGGAATTCTTAAGTTCCCAGTGGAGGGAGGCATTGTTACTCTCTACAATACCACCATACCACCCGGAGAATGTAACACGATTACATGTGAGACGACACCCATTCCGCATAGCGCAACTAAAGTGCCAAACCCGAGGGTTGCAATTCATCCCGATTACCCGCAACAAGAAGTATCAATCTGGGGATCGCTATCCGAACGGTAGGGCAATGCGACTCTTGCAAAAGAACTCGGATATCTTTGCATGGGAACCAAAGCACATGACCGACGCACTCACGCCGACATACGAACACAAGTTGAGAATCCGACAAGGATACTCTCCAAGATGACGTGGAAGCGTGGCTAGGCTCTAGAGGCGCAAGTAATTCCGGCGTAGTACATAAACCGGTGGATGCGGTATCATGCTAGAGGTCTACTACCATGACCGCTTTCCAACCCAGGTGATGGTCAAGAAGAGCGATGGTAGTTGGAGGATGTGTGTTGACTTCACGGATCTCAACAAGGCATGTCCACAAGATCGCTATCCGCCACGGGATAGATCAAAGGTAGAATCTTTGTGTGGATACCACTTTAAATGCTTCCTAGACGCATACAAAGGATATCACCAAATCCAGATGGCTAAGGAAGACGAGGAAAAAATGGCCTTCCATACAAGCTGGCGCTTTATTGTTATACCAAGATGCCCTTTGGCTTAAAGAACGCAGGTGCCACCTACCAACGGTTGGTTGATACCGCATTTGAAAGATGTGCCAGGCGCTTTAACCTAGAAGTTTATGTTGACGACCTTGTAATAAAATCCATATGAATATGAATTGGTGCGCGACATTGAGGAAACATTTAAGACACTAAAAGAGATCAACATGAAACTAAATCCTAAGAAATGCACTTTGGCACTACGTAAGGCATGTTCCTTGGATATCCGATAGAGCCCGATGGCATCAAACCGCGTGTCCAGAAAAACGAAATTTCGTCATCCAACTTCCTTCACCACGCACGCCGAAGGAAGTCCATCTCTAAACGGAAAACGCCGGTTTTGAATAGATTTTTGTCCAAATCGGCAGACAAGTCATTCCCTCTCTTCAAAACACTCAAGAAGTGTACAAAAAGGGAGACTTTCACGGACTACTGAGGCGTAAGAAGCTTTCATACAACTTAAACAACATTTAGCGGCACTCCATAATCGGTTGCAATCTCGCCTGTGGGAAGAGTTAATTATGTATTTGTCAGAACCCATGGAGCGTCCAACGCGGTGCTACTAATGACATGAATTCGCACAAACACCGGTGTATTTCATAAGCAAGGCACTCAAGAAAACGGAGATTAATTACAGTGCAATGGAAAAGTTGGTTCTAGCATTAGTATTCGCCGCTAAACGGCTACGCAGGTACTTCTAGATGCACCCAATAGCGGTGATTACAGACCAGCCTATCAAACAAATTATCTCCAAACCTCGACGATCGGGACGCTACAAAAGTGGAGTGTATTGCTAGGCGAGCATAACATTTCCTACGCACACCACGCTACGCTTAAGGGGCGATACCGCAGACTTCATCATCGAAGCCGACACCGATGACACACCTTCACAAAGCAAGGTAGAACTACAAGAACCATGGATCTTGTTCACGGACGGATCCTCATAGATGGGTCAGCGCAGCCTTATCCAAGGAATGGAGTTCACTTACGCGAAGCGTTTCAATTCACGCCCATAAATAACGAGGCGTAATATGAAGCCCTCGATTTCGGGTTACGCATTGCAGCTCGAATGGGCATACGCAACCTGGAGGCAAATGTGGACTCCCGGCTAGTGGCCAACCACGTGTTGGGCGAGTATGTGGCTAAAGAAGAAAACATGATCCAATACCTCGACAAAACCAAGTCACTAATCCAGAGTTTCGACAGGTTTACTATCAAGCAAGTTCCTCGGGGGGAAAACAGAAAGGCGGATGCACTAAGCAAGATTGCATCCACAAGCTTTGCGCACCTATCAAAACAAGTGTTGGTGGAAACGCTGAAGAGCAAGTCCATCTCGGAGATGGAGATATCCACGGTGATAGAGGAACAAGGTCCTACATGGATGACCCCAATCATCGAGTTTATAAGCAAGGGCGTATTTCCCTAAGAACAGAAGGAAGCCCGACGAGTACGGCGCGCATCACAAAGGTTTGAACTTCAGAACGGTGTACTATATCGCCGCTCATTTCTACAACCATGGCTTCGATGTGTAGGACCCCTTCAAGCAGATTACGTACTCGGAGATCCGCGCCGGTTCATGTAGTATGCACTCGACCACGATCCGCTGTGGCGCCAGCGCTTACGGCCGATGCTATCGCCTACAATGCATCGTGATGCGCGGGACTTAATAAGAAAGTGTGGCGATTGCCAAGTTCACAGACCCGTTCTACGCCAACCACAACAGGAGCTAACACCTATTACGTCGCCATGGCCATTCTACAAATGGGGTATCGACATTGCAAGTCCCTTTCCTATCACAGCAGGAGGATTGAAATTCCTCATAGTAGCTATAGACTATTTCACCAAGTGGATTGAAGCAAAGGCGGTTGTAACAATCACAGGGAATTAGGTAAAACGGTTTGTTTGGGAAAATATTGTATGCCGTTTTGGATTACCTAGGGAAATCATCTCAGACAACGGAAAACAATTCTGTAACAACCCTTTCAAATACTGGTGCGAGAAGTTAAACATTACACAGCACTTCGCGTCGGTTAAACACCCACAAACCAATGGCTTAGTCGAGCGTGCAAATTGCAGTCTAGGTGAAGGAATTAAGGTACGGATGGATAAGTACAAAGGGAGGTGGGTTGAGGAATTATCGCATGTTCTGTGGGCACACCGCACTTCAATCAAAATTAGCACGGGAGACACTCCCTTTTCTCTTGTCTATGGGACAGAAAAAGCCGTCATACCAAACGAAATTAGGATGCCAACTATTCAAGACCGCCGAAGTTAATGTTACAACCAATGACGATGAACGGCGTATTGACTTGGACCTGTTGGAAGAGAGCGGCCAGCCCATATGTGAAGCGAGCTAAGTCAAAATGAAGAGATACTACGATGCTAAAGTTCGGGCCTCATTTAAGCCAGCGAAGTTCAGATATCAGCGCCAATGATGCGAGCCACGCAGAGGATACATGAAAACTTGGACCGAAGTGGGAAGGACCTTATGAGGTCATTGAAGCATTAGGAAAAGGCGCTGCATAAGCTGCGAGATATGGATGGACGCGAGCTACCACGCATGGAACATCTCAGAATCTCGCGTTGCTACCTCTAAGAATGGATACGGCCCAGCGCACGGATACTCATGTACTTTAGTATAATGCCTAATAACTATCCGTGTATATACATTCTGTTTTACTTAGGCAAATGTCCTTTTTCTTTACAAAAACTTGCAAGTATTAATAAAACGTCGCGGTTTCTAGCTAACTCCGCGACAAATTTAAATTGTTATTTACATATTATTCATATCTCAACACTGTTGTTTTATTATTTTTTTGCCTACATGGCGTGCATGCACCTACTATACCCACGATGGTAAAAAGGATGAGTAAACCTACTAAACAACTCGTTGAGTAAGAGGGTTGCAAACCCATCAACATTAGATCATACATCCTTGTTAAACACCTTATTTTCAAGACGCTGGAATAAGTTCAATGCGCATTCCACGACGGATGCTAACAATGCATACTATGCGCGTTTAACAAAACCAGGAATCAGGAATCTTGGCTCCTTACTATGATATTTACAGTACGCTGCATATCACACCATACACAATTATGTTAAAAATACTTAGAAATTATAAGTATGATAGTTCATACATGATTATGAACTCTATACATTAGTTGCGCTTATGTAACAGTTTGCTTCTTAGACAATAAGTACGTTTTTTATGCAAAAACAGATAACTAAGTACAAACATTATCAGTCACAATCACACCAACAAGCATTCAACAAAAGGGATATTTCATTAAGGACCACGAGTTCTTACAAAATGATATTTACAACGCAGATATATTCCCTAAACATAAGTCACTCACTGACATACCCTAATCACAAGTCACTCACTGACACTCATTAATCACAAGTCACTCACTGGCATTTCTTAGTCATATAACACTCACTAGCATCACAATATTTCTTAAGCATAAGCCACTCACTGGCATCATACTACTTCTTAATCATAAACTTTATAATTTCATATCACAATCGGGTTATGTTATAGTCACTCCTACCCCACACCTTACACTCCATGGACAATCAAACCATTCTAGGAGCAACCTTTCAATAACACCTATGAGAAAATACAATAAACCTTTGGCAAGATCTAAAAGAGCACGATAGAGGACCTATAATCCCACTGAAACTTGAAAACTTTTACTTACCTTGAGAATTTAAAAACCTAGAAGCTCCACATACCTTTTAAGAATAACCGTGCCTACCTTGTCACTCTCCTACAAACAAAAGAGTTGTCATACCAGCTATTTCCGATTATCCCTCAAACCATTATACTTCATGAATCACTTCATGAATCAATCTACTAACCAAATTACCACCTTACCATTACACCATAAAGTAAACTACAATTCTACCCATACCTTACCAAAATAAAGTGTTCCTTAATACTTTGAAAAACATTCCTGAACCACTCTATTGGTTACTTATTTACCCGAAATGCATTTTAAATTAATACCCCATAAACAGAAATGATCAATGTCCTCCTTGATAGCTAAGCTTGACCTTAGGATGTATCCTACACCTCTACCTAAAACCATAGATAACCATGAGGTTCATCAACTATTAAATCTCCATTCTTACCCAACTTAGACAACTAAACCCTACCCATAGCTATGAGTAAATGTTATATCCTGCTACATACTCTTGCTACAATATATTTTCCAAATTTGAGAATTCCCCTTTTTAAATCCAACAATAATACTTTCCAAATCCTCCGTTAAAATGAGACAAAATATCAAAACACTAAAAGTTTCAAGAAAACTTCCCTATACACCCCATAATTAAGAACCGGTTTTACAGTCTTTTGAAAATGTGTCATTTTTACATCTTATCGATTTTGAAATCTGGTCTTAATCAAACTTGTACAAACATTTAGAGAAATTCGAAAACAAATGTTTCTTCACCCTTTAAAGAAGAAAACACACAAACCCAGAAAGCAAATCTTAAGAATTAACCACTATACTTTAGAATCATTAAATACCATAAATGGGTATGTTTTACCATGGGAAGTTAGAGACTCTCACGTTAACAAATAGTGAACCCTCATAACATCAACTTTCACTCAATGAACCTACCGAGAAAATCATGGCTCTTCATATAGGATGTACCGACATAACACCTAGGTAGCCATACCCAAAGAGGAAACCCTAGGACAACCGAGAAAAACTCAAAACTTATTCCAAATACCATCACCTCGTTCCGACACCTATCGTATCGTAAATCGAGATCCGGACGGATCTCCGTAGAAGGTGGGTAGACTATAACAACCCGTAAAATTTCGGATTATTTTAATAATATTTATCGCTACCGAAAAATTCAAAACAATTATTTTCTCGACAAAATGCCAATATCAAAAATTTAAAACCGAGAGGTCATCTCGTTTCCTTAGAAATAAGACTCCGCTTGTCCACTATGTAAAAGGTGAAATTTATTATTGTCCAAGTTAAAATTTAAGCGTACATAAGCTTAATCCATTAGTTATTCCATAATGCAAATGCAGTAGCATACAAAACTAAAAATAAATGCCGAGATAAGAGAAAAATACACTTTTATCAATCACTAATGATTTACTTGAAGGAAAACGAGAGTTGTCTCGTTAATTCAGAAAGTCACGGCACCGCACGCATACCGGCACCAAATTAATAACGACAAACTATTATAATCAAATTCCAACATAATAAAGATGTCATATTATTACACTCATAAAATCGCTCCTAAAAATATAACTTTTATATTTTTTCGGATAATTCGGAAGGTAATGTACAAATAAACTCGACAAAACACGGAGTACTGATTATACTGTTTTATCAAATAAAACAAAACAAAAAAAGATAATCGCATCTCTTCCTCCCACACACGACAAAAGCACAAAACTCAGAAAATGAAAAGATATCATCTTCAACCTCTACTCCTAGCTACTCTTCATAGGTCGAATCTCCTAAAAGAGGAAAACCCAACATGTTATCCCATCATATCCTTCTCTATCTTACCAAAACCATGTAAGTTTTGGTTCCTCCAAATCCTCCATTGATGCTAGTTACAACTCGCATCTTAATCAAATGAGAATCAAGATAAAATCACACAAGAAAATCATATCTTCACCCCAATCTATCATGAGCAAGTCCAAGATTTCCTAAGTTTTGGAAGTTAACTAGTTTTGGCTTCAAACCAAGTCACAAGAAAAGAAAGATGGACAAGCTCTTCCCAAAATACTTTCTTTATCTCTAGTAGAGATGCAAATGCCCCAAACTCAGTTTCATCATCAACCTTACCAAAAATTAGGGTTCCTCCAATCATGGGGCTTCTCAAAATTGATAGAGGGGTTTTGTAGTTGATGGCATAAGGAAGCTACTCAAGAAGTTAATTGTTCCAAATCACCTCGAGTCTCCTCCAATTTGGTTTCTTAGTTTCGGTGTTCATAAGCTACTCGACCCACTAATGGGTTTAATGTAAGAACACATTCCTTGTTATTATTTTGTTATCTAATGAGTTGTAATTTCATTAAATTTGTAATTCGAATTTACATTATTTGTTGTGTCGATTTAAACTAATTATTGGATGTCATAATAATGTTACAATGTTAGTAACAAACTGGGTAAGTTAAAATGGTGATGTTTTGTTGTTGTTGTGTGGCTAACGAGAACCAAGAAACAGAAAAAGGTAATATTTTGGTGTCATAGTTTCAGCTTATTTGGAGTAGTAGTAAACTCGTTTAAGATTAATTAGCTGCTGTCTCAAATCAATTAGTGTACCCGCGTTCAAGTCGGGTTTATTGACCCAGACTCATTTGAGTCAAGACTCGGACGACACGAGCTTAACCGCACACCCAGTTTGTAACTGAGATTCAGTCGCGGGTTTGATTTTCTTGTGGTTGATAATCGGCTTAGTTGTTTTCGGCTTGTTGCCTGTTATCTCGACTTTTGTTTTAAGCATTCTTTGTTTTTTTGTTCATGTCTTGACCCATGCTGGTGATCTCTCGGCTGTGAGAACACGTATAGTCGAGGGGCATTGGTCTTGCTCGTTTCGTGTTTAGTTCATATCATCCTAAACCACTAGGTGACGAGTCATGTGCTCACGGGTTGTACTCGGCCTTAAAAATCACTAGTCGAGTTATTCGTAGCTATGGTCGTTGCTATCGTTATTATTGTCGTTTGATTCGGTACCAGGGGACTCAAGAGAGTCTAAATGGAATAGTGTTTGTTCAATCACACAAGAGTGTGCTTGCTTGATATTTCAAGTTACCCAAGACACCCAGAATGTGTTGCTATATTGTTTTACAGTTGACCTCGAAAGAGACTCGTAAGAGTCTGATTAGCTTCCTTTTTCACCTAGGTGCTTGCCAACTTTTCTCGCGTCAAAACTTACCCGGATGTTTTGCTTGCTTCGAACCAAGGGAGAACACCTAGATGGTGTTTCTCACTTTTCCTATCACCAGTCGAGTTAACCTCCATCGTTCTTGTTGTTTAAGTCGTATCTACCCTAGAAACCAGAGTATCCCAACGGGGGTATACTCGTTCGTGTTAGTTCAACTTCACTCAAGAAGGGTGATGTTTAACTACTAATAACGCAAGCCCATGGGGGTAGTCGGGTGAGTGTCGGATAGGTTGGGTTACTCAGTCGAGTGACCAAGAAACCCGAGTCTAGAGACTTGTTCAAATGTTGCGACATCACAGCCAAACGGCTTCACACCAGCAGTGAGCACAAGGGAAGCTCAATGGTATTAAAACCTGTGATATCTTGAAACCCCCAAACTGGGCCACAGCCCACGAAGCCCCCTCTAACTACATTTCTTTTCTTTTGGGCCGCAGCCCATCACCAGCACATATGGTGCGTTCTAAATGAAATGATATGATATAAAATGTAGGGTATACTAGCATATAAAGGAAATCAAATATTTGTAGTCTTTTGGTTGATGTCGTGTTTCGTGCTCAATCCATACCAATGACATTCCTAAAAGTCCATAATAAGAACATAACTGTAGAACTGAATTGGTAGCATAATCATTCAAATAAGATGAGTCTCTTATTAAAAATACAAACTGGACAGTTTTATAACAAAAGGGTATTATTCTCATTCCTCCACTAAACCAACCAATAAAATTATGAAATCTAATTAAACTTTAAAAGCATTAAAACTTTGCATCTAAATGTTTTTGGTTAAAAACTTAAAAGGGAAAATTTACAAAACTTTGATGTTAGTCACCTCGTACAAATGACAATTCACATCCGGGCCATGCCCGATCTTTGACAAATATATTTTTGTAACATATCATGATTTCAAAAGTAACTAGAATAAATAGAATATACACTCGGCTCATGCCGAATTTTCTATAAACATGTTTACTATTTTACTACTCCAAATGAAATACATTTTTGAAATCATATAAGACGAGTTATATTTGCAACTTTTCAAAACATAATTATCATTTTGAAATGTATTTGATAAAACTCATATTGTGTTTAAAAATACAAATTTCGTATAAATTAAGCTAAGACTTAATTTTCTGTAAATACATATGTGTATATACTCAATATATATGTATACATATCCCTCTCACATGCGTCTTACATTATATATGTACAATCTTGTGTACATCATCCCTCGGTTATCATCAAACCGAAGTCTTGTTCATCCTGATATCTTTTTCTGCGTGTACCCTTCCAAGTATTATCTTTTGGTCATCATTAAACCAAAGTCGAAATTCCTTTCTTGAGATTTCCTTTCATGTCATCCCACATAAGCCGAAATCCATCCAAGTCTTTGTAAATTGTTTTAAGAAAAACGATGTCACTTAAGCAACAACAACAACAACAACAACAACATAAACATTGAAAACTTATAAAGTTAGTTAAACTTTATCGAGTCTTAAACAATAAAGACTAAATATGCCGTACTTAATTAGGTTGCGTGTCGGATGCCGTGCACTATCACTCCTTGATTTAATTCCCTTTAGACTTCTAATGGCTAAGGTGAGTTTCATAGCCCCTACTTTTAACTGCTTTATACTTGTTTTGGGGGAAGATACATGCTCATTTTACTTAAATCATTTTACTTGTGCATTCCATGCATACTATGCTTTCACATGTTTAAAGTTTTCATCATACATAGATGTTTTATAGAGCATACCAAAATGTTTGACCTAGAATATTACGCAGCTTAGCCTAAGTCCTTAGATCCCAAATTGCCCTCTTCATGAACCGTCAATTCCTCTGGGAAGCTAATGTTATAAATAGATCTATTGAGGGTGACACCTCTGTTCGGGTTGACCCCGCTTGGGTCAAGGCGAAACATATAACATGTCGAGACCGAGTGTATCGGGATAAACACTCGCCATGGGCTCCTTATTTGTATGACTTCTTTGTGCATACAAGAACCGTCGAGTTTCGTTGCATGAACTTAGTACTAGCGTAATAGATTCAATATATGACATTATATTCGTTGTAATGTACATATACTCTACTTATGGTCCACTAATGAAATCTCTTTTATGAAATCTTGTTATGAATTGAAACCATAAACTTTATGACATTATGCAAGACGTAATGATCATCAAAACCAAATTTGAGACTGTAATGAAATTCCTTTTATATAAACCTATGAACTCACCAAGAGTCGACCCCTTTAGCACGATCTTCAGTTTGAAGTGATAGCTTATCTTTGGAGGCGCTAAGGCATGGCATGGTCATAGATGATTTATGTATTGGGACCACTCGTTTATAATGGGCCATTTTCCGCATCAAATCAAAATGTAAACATTGTTTTTAAGAAATGAATAAAAGTTTATTTATGAAAATCAGTTGTTCTATGCTTATGTTGTGATATCAATTTAGTAGCACCCCATACGCCAGTATGCTCTACGAGACATTTTGGGGGTGTTACACAACACCTAAGAGATGACCTCCACATGGCGCAGCCCCGACCTCCTTTAGCTTCTTCAACAAATCGAGTCTTGGCGAGATACAGCGGCAACACTAACAAAAATCTACCCCGTCGGACCTAGGAAGATGCGCTGCGCCAATACCACACAAAATGGCCTTGCCTTTAACACCTTTCTTCTTGGCAAGTCTCGTAGCATGAGCTTCCAAGGATTCCTTTAAAGGGACTTCTCCAAAGGCTAAAGGATTCAAGATGTCGGCGAGCGAAAATAGGCACCTCGCAGTACTGGACTCATCGATTTAAATAATAATCGGTCATCTCTGATTTTCAGACGATGGCGGCTAAGGTTAGTCCCTCCATAATTACCCTATGGGATAATCTAGTCGCTGCCCAACTTGAATCGGAGGAAGCTCCAGCCTCATCTTCTCCATTCGCGGCAACCAGATCATCATACACGTGCTCATTATAACCAGGAACCTTATCAGCAGGAACTTTCAGTAGACCACCCTCATGGAGCTCCTCTACAGCTTCTGCCTTACCACGCCAAATACGACCGCACAACCCTCCAAATGCATCTACTACCTCGAGATTCCGTGAGATCAGGCAAAGGCAGGCAGACCGTATCGATAAGCCACCGTGCTCAAGAATCGTTGACAAAAGCCGGGATACAACTCCTCATCATACTCAATCAGTTGCCGCAACTTCATCTCATGCTCTTCCAGGAATAGCTTCCCCACGTTGCACCAAAATCCCTAACCGAGAACAACTCTTCCTTCCCATTTTCCGGATATTTCAACGCCCGAGACATGAAGCCTTGTAATCGGACGCAAGACGCTCCCCGACTTATTTGGCCCGAAGGACATCTTTTCTTCATCAAGTCTTTGGGCATATGAGCTCATTGCCTCTCGCTTCAACCCGGCACCGCCAAACGTACCTCTAGCGCGCAATGTTGGTCCTTTGGCGGCTCTGGCTACTTTCTCCGTAATACTTGCCTTTAGTCGCAAGAACCAACGTAGCAGAAAGTTTAGAGCCAACACCGCATCTTCAACAAGCGATCCATTGGCGTTCCCGGATGCCAATGGCTCGGCCTTGCTCTTTGGTTCGAAGATTCAGTAGCCACAAGCACAGACTAGCCTCAGCTGGGGGCGACTCCCCAGAGTGTTCAATACTGCACTTGCAAAAAGTGAATTAGCGATTGTTTCATTACATAAAAAGGGAATGCGATAAGGGCTTTGAAAATAATACTTTACCGGGGAACAATGTTATCACCAAGGTGGGGGGCGATGCAACATCATTTGAGGATGACTCTACGTCGAGAACGACAGGACGTTTCTTCCTGGATGAGCTCGCGCCATCGCCAGCTCTCTTACGCTTCAATCTTTACCGGCCTCCTCCTCTTCTTCCATGTTTTCGCCACATCTATGTCGCACGGCTCCACTAACGGAAGGTACCAAGGGCTAGGCACTCTTTGTAGAGGGTCGCCTCAGACGACGGAGGAACTACCTCCCCGTCTCTCCCAACTCCATTTCCGTGGTACCCCCAATGTAGCTTCTAGAATGGGCTCTTCCCCTCTTTCAATGGGTGCACCCCACAAGTAATCTGGCGGCCATGTACAACTCCGAATAGATCCATCTCGCAATGCGAAGACAAACAACAAACATGTTACAAAAAGTACAAAGAGTAAAAGAAAGGCTCACAATAATAAAACAAAGGAATGCGAAAGGACGAGCACCCACCCTGGCCATCCGCGTCTAAGAAGATTGGCACCTCATCAAGTCTACCAAATTAATTACGACTGATGCCCATATGCACCAAAATTCCTCGGGTAGGAACCGATGGGAATACGGTTGGTGTTTATCGATGATCCTCGGTTTGTATGTTCCGGGGGGTGCTCATCCTTTCGGCAACCCGGTATAGAAGTTGAAGTCCCGTGAAAATAGCGCTTATCAACCCGAAATTTTTTCCCTCCAGGTTCTAAGTGCGTCCGGTTTGTCCGTGTAACATTGCGACTTTCATCGCTTTGCGAACGAAACCCACCCGCTTGACCACGTTGTGTGATAAAACACTCTGAACAAGTAGATGGAGGGGTTAATCGCTAATAACCGCAATTAACCTCAAAGCTTGTTATTTTTACCTATACAAGGTAAAGGTGGGATATATGCGAGCGATAGTAGTTTAATACGTCGCACAAGAATAAGGATATGGGCACACGTTGATTCGCAAATTGAAAAAACGTGTATACCTACCTTCCTTCGGGAAATCCGCTATGGGCGCTGGCGTACCGAAACCACCGGATGCGGCCAGCCATCGAATATAATAATCCGACGTGAACTCGCTAATTTCATCCTCGGTCGGTCGAGGTAAAGTCACCAACCCACGGACCATGATACGCTTTTTAAAGCGCACGCGTGGTTACCTTAGGAATATTAAGGGATTACGGGTTGCGGTTTGAGTTTTTAACAATGGTGGAAATGTTTTCTTTTACTGTGATAACCACAGTAAATAGGAGGCAATGGTTTATATAGATTTTTACATCCACGCGATGATAGACACGTGGATCCCACTCTCTCTAAATGTGTGGATATGATCTGTTGACATGACACATTTTCAGTTACTTTCCCACGATTTACGAGGTGTGCATTTGAAATATTTTGACTAGATTCACCGTCTATTCTTCAAGGCGGGGTATTTTTTGGCTTCTTTGTTACGCTTCGGAGTATTATGGGCTACAACTATTAGTCTAGCATCCGCAGGATAACCTTGCGCATACTAGACTGGGGGGACATGATGACGTATAGTCCGCGTTCGGGTCATGAACCCGACCAATGACCGCTACTAGCGAGCCCAGCACGTCTGGGCTAGCCCGATAACGGTTTGGGCTAACGAGGGCCTAAACCCAAGTTATTTATGGCATATGATATCGGATATCTCTTATCTTTGGAGATAAACGTTTAACAACCGACTTAGGCGGGATACGCAGAAGCTTGAGGAACACGAAATCAATAAGGGTTTCGTGTGTATATAAAGGGCATCCTAGCCCTCATTAAAGGTACGATCTAATAACCCTAACTCTCAACTAAACCCTAAAACCGATTACTTACTCTCAAGCCGGAGGATAATCGTGGGAGACAATCCCACAGTAAGCCTAACGGTGTTTTCTGTTTTCTTAGTACGCATGTCTCAAGCATTAAGATCCAATTGATACGGAATCGGAGTCCAAACAAGGAACGCCCAACTTTTGTATCAACATCATCAAACGACGATGGTAGGGTTTGACATGGTGGCCTAGAGGAGGCAGATCAACGTAGCCACCATGATTTGAGGATTAGACCCGCTTTGACACCATGTTAAATAATGTAAACTCCGTAAGTAATTAATCGACTATTTATAAACCTATAACCTTAATTAACCCTAAGCCATAAACCGAGTTTAGGCTTACTAACGTATCATCTAATTGTATGAAGTACGTGTGAGCGACATCTTTCAAGGCTCACGAAGGTAACTCGAAAGGCAAGTAGTTACAAGGATTTTGTAGCATAATTGTTTTTAATTCAGCAATAATAAGTGGATAGCTGATTAATCTGCATAATTGCTTTTTGATGCCCAAAAAACCTAAGTAATCACATTTTTTATTATTATTTTTTTCAAACACTAGAAGTAAACTATATGCGTTTTCAAATGCAATAATCTTTTTTATTTGGTAAAATCAGTAAAAATATATAATTACCATAATAATAATCTGCAATAAAAAAGCAACTAAAAACTGAATGGACATGCCTATTGCAGCTTTTAAAGAAGCTTAACAAAGATTATTCATACAAAATCATACAATGAAATCATTCACCAATCCATCTAGTCTAGTGTAAACACGCTAGCACTAGGACTCCATGGAGAAACTTGTTTCTTGACTACATTTCCTTTTCATACAAATACCCTACTTGTGCACCATGAACCACATAGGCTTTTGTATCAAGGCTTCATCAAGAGAAGAGTAAAGATCCTATTCCATTAAGGCTTCAGCACACAGAGCTACATCTATACTACATATAATATAAAAACGGTCAAACATTGAAAAGTGAAATGTTAAAAGTCAAAGGTGAGAGAAATGTATGGTATAATTAATACTCTTATTAAAACACCCCATTACTTAAAAGTACAATAATTTATTCACATTGTACAACCAATTAAAAGCATATCTACCAAATTAAAAACTGCCAATTAAAACACCCCTTACTAAAACGTACAATAAAATTTTCACAATGTACAATTTAAACAAGCTACAATATAATCCAAAATATAAAATAATTAAACACACTAATTAAGTTATTTTTAAAATACCCTAAAATGAAAAGTACATATTATTATATATACATTATACAAATTAATAAAACACAAAGCTTCATACAAGCTGACAAGTTGATGGTACATATAGTTTTGAAAATCGAACCGGACCAACGGGTTCAACCGGTGTCGCCACCGGTTCGGCTAACCCGGTTTAATTTGACCCTTTTTTGACCCAACCCGTCGGGTTGACTCGGATTAAATCGACTTGTTTTCGACCGGAACGGTTCAACCGGTTGAACCACCCAGGTCAAACTGGGTTTCAAAACATTATGGTTAATCCCCAATCTTCAAACTTTTATTCTTTTTTCGTTTATAACCCATAAACTTTTTTTTAACACAAAATGAAATATGTCGCTATAAAATCCCGTTGCTACGCATGGGTACTCGTCCAGTTTCCAACAATGTTGGCATCACTCAAATGAGAGAAGGCACTTAAGGATACATCCCACCTTGACGACATTTCCTCTTCAGCTATCCTGAGGTCAATATCATTTGCAGCTACATCCTCACAAACAGGATTAAATCTAGGCAGCTAAAAAGGCATCATTAGGCTGGCATTCCACACAAAAAACCATCCACTAAATAAATTAGAGTGCCATACTAGTGCTTTGACAAACATCCAATTATGTTCTCCAATTACCATAGCAGGAAACTTCATTATGGATCTTACTGGTTCCTTCAATTAAGCATATACTTCAATAACTATGCATCTACATCATCATATAACATTGAGAGATAGTTAACTATAAGGCCTTTTCAGAACCAAGGTACAAGTCATCTGCTATCTTCAAAATTCTATTCAACATACCACATACTTGCAACAACTATTTCCAAGCCCATTCCACAAAAACCTGCCAGATTCAGCTTTTAAACCAAGATTGTAAGATTTATAAAGCATGGACCATGTAGTTTTATCTTTTACAACTTACTATTCCATGCTACTTATAAATCTCAGAAACTGATTTTAATGTTCTTCTTTGAATTACTAGAATGTCCCTGCTCATTGGATCATTCCATGCATTGATTAACTCCTTTTCGGTGCAGGCTTTATTCATCTTTACTTGCCAACATATCTCTGCATTTCAACATATTTGGACTACTTAACTCTTAGAATGGTCAGTTTTACCCTTATTGAGACTATAATAAGATCTAATAGCATCTTCCAATCTCTTTTTTCATTAGCAAATTGTCTCCTATTTCTTTCTTGTTAAAGGAAATAAACACTAGCTACAAGCCCCAGTCTTCTTATCACACTCTTGATGGATTTATTACATGGTAATAAGCTTATCATTCTGATTATCTCATTTCAGTCATCATTTATGTCTTCTGGCCAAATCATTACCTTTATAGTTTTCTAAATCTTCTTGGCATAGGAACAACTGAAAAAGAGATGTTCCTGAGAGTCTGGGTAGCTATCACATTAAGCACACTTATACAAACTACCAGGGTACCATTTGGCTAATCTATCTTGAGTAGAAAGTCTTTGAAAGATAGCTAACCACATGATGAAGCCATGACTTGGTATACAATGGCTATACCAAACAGCCATGTACCAACCTACTAATGCCTCATTCTTCCTTATTTCGTTTCATACTTTGTTAACAGAGAAAATTGTTAGGACACCATCACTTGAATTACATAGTACATAATCCTTTAAATCATTACTTAGAGTAGGAGCAGGTAGATAATACAACTCATGGTATTCAAAATTCCGTGTTGCAGGCCATTTCCAAGCACCCTGTCTCACCATGTCTGCAACTTTCATGCTCTCATTCATATATGCATTCACCACAGTCTCCATATCAACCCAGTTGCACAAAGGACCAAACTCATTTCATTTATCATACCACAAAAAAGTATTCATTCCATCACCTAATTTTCTAAATATATAATTCCTAATTTTTCCTCTTAATGATCGCATTTGTTTCCACCTACAACTAGAGTTTGCATCAGGTTTCACTACCCAAATGCATTTCCCTTTGAGTCATATCACATTGATCCATTTAACCCAAAAGACTCTTTGTTACTTGCTATGTTCTAGATATATTTACTCATAAAAAATTCATTCCATGTATTCAAGTCTCTAATCCCTAAACCACCTTGTAATTTTGGCAAGTAAACTTGTTTCCATGCCACTTTTTCTTTCCCTTTAGTTAGATCTCCTTGGTTTCATAGAATCTCTTCCAAATCTTATCAACTTATTTCACCACTATCTTGGTAATAATAAATATTGAGGCCCAGTAAATTTACGTAAATGAGAGCACAAAAGCTATTAGCTGAAGCCTGCCTGCATAAGTCAATTTTTTATTCTTCAAGCACTTCACTTTATCTTGTACTTTATCAATCAAACACTTGCACTCCTTTAAACCAATATGTTTTGTGATTAAAGGAATACCTAAGTAAGTCGCATGAATCTTTCCTACTTTAAATGGAAATATATTCAGTATCTCTTGTTTCACATTCTCTTTCAAGTTACCAAAGAACATTGTTCTTTTCCCAAGATTTAGATTCAACCCTGTCAACTTACTGAATTTTTCCAATAAATCTTTTACCACCTTTACAAAATTGACATCGCCATGGCAAAGAACAAGAAGATCATCTGCAAAAAACAAATGCGTGATTTTCAACTCCTTACATCCCCAATGGTATTTGAATTTTGTATTCCTTTCTACGTGTTGGTGCATTAATAAGGTGAGTACATCCATTACCGATGTAAAGATAAAGGGGGAAATTGGGTCACCATGTCTCAACACTCTTCCTCATTTGACGAAACCATGGCTTTCTCCATTAACATTGATTGAGAAAGTTGTTGAGGTAAGACATGTCATAATCCATTTGGTCACTTGAACAGGGAAAATAAAACCACCAAGCATGCTTTCAATGAATTCTAAACTAACTTTATCATAGGCTTTTTGTATATCAATCTTCATTGCTACTCTTTTGGCCCCAATCTTCCAATTATATCCTCTGAGAAGTTCTTGTGTTATGAGAATATTGTCTGTAATTTGCCTCCTACTAATAAAATCACTTTGATTAGGATTCACCAATCTCCCCCAACACATGTTTTATTCTTTCAGTCAATATTTTGCTTATGCACTTATAGAGTACATTGCAACATGTTATAGGTCTAAAAATCAGACACTTTTTATGGTGTACTAATCTTTGGGATGAGTGATATGTTATTAGCAAGGATTTTGCATGTCCTGAAAAATTCTTTTACAGCTCTGCAAACATCATTCCCCACTACATTCCAAGATCTCAGAAGAACTTAAATGTATACCAATCAAGCCCAGGTTCCTTATTGTCATCAATACCCCACATTGCCCTTTTTAACTTCCTCATCAGTAATCTGCCTTGTCATAAAATAAGCTTCTTCCACTGTTACCTTTTTTCTAAAAGTAACATTGTTGTTTGTTAAAAGTTCAACTGGTTTTCAAGTCCCTATAAAGTTCTGAAGGTGTTTACAAATTAAGCAGGGACCTCCACGCCACTATATCTAACCCTATTTTCATCACAGGTCTCTGCCACTCTACTCTTATGCTTTCTGCTTCTCAAAATGGCATGGAAAAAATTTATTGTTTTTATCTCCATCTTTTAGCCAATTCACTATGGCTTGTTGGAATAGGAATTTCTCATCATCATGCTCTGCTTCACATTTTTTTAATGTTTCAGACTCCTTTTCTTTCAACCTAAAATTGTATCGGAATCATCTAATTCAATTCTTGGTGGTTCCTTAGTCGTAACAATTTTGTCCGGTTCAAGGCTTAAGGCTTTATCCAATTTAAACTCCACTACATCTCCACAATATCCACCATAACGTGCTAACGTGTCAAGGAATGGTTTACCAAGAATCAAATGTTCCTTTTTGTCTTTCACACTATCGATTACCACAAATTCAGGGGCTGAAATAAATTTATCGACCTTGACACACGTACCACCTGTAATACCTAAAGGGGTAATCTTAGTTTCAGTTGTTGAATCAATCACGATATCTGTTTCCCAAAGGTGGATTATCTTCAGTTTCAAGAATATGGATAGAGGCATGATGTTTACATAAGACCCAAAATCAACTACCCCCAAGATATCAATATTACCAACAGAACACGGAATGATTAACCCGTTGCAGCGATATCCTTAACGAAAATAAACTTGATCCTAACACGGATACGCTTTCGGAACATGGTTACCCGTAACCGAAGTAGTTACTGGCGTAACTCCTACTGTTTGTCGGGCACTTGTCACCTCAATTTATCGATTGTGGTCTTGCATCCCTTAATTACCTCCTCGAGAATCATTGGTGAAAACAGTTGCATTCCTCCTTTAGCTTGGCTTCATTAAGTTCAATTCCATCTATCTCAAGATGAAGTTTTTCAATCATTGCTCCAAGGTTTTTTAGGGTTTCGTCGTTCCTGGAAAGATTTTTATTTGTGTTTTCCTGGAAACCCCTTAACCATGTATCTTGTTCTTTTTGTTTCTGGGCTGAAGTTTCGTGAATTTATTGATTTTTTCTTCAAGACTGGGCTTTCTTTCTCCATAAGGCCCACGATCGTAATTTCCACGATACTCGTTATTATTTCGACTATCTCCATAAAACGGTTGATTTTCACCATACATGGCTTCTTCAATATTTTCATCGTCCACATGAGGACAATTCTTCGTGAGATGTCTTCTTCCATAGCTTTCACAACCTACTTGGATTGCATGAACGGTTTCTCTGACCTTCAGCATATCTCGACTAAGACTTTCAATTTTACTAGCGATTGTTGGAATTCCTTCAAAACTTCCGCCTTGGTATCTTTTACTTCCTCCATCATGCCACTTCTGAGAATGATCCGCCATTTTTTGAATGGCTTCAATTGCAAGAGTAGGGGTCATGCTTGGGATAGGTCCTTGATAGTCCAGCATTTGCCTTGTAGTTACGTTAATTCCTTTGTAGAAAATGTTGACCTTCTGCTGGTTGTTCAGATCATGCGTAGGAAACTTGTATAGGAGATTGTTGTATCTATCGGGCTTGATACAATGTTTTTTCGTCTTCTTGTTTGAAATTATGGATCTCCAAAAGCTGGTTAGAAATCTTCGATGGTGGACAATATCTCTGAATAAAGTGCTTCTTAAGTAACGCCCAAGTATTAATTGCCCTGGCTGAGCAATCTTTCGATCCACCTTCTGGCAGCTCCAGTAAGAGTCATAGGGAATACTCTTAGCATAAAAGCATCATGAGACACGCCCGAAATGTTGAAAAGGCTTGCAATGTATAGGACATTTTCAACGTGCTCATATGCATCTTCGTCTGTGTTTCCTGAAAAAGGGTTAGCGCGAAGCTCCCTCATAAATTGGTCTTTGATTTCGAAACGGACATCCGCTCTAATTGTCGGTCTTACGAGACCCGGCCCTTGTTCCGCTCATGTCAACGCCAAATATTCCTCAAGAGTGAGGTCATCATGTTAACAACTTCCATGGTACCTGGAAACTTGAAATATGATTGTGAGAAAAAATTAAAACGAAATTAAAGACTTAATATCAATCCTAGAATAACTCCAAAAAAACTTGATGCGGTTTACTTGACCGGTCTTAAATTTGTAGTGTCTCGTTATACCTATGGTCTACCCTAGTGCACTAACGCCGATTAATAATCCCGTCGTGTGTAGTGTAGTGTCGGTAAAAGTAGATCCGGAATTCGTCCCAAGAGCTATGTGTGTTGGATTATTACTAAGTCTAGTGTCACGGATTAATAAAGGTTTCGATAGGGAATTAATTAATTAAACTACTAAAGCAAATAAAAGCAGATAAAAGCAAATAAATGGATAAAGGGAAATCAATAGAGGAGAGTGGTGCTAACTTAATTAATCCTCCTAGCTAGTTATGTCTACGTCTACTTACTTCCAATTAGGAGTGGGTCAAATTCAGAGACAACATTTGGTCAATTCGCCTAACCTATCGGCAAAGATGCCACCACAGAGAAGTGGTATGCCGCCATAAGTCCTTGTTCCCGGTCCCTAAGCCAAGTCATTAAGTACCGCTACATGCTAGATTTATAATAGTGAATTCCCGACCGTTAGGAACTTAGACACCACCCCTCTATTCTTAAGTTCATCTAAACAATAGGTGATCATTTGGTCAAATCGCACAAGTAGAAAGGGTCGTCAGTTGGTCATATCTTACCCTTCCGTCTCAGTCCGCTCACCTAGGGTCAGATGGTCATATCTCCTAGGCAATTGGCCTCTATCGCCATTCAAAACTACCGAACCAAGGGTGGCTACCAATAAACTATGCATGCATACACTTAGAAATAATTGTACGGAAGTAAAGTAAACCCAAACAAAACAATTAAGGAATCATAACAAGGCTAGCAGTCTAGCACCAAAACGTGCTTAGCTGCTCATATTAATCATTCAAACCAATTCAATATTCAAGGGTACGAAATATATGAATTGAAAGTAAAAGAAATATAAAACGTTAATGCTTATCATAGTGGAGTGATTTCTTCCTTGGAGACAATCAGTATGCTCCTCTAGACCGCCTTAAGCTTTTCCCACGTTCTCAGTGTATTGTGTGTGGAATGGAATGAATAGAAATGCTGGAATTCGTGGGGTATTTATAGGCCAGATATGGGTTACGGCGTAACCAATATAGGAGTTACGTTGTAACCTTCTATATCTTTGAATAATGCACTAGATCTGCTGGTTACGGTGTAACCTAATGAGTGGTTACGCCGCAGTCTTCAATAAGCTCGGTTACGTCGTAGTTAATGCAGTAGTTACGGCGTAAGTATCAACAGCGTGGAACCTCATTTGACCTAATGTAGTTACGTCGTAACCTTTGGGAAGAGTTACGCCGTAACCTTCTGATAAGTTGGCTTTCTGAGTCACGCAATAGTTACGGCGTAATGTGAGAGATGAGTTACGCCGTAACTTCTTCAAAATAGCATACTATGATAAATCTTTAGATATTTCTCCAGTTCCGCGTCTCTTTAGCTCCAATGCTCGTAATTTACCTGAAAGTGGAAAACAGTGTTAAACAAGCGTAAATCCATACAAATGATATAAATTACAAGAATTATCGGGGGAAATTGACACTTAATATTCAGGACTATTTGATGTTATCAAAAGGTGAGATACTGAAGAGAACCTGCAAGACTCCGATATAAAGTAGGATCAGATATCGGATCACCATCATCCCCCAGTTTAGACTCAGTGTCAACAGGAGTCTGACTCAGATTACAATTAACCGTTTGTGCTTTTTCCAAAACCTCAATAGCATATTTCTTCTAAGATAAAAACACCCCTGAAGAATCACGTGCAACAGAGATACCTATAAAATAATTAATACCCAGATCTCTCATAACAAACTCCTGATATAAGGATCCAATAATCCGCTGCAACAAATTCTCTGAGGAAGCAGTGAGAACAATATCATCAACATATAATAACAGGTAAGCAGTATTTGTCCCCTGTTTATATATAAATAAAGATGAGTCACAACGGCTATGAGAAAACCCAACCTGAGTGATAGATGCAAATCGCTGAAACCAAGCTCGATTGGCCAGCTTGAGCCCATACAGAGACCGTTGCAATAAACATGCATAATCAGGATGCACAGAGTCCCGAAATCTCGGAGGCTGATACATTTAAACTGACTCAAATAAATCACCATGTAAGAAAGCATTATGGACATCAAGCTAATGAATCGGCCAATGTCAAGAAGTAGCTAAACTCAAAACAGTCTGGATAGTACCCGGTTTAACCACTGGACAAAAGGTCTCATCCACATCAACCTCCTTTAATTGATTACTACCATTTGCCACATGACAAGCCTTGTAGTGACTAAAAGTACCATCAGCCCAAATACTTATGGCGAAAAAGCCACATACAGCGAATAATGTTGGTGTCTGTGGGTCGAGGCACAAGGGTCCAAGTTTTGTTCTTAATAAGTTCAGTGTATTCATCATGCATAGCCTTTTGCCAATTTGGATCATTAAACGCATCACGATAAGATTTTGGTACTGGTGAAACCAAAGACACATGCATATTGAGACACTCAGTAGGATGATTGGTACCGACACGATATCATGTGACCATGGGATGAATTCAGATTGGGTTTGGGTTATGAGGAGGATCTGGGATAATATGTTGGTGTTGGTTCGCGGGTGGTGATGTATTTGGGGTCTGTTGTTGGGCGGCGAGTGGTGATGGGTCATGGGTTGAGGCACAGTGGGTTGCACAATGGGGGCAGATGGAATGAATGGAGGATTTATATCGGGTGAGTCATCCACGAAATTGTATTTGGGTGCCGATGTTGGTTTAGGAGTCCCATATGGAAAAATAGTTTGGGTTTATAGACAGATAGGTTACCCAACTTTCCAACTTTATTCGCCTAAGTTACCAAACTTTCATTTTGTTCACTTAGGTTACTGAACTTTAGTTAAGCATTCAACCTCTATTTTTTCAGTGTAATCAAAGTAACCCAAATGCAGTTTTTGGGGTAAGTTAAGTAACCTAAATGTAGAATTTTAGAAATACAGTAACCTGAATGTCAACCGCGTTTAATCTAATACCCTGTTTGCACACAAAAAAAGTTTGGTAACTTAGGCGAATAAAGTTGGAAAGTTGGGTAACCTATCTGTCTATAAACCCTTTTCATCAAAGGTTACTTGGCAAGAAATAATGATTTTATTGGTGTTTAATTCGAGGCAACGATACCCACGATGATTTGAAGCTTGTCCCAAGTAGATGGAGGGTATGGCGCGTGGTTCAAGTTTGTGATTAGGATATAAGTGGGGGTAACATAAGAAGCCAAATGTGAGTATAAGGCTATAATCCGAGTTTTGGACAAACAGTTGGGTATATGATGCAGGATTTTTGACCAGGTTTTACATTTATAATTACTCATTTACCTATGGCCTACCTAATGCACTAACGAGCAGTGAACCCAGTCACATGTAATGAGGGAATGGTAAGACCGAGGTCGTCCCGAGAACGATTGATTCCTAGCTGTCTAATTAATTAAAATTGTCACATAATATAAGTTTTAATGGATAGATTAATTGATAATATTTAAAGAAGTCACGTGATCAATTGGGTTGGTTTTCTGGTAAACAAGCTAATGGGAAGGATAGTGATGTTATTCTCAAACCGAATTCATCCACGAATGAATCGTGACAAAAGCCGGTAGACTCCTATGGTCAATTCGTCTACCCTATGATTCTTAGAATCCTCACCAAGATGATCAAATCACCCATGATCATTCAGCAATCTAATAGCAGTCATTAAGTGCCGAGGTTTACTATCGCAATATATGGGTTCTAAAAGTCACTAGATTCCCCGCTTGTGGGGTTTAAATTACGCCCGAGCCTCATTTGGTCAATTCGCCCCGACCTATGGTTCCTAGATTCCTCACCAAGGTGATTATTGGTCCCCCGAGATCATTCGGCAACCTATTGACAGTCATTAATTACCGCTACATGCAAGATTCAAACAATGTGTGCTCGGCCAGCATCTTAGACACACATCCCTAACTTCTTAAGTTCATCCTTCCGAACGGTGATCAATTCGCACAAGAGGGATTTTGATAGTCTTTTTGTCAATTCTTACCAAGCCTCTCTACCTACTTACTTAAGGTTAGTTGGTCAATTCTCCTAAGCAAATAAATACGACCGCAACTCAAAACTACCAAAGCTAGGGTAACTACCAACGAACTATGCATGCATACACTAGAAACAATTAATAAACGCAAAAGAATTAATAAATAAATAATCAAAACTAGTCTAGCACCTATTTTCCACATCATCAAGTGAAATAACAAATAAAAAAAACATATAAAACAATAAATAAACAAAAAATAAACATCAAAGAATTAATTGACTAATAATAAATTAAAACACAATTAATAAGAACACAATAAGAATCAAAGCACCAACAATTAATTGAGAATCAAAATTAATATCATTAAATGATGAAACCAAATAAATAAAAAGAGTTGTAAAGTGATTACATATCGTACAAAATAATTCTATCGATCCCCTATTTAAGTATCGGGCAAAACCCAAAGGTTTGCCCTTTAATTGCCACGACAACTTCTCCTTCTCCTTGTCTTCTTCGGCTACAATAACCTAGCGAATATAAGAATACATAAAACCTCGTATAAATTAATACTCGATAAATTAATAACCTCGATAAAATTAATAGTTTGTCTAGTCCCAACTAGGGATCAGTACAAATTTGGGCAATGTCGATAAAATAATAAGATAATAAGTTTTTTGAAACCCCAGTGTATATATATTGGTCCCAACGAAACTATAAATTAATAATTACTAAAAAATTCCATATATATAAAGGCCATAAGTAATTGGAACTTGTAAAAATTCATTTAATTCAATTAAGGTCATACGTAATTGGAACTTGTCCCAACGAAACTAACTTTTTACTTATTTACTTATTTACAATGAACTTGACAAATTCAATTAATTTGTGAATGTGAATTCATAAAATGTTAATCAGAATTTTTTTTTTTAAATTTATTTTTCATCTCTAACTAGTATACATTGTAACTAGTATATTGGATTTGGAAATTTAAATGTCATACGTAAAACCTATTTAAATTAATAAATTATTAATTTATCGATATAATAATATCTTGCTAAATTGATAAAATATCTCGGTCCCAACACCATTAATTTATAGAGGTTTTACTGTACTTACTTCCCAAAAGATGATCTCATACTACGTACATCATGATCAATTTATACTAAAGAATATTTGACCTATTTTCACTTTAGTCCTCCAACTTAAGTAATATTGCAAATCGGTCCTCGGCTTCATTTCAACTTTATTTACACAAGTAAATGTGTAATTAAACTTTATGATATAGGCAGAATTAGTCCTTCATCGTCCTGTAATTATAATCTTTAGTCCTCGAAGTGGATACAATAAATAATAACTTGTCGCTTTTAGCCCCTGGGCTTCAAAACTTTGCGTCGAAGTTATTAATTACGGCGTAACTAAATCTCCGAGTTACGCTGCAATTCATCGTCCGCATATGCTGATCCATCCATAAATATTTCTACGGAGTAACTAAATTGCCATGTTATGCTGTAGCATTCACAATTACAGATTCTACGTAACCTTAAGAGTTGGTTACGTTGTATTCTTCATGGAATTGTTATTACGTCGTAACATTATAACTAATTATGGCGTAACCTTCACACACAATTCATTGGCCCTCATAGTATGAGTTACGGTGTAGTCAATAGTGCCAATTACGCCGTAACCTTCTTCAGAAAATATATCTTGGTCTTTTCTCACATCTTTTCCGCTCCAACGCCTCATTTATCCTGAAATGTAAATATGAACGAATATAGACGAATTAAGTACCATATTAATACAAATGAGGCAATAAACACAGGAATTTGATATATAAAATATCAGGTAATTTGATGTTATCAGTATACGGGATTTCGTTGGCCATAGTAGTAGAAGGTAAGAAGTTGATTAAATGGACAACCATGTTTAAAGCTTCAACCCAAAATGTTAGTGGAAGGTTGACCTGGAAAAATAGGGTTCGAATGAGGTTGTTGATGGTGCGAATCATCCGTTCCGACTTCCCATTTTGTTGAGATGACTTGGGGCATGAGAAACGAAACTGAATCCCATTGTCGGAAAAAGGTTTATGTAGGGTGCGGTTTGATTTCACACTTAAAATGAGTGTGAACGTATTTGAGAATTAGGAACTTACAAATGGAATTCGAACGTGTTTGCCAAGATGGCAAGCATGACAAAGCACATGCGGCTTCTCCTTATTACAAGATATAAAACTATTTGAGACGAGACGACGTAGCACTTCGCTCCCTAGATGTCCAAGGCGCTGATGCCACGTGTGTTGACTTACAAGTAGAGCTTGGGGAATAGGACACAGGGCCGTGACAAGGTAAAGGTCGCTCGTGCTGTCACATCGGAAAAGCACCCGACGGCCATGAAATCCTTGACAGAAAAACCAAAAGGATCAAATTCAACAATGCAATTATTGTCACAGACAAATTGACGGACATATATAAGATTTTTGACAATATGAGGGGTAATAAGGACGTTATTTAAGTAACGGGGTCGAGAAGGAGTAGGCAAAATGCTACGACCCGTATTGGTGACCGGAATGTTATGCCCGTCACCAGCCGAGACAGATGGATACATGCAAGTATTAAAAATGGTACTAAGACTATTAATAGATGCATTTAGATGTGAGCTCGCATCTGTATCCATGTTCCAGGCTCTGGTAGTGGGATAATGGAGAGTCCTGGCTGCAAGAGCATGAGGCAAGGTAGTGACATGACCCGCGGGACCCACACCATTCTGATCCGCACCCCCTGCTGATCGATTTGAATATTCTAATCCGAGTACTGAACCGTATAACCTGTTGACCCCCCTGGCTGAACCGGGTAGCCATTCTGACCCGTTAAGTTGCACTGTTGAGCCATAGGACCAATCGACCCCCTTGCGGTAGTCCAAAAAGACCAGGTGAACCCCCTAGAGACACAAACGGGCCTGTTGTAATGGGTACCGTATGGGCCTGTGTAAATGGTATGGGTTGGGCTTGGGTAATGCGTGGCATAATAAATATATTCTGTTGTGATATAATGGTTGTGTTGGTCAGACCTAAACGCCCCAAGATTTTTCCAGTATCTTCTCAGTATCGTTTTTGGTTTTAAGGTCAGGGGTATTCGATACAGGTTACGATCACCAACACACCAAAAAAAATCATGACCTAAAGCACGAAAACGCCAAGGAGACAAACGCGTGTAGATTTGCGAGCTTGCACAAATCACCAACACAGTTGAAGAAAAATACCGATTTCTGACCTAGTGCACAAATAACATATATAGTCCTGTGAATTGATGACCAAAGCACCAATCACTAACACGATTTTTAGTTTGTTTTGTTTGTATGAAAGTGGTACGTGGGGGATAGGATAAACAGAAAGCAAAAGCAAAACTTTTGACCTTCAAAGCACAAGTAACGTAGCACCAATATTATAAATGTATGAATTTGTAACTTAAACATAAATCACCAACACATAAAAACAAAAGATAACTGGTAAACAGGATCGAGTTTAGAAGGGTGTTTAGGGTTTGTAGAGTTGTACGTACAGATTGAGGGAGCGGGGTGAGTAACTTTACGAAAGGATCGATATGTTTAAGGGTTTTTAATGCTCTGATACCATGTTCGGTATAGAGGATTATATCAAATATGATTCCTTGATTAATACAAAATACAATGATACACATATATAGCTGTACACAAAATCATCTAGAAAACAGGCTAGAGCCCATCACGATACAAAGATACTATTGGACTAATATTCTAATCACATATCATATCCCCAAATTTGATTAGAATTTTAACCGCGCATTTAGAAGATCTGCGTTTATTCGACATACTATAATTGTGTTATGAGTCTAATTGAAAATGAAATCAACCTAGCTTTTGAGGGTTTTTGGAAAAAGCAACAAAAAAATAATTCAAGCTAATCGGTGCGTGTGTGCTGATTAGGCGAATGTAATGGACGGATTAGAATTGAAATTTGAGTAAAAAACAAGAAGGAATCAAAGCATTTTGATGAATTTTAATGGTGGATTTATGGCGGGAAATACAGTTAGGGAGAAAGATAAATTATTACAATTTTTTATCATCAATCTTTACGAAACAAAATTAACTTCTCTTAACGGTAAATACAATAATCTTAACTTCTCTTAACTGTGAACAATCTATGGAGCATGTTCGCCCCAAAAAAGATACGAGTAACACGCAACTTGTAAACGCTATTTGCAATTCTCTACTCGTCTTTGAGTTGAACAATTTAGCAATAGTGGGGAAGGAATTGGCGATGCACAGGATTTAACACATCTTTGACAACCACAAAATAACGGCGTGGACATCTTTATTGATTTTAGGGAGCACCGATGAGAGAAGTCTAATGATCGATTACAAGTTTGGCATGCATATAATGTCGCACGTACTATTTACCGTTCTATGTTGACCATTGTACAAATTATTGTGACAGTATATTCCATGAATTTTGTGTTTTTTGTAATAAATGAGGATTGGTAACCCATTGTTGGTGCATACATAGTGAAACATTGTAAACCAATATTACAGATCATATCATAGCTTCCAAACAGTCGTTCATCAAGTGTTTTACACGTTCATATACTGATATACACAAGATATATTTGAAAGGAGCTTTGCTACAACCTCTATAAATTAAGAGTTCATAATTATGCTCGTACTGTATTGAAATTTCTGTTGGCATGTTAAAAAATATACAGTAGCTAACTATACTTTTGATTATCCAACTTCTTTCATTTTTTGGTAGATATAAATGGGTATGTTGTCACACAATATATTACACCAGTTCAGAAACTTGCAAACAAAGCTTTCATGACTGAAGCCATAAAACAGGATCAAGCTTAATGGGAGCAACCGAATTAGGTGAATTAATAATGGCGGTGAGATCATTGGCGTTGTGAAACATATAAGCCTCGAGAAACGCTACAAAAATGCCTCCACAGGCTCTTCTCATATCAGCCTTTGAACCTTTTCCTGTCTTGCATATAAACATACCCGCTAACCGGACTAACCAATCATCAACCATGTCCAAGTGACCAAATTCCCTAGCCACAAAATAACAAGAAGGGGGCTTACATTCGTCAAAGAAAAACGGATGGTTGCATCCCCAGGGTGCTGCGGGTGGGATGCACCCGCAAAAACTATCATCTCCTAAGCCTGTCCCAATAAGGGCTACAGGCATTGCCAAGTTGAAGTCTTGTGGTATGTAGTTTAGGGTTTTGGGTTCGAGCCGGTTAGAAGTGTTGGCACCATCAACAGGATCTAACCCTATTAGAGCCTTGAATTTAAGGTGTGTATGGGCGTGACCTAACGCCAATGCAAATGCTACTTTCCCTCCTTTGCTATGTCCGGCTAAAGCTACGTTTTCAAGATCTGGTGATACATCATGCGGTAGCACACGTTGGAGGTTTTGGTTATTTATCCAGTTAGCTGTTTCGGCTGCATCTTCCACATCACCGACCGCGGATAATATACATAGGCCCGTCAAGAATCCAAACTAGAATAAACAAAGCACGGACAAAAGATCAATATTTAGCAATGGCAAGATAGGATTTACATATAAGTTTGGACCATAAAACTCATCACATTATATAACTCAATCTTTGAATAATGTCATATATCACAGTTATTATGAGAACTAAACTTGTGCCTGATTTTGTGTGTAAACATGTGTGACTATTCATTCTAATAAAGGGGTTGTCCATATATTCATAAACTAGTAAACTAATGTCATGTGAGTTTAGAAAAAAAAAATTATGCGCTTAATTTTTTATATACATATAGCAAGAGAAACATACCACAGTTTGACCAGGAGCGACGATAATGTAACCGTGTGAGGCAATAAACTCGAAGAGGTCACTATATGAACAATTAGGGATCGAAAAGCCATGAAGAAAAAGTATAACGGGATAACTCCCTCTTTCCGTAGGGTAAACAATGTACAAAGGAGGATTTGGTGTAGAACCCCAAGATTTTGATACCCTTTTCGACTTAACCGTGTAGCTTCCATTGTCAAAACAAGTTGTGGATGCTTGTGCTACTGAAGATCCTATAGACAATACCATTTTTAGAAATTTGAAGGGTTGGTTCAAACGTATGAAAAAAGATGGAAGACATATCAAGCAATTTATAAGGGCTTGAAAAATAAACAAGTATACTGGATTCACATTCTTTGTTTCACGTTTTATTTGAAAATTTTCTTGTTAAACATTCAATGTGCAATTCATTTGAGTCATGCATGGCAGCCATTAATAGATTCCCTAGGTGCATACAAGTCTCAAAGGCCGTAAGAGTAGAATGGACCATTTATTAAACACCTCTTTTAATGGTATGTTATAGTACGTGAAGTCTATATCTGTAAATTATTAAATATTTACATGTATTTAAATTGGATAAAAGATTAGGATATTGGATTTATATATGTAAGGTTAACGTTTTGGCTAAACATTAACCTTAATCTTTGTAAAACATTTTAGCACGTTAAAATTTGAAATATTGTACACTTATTTATTTTAAAATAAATGAAAAAAGAAAGATAGACAGTTAATTTAAAACAGAAGAAGAAGTACTGTATATCTACAAATTGGGTTGCTTAAGAGATTTATAGGATACTTTTACTGTTTTGCAAACCTCGTCCCCTTTGTTGACTTTATATTTTTGTATTTGTCTTATGTCTATATACCTACAAATATTAAGAAATTATTTTCTCCGGACCGTAGTTTGTTACGTAAAATTCAACATATATTTAACATCATTTGTTTTGTTGTGTTTAATAAGTTATTAGTAGTACAATATTTATTGTCTTGAAGATATCATTTCTTGCAAGCTTTCAATGATATTCCGTTTTGACTAAATGTGTATATTAGATAAAGCCCCAAGGTAGTGAAGAGACTGGTCCTCAAAAAACGATGTGAAATGTTTACTTTTTTTTTTTTTTTTGAATTATATAACATGACAATCATATATAAAACACATAAAACATCAAATAAACATGCGGAAGCATATAGGAACGTATAATGAATAATTAACTAACATAAACATAAAGTATAAATTACTTTTTTGATTAGAACAGAATCAATTCCACAAAACTAGCAATGAGATGAACCCAATTAGGGTTTATAGGATTATATGAATTACCGGCCTTACCGATTTTGTAATTCAATCCAGATCTAACAAAGTATGTTAGTCCACGTTAACTTTATGCAATGCTATTAACGAATTAAAGTAAATGCTAGTTTAAAAAACACAAAACGATTTGTTTGATGAACAAAAAATCGATTGACCCTACAAGGGGTTTAGTTCGTCGGTTATCACCAAAGAAAAGAAAAACAAGTTTAAGGTTGTACAAAAGGTAAAAAACAATCAACCCCTAACCTTGTTTATATACTAGTAAACTTAGAGCCCATTTAGGTAGGATTAGAAACCCCAATCCTATAACTTAGGCCATACAAACACCAAAAGGGTTTCGGATCCTTCTTGACATCTAATTTTTTACTTTAGTCCTTTTCTTTTGTACTTAGCGTTAATTAATTTCACATTTAATTACTTAACGTTCGTTATGTGTTTTAATGTAATTAATAACTAAATATAACATTTTATATTTAATTATTAAACTTTAATTCTCATGCATAAAGTGTCAATCGTTATCCGAGTTTGATCCTAACAGCGTATTAATTTATATCCATTAAACCAACAGCTCCCACTTGGACATATCTTAATAATGTGATCACATCGGTTAGCGTCTAGCAACACTTCGATGCCTCTAGTACAACTGAGCAAGGCTCCGGAAAACCTTTTAATGATTTCTCATTATTATTATCCTTTTGTTTCTAATACCATATTAAATAAAGATATGGAATTAAGTCATTCTTTATTCAACCATTCGTTCGTTTGGTAGTTGAGCGGATTACCGTCTTCTTATACCGGGGATCTTGGGCATGGCCATGGCATCTTGTCATCTCAACCCTACGAGGGGGCCCGATATTAAACTCCAAATAAATTTGAAGGAACAAATTACATCTTGACTACAGGTAACCCACAAACTTTGTAACAGGGAAGCAAACATTATGACTACCAGAAATTTCATTATAGCGTTAAGTTGTTCACATAAATGCCTACATTCATGACACTTATCACGGTATCTCAAGTCACGAGGATAACTATTCATTATTTACTTAATAACAATATCCATAAAGTAAAATCATGTAGTTGGGATAAGTCCTATACTCAATTCATTGAATATCATCTGAAATTGGTATGCTTTCTCATCAATATACTTTTAAGTATATTCTACCTGATAAGATCGTTTATAAGCTCAGCTAGGGATCAATAACAAAGATTAATAACATGCACAGCGGAATAAACAAATCGTTACTTTATTATTGAACAAGGTTTTTCATTCACTAACACTAACTAATCTTAGACGTTTATAGGAACACGTCTACTAACTAAACTAATAACCTAGATGTTTACATGATCATACGCCTATGACACACACACACTTTTAAGTCGACTACATTATGGAAGACTTGTATAAAACCTACACCTATGTCCTCTTTATATACTAGAGAATAAGGACTAATAAATAAAATTTCTTTTGCAAGCAAGTCCTTCCATCTTTTTGTAGGTTTCCTTCTTGTCATATTAAGTCCCTCTTGTTTCATTTTTTTTGTTTTATCAACTCAAACGTATAATTCCCAACAATCTTCCCTAGTTGATAATGACAAAACCATTCTTGAACGAACTTCCCTAGACGAAGTAGAAATTGAGATCAGGGATCTCACCATGAATGAAACAAGTATGTCTTCCTTTGTCTTCCCCTTAATCCATGTCATGCCACTCAAACATCTCTTCCCCTTTTTGTTATTATCCAAATAGGGAATATATGCAAATAATGATCTTGACCACCACGAACCAATATCATACTTCCAATCTAAGACTTCCAATGCTTCAAATCGCCCACCATTACGCATCATAAGAAAAATGGATCCAAAACAGTAGAAAACTCCAACTAGAAGTAGTAATAATGATCAACAGTAGTAAAAATCAAACACTTCCCCTTGAGTGATGCATGTAGATAGTTAAACATTTAACAATAAGCTTCCCTTAAAAACTCATATATTAACCATCTTCTTGATTCTTCAAATCGGTAAGCTCCTTGTACTGATCACTTGTGAAGAAAACCAAATATAACAAACTTGATGAAGAAGTAAAATTTCCCAAACTTGTGTCTTAAATCTTTTACAATCCACGGAACTCCATACTTATACCCATCAAATATAAGTAGACCGCATCCTTGACAAGAATCCTCAACTAGTATGAGACACGAGGCTACAATGTAACTCCTTTAAGTGATAGTTTACTAGGTCTTCATCCATCCACCCTCTTGACTTATGAAAACTAGATTTTGCAAGTCTTATATAATAAGAACACAAACCAAGTAATTCCACTTCACCTTCAAATAAATGATAAATAATCCTCTTGTATCAATTCTTCAATAAAACAAATCGAGCCTTTTAAATCTTTTAAGAACATAAATTTCTTCCTATGTGTGTGAACCAAACAACCATTATGTGTGTGTGTCAGCCAAAAATCCATAACCATTATGCTCGACTTCCCCTTAATTCCAAATCAGTCCTATTAGCAACACTATTTTCTGTCACTAAACTGTCACAAATTCGTCACCAACCTGTCACTATTGCAATTAGTGACGCTTTTTCTGTCGCTGTACTGTCGCAAATCTAAAAGCGATTACTGGCCAAAGCAGTACTTCGTGGTCGAACAGTACTTTAACTAAAACGCGCAGCAGCAGTACTTTGAAAAATTATCAGTACTTTCGAACTTGAATAGAGCAGTACTTTTCAATAAAATATAAACACCAGTAGGAATAAAATATCAGCAACAATAACGTGAGGACCAGTACCAATATAAACATTAAGTCTGCTGTTCTAATCATCACGAGAGATTAGATGTGATAGCCAATCAAAATAAAAACGTGACAGCCAATAAAAACTATCATCTCGTATTATTATCACTCGCTTCATCCCATGTGTGTAATTTAATAACACACACGACATGAACAGATTGAATCTGCCGTCCACGTCACGTGATAACAAAAACACAATGGGACCACATGATCACTGATATCAAATCTACACCTCATAAATTTGCAATTAACCATTATTAAATAATAGTTCAACAATCAATAACCATTCCTCATAATGATTGGACACGTGCATGAGATCAATACAAATTAATGGCAAGCTTCTTGAATATAATAGACCATGTGAGGACCACCAGTACATACGAGAACCAATAAACATTGACCAATCAAGACGAGATTAGTACAACACCAATTGGACAGTACGTGAATCGTATAACAAAACTGATCATCTTTAAAACTGCTTCTGGCGAATTTTTCGAATCTGTATTCTTCGACAACTTTTACTGCTCCAATTTAACGACATAAAACCTTGAATAAACCCTATATCAAGAGCTCCCCGCTCTGATACCAATTGATAATATCGTTTATAAGCTCAGCTAGGGATCAATAACAAAGATTAATAACATGCACAGCGGAATAAACAAATCGTTACTCTATTATTGAACAAGGTTTTTCATTCACTAACACTAACTAATCTTAGACGTTTATATGAACACGTCTACTAACTAAACTAATAACCTAGACGTTTACATGATCATACGCCTAGGACACACACATACTTTTAAGTCGACTACATTATGGAAGACTTGTATAAAACCTACACCTATGTCCTCTTTATATACTAGAGAATAAGGACTAATAAATAAAACTTCTTTTGCAAGCAAGTCCTTCCATCTTTTTGTAGGTTTCCTTCTTTTCATATTAAGTCCCTCTTGTTTCATTCTTTTTGTCTTATCAACTCAAACGTATAATTCCCAACACTACCAAATCACTCAAATTTGTCTTAATTTAACGATACTCCCATATCATTAATTGACAACGGACAATTTAGAATAAATAAATTTATTCGCGGATTAAACATGCAAATATAGGATACAATATATTATAAAATCAAACTTACCAAGTATTTGATTTATTATAATAATTATTTAACATCCTTTATCCAAATACTAAATAGATCAATGAATGAAAATTCCAGTTGATAAATTATGTGTATGATCGATAAATTATTGTGTTTGATGATTCGGGTGGTCTTGGACGATCAAAATACATGTTAAACATTTTAGAGAGAGAAAGTAGAGAGAGAGGGTGTTCTTGCTAGAGGTTTACACAAAGGAAAGGTTAGATTGAATGAGAAGCACCACGCCTTCCATGGATGGAAGGGGTATTTATAGTAACAGAATACACGACCTCCTATCAGCACTGGATCGGTATACAGTGGTAAAGACCCGTCCTTCCTCCACGGTGTTACACTAGACTAAACTACGCTACAAACTAACTAATAAGCTACTAAATAACGTAACTAACGACAAGTCTACGAGCTAAACTGTGCTAGATAATATTTGGGGTGACCGACACTTTAACATGGAATTTCCAATTCCTAACAATCTCCCCCTAAGGGAGGTCACCCCATGATTTACATTTTGAATCCTAGCATTCTTTCTTTGTCTTTGTTCTTGAGCTCGTAGACTTCAATTCTTCAATTCCGCAATCTTTATGCTTTTGTAGCGATTCTTCAAAGTCCGCATTGATTAGTACTTTCAGTGGAGGTCTTTGAACTGATCCACATCTTGATGATCTTCGAGCTTTCATTGAGATCATCAGCCACAGCAAATCTCTGGATCACCCTTTATTGTGTTGCCATCATGTGAAGTTGTGACTTTTGGACCGACATGCTCACACTTTTGAATCATGGCATCTTACCATCAGTGGGAAGCCTTAGTTCATGATATTTGCCGCCGAAGCGAAGCATAGTATGAAATATCGAGCCGGTTATGTAGATATGTACAAGTCATGATTTCTTCAAATTAAGTGTGGATGTTGTGAGCATGCGGCTTTGGATTGACTCCTCATTGATCGGACTGCGCAATCATCGGGGTGTACGCATCACAGTTAGCAATAGCGCAGCGAAAGTGTCTTTGATCACTTTCGTTGAATTGAGGTACACGACCCACGGTTCCCGTTGATCGATTACAAGTACGCCGTGATCGGGTATGATTCAAGAATCTCCTTGACGAGGTTTCCAGCTGTTCTAGCCATTCTCAAAGGGCGTCTCAAAGACAACGGAGGAGTGAACCAGCAAATTGAGATTCTTGATTGATAGAAAATGATTTTAAAACAATCGCGTACTACTTAAGAAGAGTTTTTGCAATACGACGAAGGTTTAGAAGAAAATCATTTTTCAATTATAAATACCTTTTGATTTGAAGATAATACGGTCGAAGTGCTAGAGAGTTTTTTGAGCACAACGACCGGTTTTCAAAGGTATCCGTCAATCCTTTTCTGGACCAAGTTGATTCAAGATTAAATCTCCCCATCGTTTCTATCCAGTTGTCACAAGCTTGATCTTACGAGAAGATCTCACATGTCACCCACCAAGAGCTTGTTTGATGTTGGCTCTAAAAGGATTTTCATCTTCATCGTGAATATTTTTACATATCACTCGGATGTTCTGGCAAAACCACAAGGATAATGCGTAGGACTCTTAATATATTCTTACTTTCCACATAGTGTGAAACAGTAAGTCCTAATTAATTTAGTGTCCTAATGAGATATTAAGGATGATCTCTTGGCTCTAGACTCAATTTGTGCATAATTGGTTCCTATGCCGGAGACTAGGGAGAGGGTCTCATGCTTCATATCAACAATCTCAAAGAGAAAGTCAATAGATTATGTAGGTTCCCCGTGAGAATGAAACAAGCCCTTTTAAGAGGAACTTGAGTAGCTTGGGAAGTTTAGTGCGGTCGTCCTTTGGGTCCATGACGTCTTGTCTTCAATACCCGGTGTTACCTTAGTAACCACCGGTAGCATATAGATTGAATCGGTTTTACGCCCTAAGGTTGAATTATTGGAGGGATATTTCTTTTCACCCTTTTACATTCCAATTCTTTTCATTCTTCAAACCCTTGATTAACTAGAGACTTCATAACTAGAACCTTGTTGGGTTTATTCCGATTACTAGCTCTGTCTCAGTCCAGCTCTTCCCATTCTCATTTTTCTCCTTTTTCATCATACCTAAGGACTTCCACACTATCTAGTGGATTGTCCCTGGGTAGATCCCTCGATTCTGAGGATCGTGGGAACTAATGCCTAACCTAACCATCCTTATAACTCCATACATAAAGTAAAATGGTCGGTCTTTTGGTACAGTTCATTCCTTCTGGAAACCAATTGAAAAATCATTTGGAAAATCAATCAAGGTACTTGTGATATAAAATCAAAGCATTTTGTACCTTAATAGTTTTAATCATTTAGAAAACCTCCCCTCAACATGTGCATATGATTTAGAAATTGTTTTAGCACATGGAGACAAGGAGACTTTAAATATTTTCTTAGATCACAATTTTTCATAGAAAAAAGCCATTTGATTTTCTTTGGTAAATCTCCCCTCAATATTGCATAGGATATTTGAAATCATTTTATCACATAGAGGCAAGAGTTCTTTAAAGTACTTCCACGATCACGAATGCCATAGAGAAAACCTTTAAAACTCAATCAAGATACTTATGATAAAACATTGAAACCTTTGTACCTTGATAGTTTAATTTCTTTGAGAAATGCTCCCTTAATATGTGTTTGAGATTGAAGCGTTTTTTACACATATGGGAGAGTTACTTTTGCACAATTGAATCAAAACAATCACCTTTTTATCAAATTTCATTATTAAATCACAAATTCTCCCCAAGTCAAAATATCAAACCCTTTGAGATTTTGGATCTCAAAATGATTTCAGGTTTGGAAAACATGGGAGAATATGTGGCAGGAGTTTAAATACTAATCTTGTTTTTTGGATAAATCCTCCTCTCAACATGTGCATTGTGTGTATTTGAAATCGTTTGGCACATGGAGGAGGAAGTGCCTATAAAGGACTAAAACCGATTCCATTAAAAAGATTTGAGATTTAAATCACGATCTCTCCCCAGATCAAAAATTTCAAACCTTTTGAGATTTGTGATCCCAATTGATTTAAATCATTTAAAATATTTTTGGGAAAGCATTGGCAAGATTTGATTTTGAAAAAGACAGAATGGGACCATTTCTGACATTAAAGATTGTTAGTGTAGAAATTATGATTGTTTTAAGAGATCTTTAAGTAAAATAAAACAATTTCACAATCAATTTGTTAGGAATTAGAAATTCCAGGTATAAAAGAGTCGGTCACCTCAAGTATATGTAATCGTTAGAAAGCTCGTAGTCGTAGTTATTTTTAAGTTAAGTAGTATTTAGTTAAGTAACACCGTGGAGGGCAGACGGGTCTTTACCTTGTATGCTGATCCACGACCCGTGTGTGGCGTTTATGTAAGACTATAAATACTCTCTACCTCCCAAGGTAGAGTTGGAGCTCATAATAATATCTTTCACTTTCTCTCACTAAGTTCCCTAAACCTCTAACTTTCTCTCTCTAGAATTCCATCTTAAGCTACCTTGTGTTATGGTTTGATGTGTATGTGAAAAGTTAATATCTAACAATTGGTATCAAGAGCCATGGTTAGATCATATCTTACACATCTTTGGATTTCTAGTGGTTTTTAGGTGGTTTTAAGTTTGAAAAAGTTTAGTGGTTTTGGCATCATTTGATTGATCTCTAGTGTTAAAGTTTCGATTTTGGTTGTACTTTTATGTTTAGAATCATCAAAAGTGTTTAGGTTTTCATTTGGTAAGCTTGAATCATCTTGGTTGGGTTGTTTTGGATTGAAAAGTGAGGTTTATATGGTTTTTTTCATGCTAGCGACTTAGCTCACGGAATAGTTTCTTGGTAGCGACTTGCTTCACATTTGTGTAGCGACTTGATGTTGGAACTAGCGAGCTAGACCTAGCGAGTTAAAGTACAAGTAGTGGATTCTCCACTACGGGTAGCGACTTGTGATAGCGACTTGGTCAGTAGCGAGTTGCTCTTTAGCGACTTGTGTCTCTAGCGACTTGTGTAGCAATTGCGCCAAAATTTGGTTAGCGACTTGGTGATGCGAGTTACTACTTAGCGACTTGTTTTTCGTTAGCGACTTGGGACTCTAGCGACTTAGGGTGTTGAATTAGGGTTAGCGACTTAGTGCATTAATTTCTAGCGACTTAGTGAACTAATTTCTAGCGACTTAGTGCATTATCTTCTAGCGATTTAGTATTTTATCATCGAGAGTCTTGAGTGATTGTTTACGGTTTTCTCTTGATTTAGTAAAATCCCGTGAAAGAATCCATTTCCCGGTTTAATCATAGAGCTATAAAATCCTGTATAATCTGTTAACATGTCTACCAACGTTCCCACCGTTATCTATTCTTTGAAGATGTTCAAGCGGTGGTTCGGATACTCGTCCACCCATGCTTGAGGCCCACTCCGACTCTTGGGCTCAACGAATTAGGCTGTATTGCCTTGGAAAGGAAAATGGTGTCAACATTCTCAAATCCATTGATGAAGGACCATATCGAGTTGAGGCGACTAGAGACATACTTGATACTAATGCAGATGGTACTCTGTTTTACGGAATGGACGACCTAAGATGTATGATGAGCTTGATGATAAAGATAAAGAGATTTGATCAGATATCGGGGCTTCAAACATTGTTCTTCAAGGTCTTCCTAAAGACATCTACAAGCTGATCAATCATAACACGAGATGCTAAAGCGGTTTGGGACAATGTTAAGATGCTTCTCTCAGGTTCTGAATTAACTATGGAAGACAGAGAATCCCAACTCTATGCCGAATTTGAGCATTTCAAGATGAAACCGGATGAGAGTGTCTATGAGTACTATGTGAGATTTCATAAGTTAGTTAATGACATGAGGAACATCGGAATGACTATGCCTAACATTCAGTTGAACTCAAAATTTGTGAACAACATGAATCCCGAATGGCACAAGTTTGTTACCTTTGTGAAGCTCACTAAAGGATTGAAGAATACAAACTATGAGCAACTCTATGCCTTCCTCCTTGAATGAGACATGCTATGTTTGAAAATTAATTCTCAATCAGTTCAAAACCAACGAGGGAGACAAGCTCGTCTAATGACTCTGACTTTCTACTCAAACATCGGAATCACAACCAAAGCATCACAAGTCATACCCTTGGTTAATGGTAATCACAAACTCATTCACGATCCTATGTACAAACAAGCGATCGATACTCCGTGGGTAGCTTCATTAATCAACTAGCTCTTCTCATCGATTCAAAACATGAATACTCTCCACAAACCAACAACAACCTGAGCGCATCTAACCCACACAATCAAGCCACTGTTAAAGATGGAAGGATCGTGGTGCAACCAGATCAGGAAAACAAGTATGATCAGGGGCGAGGTGGAGCTGGGAGAGGTTATGTTGGAAACGAGAATCGAGGAAGGAATGGTAACCAAGGTCAAACTAAGCTCATCAAATGTTATAACTGTGGTGGAGGGGGACACATTGCAAGGAACGTACATCTCCAGCGCCCACGAGAATCTTGATTACTTGAGAGAAGATCTTCTGGCTGGCTCAAGCTCGGGACAATGGTGCTACTTTGAATGAAGAGAATTGCTATTTCTTGGCGAGGGCAATGCCAAGACCTATGATGCGGATGTGGATGAGCGGCCTATTAGGAGATAGGTCACAATCATCGAGAATGCCTTTCAAGTCGTGACGTGATGCATACGACTCGATGTGGATGATGGACCTCTGGCACACAATTTTATGGCTAGCATTTCTCCAATGGTTTCTCCCAAGGTCTCCTCACATCACTATTTGGCCATCCATCCAAGAAGCTCATCTCAGAGGTATTAAAACTATACGATGATCTTGATGTGCACGGATGCATGACAAAGTACAATCAGCTGAAACTATTGAATCAAATATTGAAAATATGGGTAATATCAATATTGTCCCATATGATCAATCCGTGAAACAAAGTGAAAGTGAAGTTGTACCAAGTGATGCATCTTCGCGTCAACAATGACTATGTTTTTGATGAATACCTTTGCATGTGCCTGATGATTCCATTATTTAGAACTAAATGCCTATAAAGAATGTGTTGCTATTTATGAACAACGTGCTAAATTTGAGTTGACCACTGCGTGGCAGGAAATGGATAACCAAGTATATACAATAATTAGAAAAAGTACGTTTAGAGAAGAAGTATTGAAACAAGAATTAAATTCCTTGCAAGAAAAACTCTATAAAACATCTAAACAAAAACAAGAACTTCAAGAAAATGTGAAAATGCTTAAGCAAGAATTTAATGCAAAGGAATCAAAACTCTTGAGAGATTTTTCTAATCAGAAAACTTTGAAAAACAAACTTGAGAACAAGTTGTACATACAAGGAAACACCATTCAGATTGCTCACATGGTCACTAAACATGAGTCTTAGCGATAAGCATAGCATTCCCCTTGTTGAGGAAGAATCAGTAATTAAAAAGGCTAAGAATGCTCATAAGGTGCTTTATGATGGTAATGAAATTCTTAAGCCTAGGCCGAAACCTAGTTGCGTTGAGTGCACTGAGGAAGATAAGAAATTGGATGAAGTCACTAGGGAAAGGATGAACAAAAACTAGATGACCAAATGCAAAGAGAAAAAGATTATTATCACTCCCATGACTACAAGAAGGAAAACTGGATTTCCTTGAACATGTTTAAGCCTCAAACATTGTTGACCCTGAACAAGTGTTCGGAAAAAGGATATGGACTTGCAAAAGTGAAAATCTTGTTGAAAAGAATCCCCTTAGGAAATTCCCTAAAGCGTGTGAGTATCCTCCAAATACACAAATGCACTTAGTTCCTAGAACTATTGCCACTAAAAGCAAGACCTTAATCAGTCAATATGTTATTCTTCAACTATTTGTTGATTTTGAGAAAACTTGTAAGAAAAGGATCACACCCTTTGGGATAACGAAGGGAAAGGGTTTTGAGCAAATGAAAGAATGTTATTTAACTGAGTCATGCCTTTCTTTAAACAACTAAAAGATCATTTTGAGAGTCTTAAAAGGGGACAAAATCAAATATTAAAGAAATGGAAAAGGAATTTGATGCAATGGTAGTTGAAGTTAGTGATTATGGGCGTGCACTAAAATATAATGAGATTGAGAGGAAGAACTTGCATACCTTAAATGAGACTCTTATTACTGAATGTGTTGCTCAAGATATCTTTTCCTTTGCTAAATTGCTCTATTAATGCTTCCAAATTTCATGAACTATCTGTGGCCTGAAAGTCTCCCATGATCGTGTCATTGAGCTTGAAAAAACTAATTCTAAACTAAGCGAGAAAATTGAACTGGATGATCACAACAATTTGGTTAAACATTTTTCTAAACTAGAAGTTGAGCATTTTAATTTACAACTAAAATATCAACATCTTAAAGAAAATGTCAAAACTTCAAATATCAAGACATCTTCGATGCTCGAGTTTGATGCGGTTTTCAAATTAACAAGCGTGATGAACAGATTCAAGCTCATTGCAACACGATCAGAAAGTTGAAAGCCCAAATCTCTCAATTAAAGGGTCAAACGAACAATATGACAGGCTCCCAAATGCCTCCTCCTTTAGATTCTCGGAATTCTCAAACTTTTCATCTTCAAAACTTAGTTAATGCCTTACAAAAGGAAAAGCGAAAGTTTTCTAGAAGAATATGAAAAAGTTAAACGACATTTTAAAGAGTTATATGATTCAATAAAAGTCACGCGTGACCAAAACAACGAAAAAATAGCGTCTTTACAAAAGTGAGAATCGAGAAGTCGGGAAATGGGAAGCGCCACTTGTTTTCAATAAGAATGTTGTCTCAAAATCACCCTTAGATTGCAAATACACGTGACGGTTAAATATATTCCTCCTCATCTTAGGAATAATGAACATGCTTTTCATGACAACTGTGCTCACCTTAAGGATAGTCTAGAATGTCTCAGTGAGATTGTCGAAGAGGATTTCATTAACAAACCTCTTGATAGTGAAATTAGGTTTGCTTGCCTCAGGCCAAACGATCTCAAGAGCTGCTTGAATGTGTAATTGCAACATGTCCAAAACCCTTAGGTGAAAAGGCAAAGCTGTGAAGCCTTGTTCTATGCCTAGTGCCAAGCGGAAATCCGTTCTATGCCAAAGAAGCATGTGACCCATGATATGCCTTGTTCCATACCTAAATTCAAAGCAAGAACTTGATGTGCCTCCAGAATTTCAGATCAACCTTCTAGACCGAGGGTGTCACAGTAGTGAAGCCATGTAATGTTCCCATACGTTACTTCTACAGGATGTTAAGATTGACACTAAAGTTAGCGGGTCAAAACCTAGAAGCTATGCAAGAAGGATAGGATTACAAGCTAAAAGTGATCATGATAAGGAAGTGAAGAACAATAGGGACAAGAAGTTTGATTTGAATAAAAGAATCGTGTTGATTCTAGTATTAGCCTAAGCACTAAAATTAATTGAGGCCTTATCTTTGTCACGCAAAACATGTAAAAAATGTTTAATTTCGGTAATCATGATAAATGTGATGTGTTATTTAGGGTCTAAGTTCATAACCCAGTTAAGAAAGTTTGGAGAGCAAGCAATTAAGCAATCAGGAAACCTCAGGGGAAGGTTTTACCAATGTAGGATTTCGATTGGAAATAGCAGTCGAATATTCACGAATGGCAAACCTTGCCCTTAACTAGATCCACTATGCCTAGAGTATGCCCATTGAAAATGGATGCCCCGGTAGAACTATCCCTTAAGAACAAAATGTCCTTGACTAAGTCGAATGCCACTACATTTAGCTCCAGTGACAATGACATTATACCTAGGGTTTCTGCTGATTCAAAGATTGTTTGTGCTAACCAAAAGGACCCCATGAGCATGTGGGGATCCAATGTTTCCAATTCTCCTGTCTTGTCATGTTGTCCAAAGCGGAGTCGTTCAAATCGATCCGTGGTATTTGGATTGGGCGGCTCTAAACATATGGTGGGCTCTAAACAATGGCGTCTGTTCACATCGATTCGGGCCTCGTGCTTCATCATTATGGTGTCTGGAGATTAACACTTGAGACCCGTTCTTCAAGAAAAGAAAAGTGTACGCTCTTACGTGGCTTTATCTTGATAAGAAATTCTCTCATGGTGGCCATACTCATCTACATTCTTCATCAACAAGCTTCGTTTCCACCTTTCATTCAATCATCAATTGGATCTATGTTCATTGGTGTATACTCTTATTCACTTGCTAAATCAAAAATGGCAACTTCGAATGCAATTTTTGAGGGGGAGAAGAGTGAATATACTACATGATGATGGATGTTTGAATAATGGTTATCACGACTTTACGATGATGATGAGTATTTATTCTTTTTGATTATGAGTGAATATACTAAGGATAACTGGGATTCATTGTTTTGATTTTTGATGACTCTCTCAGCGCCTAATGCTTCACTTACTAAGGATAATTGGGAATCAATGTTTGGGATTCATTGTTTTCAAAGATATGTTTGATGAGTACTTTAAACCTCAGAAGCGAATGTTGATCATCCGGTTTACGAAGCTCATGCTGGTTTTATTGACTCAATTTGGTTCACCATCTAAATTACTTCTTGGAATTCTCAGAAACCTTATCTCAGTTATTTCACGCAGAGCGTTTTATAATGACTATCATGATATTGTAAGTTGCATTATTGAATAATGATCAGCTCTTTGGTATTCCTTTGCCAAATCTTCTGGATTATTGTTCCTCTCATTATTAATGCGCTATAAATCAACCACATGAACATTAAGGAAAATGACTACTCATTAAACAAAGAGACATTTGTGGTGAATCTTCGGTCGGTCTCTACATGTATGGGAAGAATGCATTAATGTCGAGAAATCATTTTATTCAGGTTCATTAGGTGGATCGGCGTACATCAGGTTGTCCGATCTATTCCGTGTTGGGCATTTGACCTGGTGATTACTTCAAAGTTAATCAATTATCACTTATTTGAATTGAAGTTAAAATTCATAAAGCGAGCTTAAGATGCAAATGCATGGAATTCTTCTTAGAGTTCAAGTTTGGTATATCAGGGTTTTCTTTATCATGGTCATGATTGTCTACATATGGGTTGATAAAGATAGTCGAGGAGAGAGTTTCTATGATGGTCCCTCATGGCTCTGGCAATTCGATTCACGGACTTCAATCAGTCAATTGGTTCATCCCTTGTTCCAAACTCTTCTCAAGAAACTCCATATGTACCTCCATCCGAAGATGATTTAAAGAAATTGTTTGATCCTATGTTTGATGAACTTTATGATTCAAGTACTAATGAGGTGAAATTCCTACCCGAGGTATGCTCATATTCACTGAATGAAGTCAATCCTTCGATCTCAATATCTTTAAGTCAAGCACTGCTGCGATCCTCTGTCTCATCAACAAATCATCATTCTTCAAATGTACATCATGGAAATATGCGGTATCAATGATGAAGTTAATCCCTTTGCTACTCCTAAAGATGCTCCGTTTGAAAACATATTTGCTCTCAATCTTCATCGAACCATCTTCTTGAGAGACATCGACTCTGCTACTTCATCCTCAACAACTGCCACATGAACACCTCAAAAAATGGACTCACGATCATCCATTGGACAACATCATTGGAAATCCCTCTCGTCCTGTATCCACACGAAACAACTTGCAACGAGCCTTATGGTGCTTTTCAACTCAGTACTCTCTAAGATCGAACCAAAAGATGTTAAAACCGCCATGAATGAAGACAGTTGGTTCAATGCCATGCAAGATGAAATTCATGAGTTTGATCGACTTGATGTATGGGAGTTAGTACTGCTCAGATTGTGCTATGATTATTGCTCTATAATGGATCTTCAAAGTGAAACTTGATGAGCATGGTGATGTGTTGAAAAACAAGGCTCGATTAGTTGCTAAAGGATATCGTCAAGAGGAGGGTATAGACTTTGAAGAATCTTTTGCTCTGTTGCTTTCGAATCGAGGCAATCGAATCTTTTTGGCTAATCGCTAGTAAGAACATGGTAGTCTATCGGATGGATGTAAAGGCGGCATTTCGAGCGGAGATCTTAAAGAAGTCGTCGTCGGTAACACTGAAGGATTTGTGAATCAAGAGCATCCTACTCGTTTATCGTCGAAGAAGGCTCTTTATGGTTTAAAGCAAGCTCCAAGATGGTATGATACGCTATCAAAGTTTCTTCATCTAACCCGGCAAAGAGCGATTGATCCTACATTGTTCACGAGAGAAGTCAAACATTTAATTCATGTTCAAATTTATGTTGATGATATTATTTTTGCCTCGGCCCGACTGATGGAATGTGATCGTATTTCTAATGAAATGAGTTCAAAATTTCAAATGTCAATGATGGGACAAATGTCATTTTCTTGGGATTACAAATTTCACAAAGTCTCGGAGGCATTTTCATAAATCAATCTAAATATGCAACAGAGATTTTAAAGAAATTTGGATTTGATTCAGTACCCTGTTGACACTCCCATGATTGATCGAACCAAACTAGATGAGGACCACTCAGGATCATGATTGACCAAACAAAATATCGTAGTATGATTGGATCCACGATGTACCTCACACTAGTAGACCGGACATCTTGTTATTTGCATGTGTGCTAGATACGGGCTAAGCCTACTAAAAAGCACCTTGAAGCGGTTAAGCGGGTCTTTCGGTATCTCCAAGGAACCATCAATATGGGACTATGGTACCGAAGGACAGGTATGTCACTAACGGCCTATCGAATCTTGATCATGCAGTTGTCAAGATACGTCGAAGTACATGCGGAGGTGCTCGTTTTTGGGTGATAAGCTTGTGGTTGGTCTTGAAGCAAATGAGTACTTCTATATCCTCCACAGAGGCTGAATACATAGCCATGTCATCTTGTTGTGCTCAAATACTATAGATGAGATCTCAATTATCGACTATGGCTTTGAATTCAACAAAATCCTCTGTCTTTGTGATAATAAAAGTACTATTGCTCTCTCATGCAACAACGTTCAACACTCAAGAGCAAAGCATATCGACATTCGACATCATTTCATCGGGGAACAAGTGGAAAAAGGTGTGGTGGAACTCTATTTTGTGAGGTCCGAATATCGGTTAGCGACATCATCTTCACAGCTCTTCCAAGAGAGCGTTTTGAGTTTATTCTTCCTCGACTTGGCTTGAAAATTCAACCGAGAAACACTCAAACGTCTTCGGGAGGAAGGCGAGGAGTAAAGTCTATCTTCATCTATCTCTTGTATATATTTATTCGAAAAACAAAATACAAAATTATAAAACTCTCAAAAATCAAATAGAAAATTATAAAACTTTCAAAATCCATAAAAATCGAAAAATCGAAAAATCTTCAAAAAAATATTGTCAATTTGTCATGTTTTTCTCGGTTCGATAATATCTACGGTCTTTGTGATGTCATTCAAAGAATGACCGCGGGACTTTAGATGTTGTTCGAATTTAAAAAAAAAATCAAAAAATATTTTTGGGAGAAAGAGAAACAATGGTTTATTGTCATTTTCAGGCAATAACCGGTTTTAAAGAAAGAACGAGCCATGTTTTACCATGTTTTCAAATTCCATGCTCGATTCTATAACATTTATCTCTTGAAAACTAAATGCTTTGAAAAATAACTATTCTCTATTTTTGATAATCATTTATTTGTCAAAATCTCTATCTCTCAATCAACAACCTATGTCATTGATTGAGGGAGAATGATTTCAATTAAATTAAAAGTTATTTGGCATTAAATTGTTTTCAAAAGATGTACATGCATGTTTAACCAATGGAGTTTAAAATCTCAACATCGATCCTTATCGGTTAAAACGCTTTCATAATCAAGTCACAATTCTCCTTAAAAGCTTTCAAAATCAATTTAAATCTATGAGAGATCACAAATCTCAAATGATTTGATAATTGTGATCGGGGGAGAATTTGTGATTTAAATAGGATTTAAGCGATAATTGATAAATGGTTTCTTAAGTGATTAGCATGTTTGCCTCCCACGTAGTGACAAGCGATTTCAAATTTTCCATGCACATGTTGAGGGGGAGCATCTATCTTAAACCTATAATTTGAAACGTGATCATTTATCTCAATGTGGGTTCCTCTAGTATGTGTAAAACCCCTTTCAAACCTAGAAGCACATATTGAGGGGGAGCAAAATCATGAAAACCTCATCCTTCCCCAAAATGCTTTATCTACTTGATTCGATTTGGGAAGTGATGTTGATATCTTTTAGAAAATGGTAATCAAAGAAGTTAATTCTTTCTCTTGCCTCCGTGTGCAAAACATTTTCAAATACTTGATGCACATGTTGAGGGGAGTTCTCGTTCTAAAAATATCAAAAACAATTCAGGTACAAAATGCTTTGATAATATATCACAAGTATCCGAATTGATTTTCAAATGGTTTTCAATTGGTTCCAATGGCAGATGAACAATACCAAAAGACCGACCAACTTTACTTTATGTACGGTGATATAAGGATGATAAGGTTAGGTTGTTGTTCCCATGATCCGCCGAACAGGAGGGATCTACCCAGGGACTATCCACTAGTTAGTGTAGAGTTCTTAGGTATGATAATAAAAGGAGAAAAGAGATATGGAAAGTGTGAGTGCGAGCTGAAATCTTTGGAATAAACCCAACAAGGTTCTAGCTATGAAGTCTCGGTAAGCATTGAAGGGGTTGAAGAATTAAAAAGAATTGAATGAGAAAAGGGTGAAAACAAATAGCCCTCCATTTATTCAACCTTAGAGGCGGCCGGGTTCAATTCATATGCTCTTGATGGGTAACATCGGTATTGAAGACGACATACTGGCGCGCACTTCACTTCCCAAACCACTTAAGTTCCTCTTAAAAGGACTTGTTTCATTCTCACGGGGAACCGACATTATCTATCGACTTTCTCTTAGAGATTGTTGATATTGAAGAGGAGACCCTCCCCAGTCTCGAATAGGATCCAAATATGCACAAATTGAGTCTAGAGCAACGAGATCATCAATAAATCTCATTAGGACACTTTCAATGAAGACTCTGTTTCACACAATGTGGAAAGAGAAATTATATCTTGAGTCCTACGCATTATCCTTGTGGTATTGCGAACATCCCGAGTGATGTGTTTACATATTCACAATGAAGATGGAAAGCCTTACGGAGCCAACATCTAACAAGCTCTGGTAGGTGGCATGTGAGATCTATTATCTGAGATCAACCATGTGACAAGCTGAACGAAACAATGGGGCGATTCAATCTTTTGAATCAATCACAGTTCAGGGTTATGGATTGGCGGATACCTTTGAAAAACGGTCTTTGTGCTTTAAACTCTTTTCATGCTTACGTCGGCCGTGTACTAATTTTTCAAATCAAAAGGTGTTTTATGATTGATAATTGATTTTCATTAAAACCTTTATTATATTGCAAAAACAATTTCTATTGAGCAATACACGATTGTTTTTCAAATATCTTTTCATCAATCGATTGGACTCAAATTTGGTTCACTCACTCGTGTTGTCTTCTTTGAGATGTTCGGTTTGAGAACGGCTAGAAGCATTCTGAAACCACATCAAGGAAATTCTTGAATTATACGATCCGCGAGCGTGCTTAATGCTTGATCAGCGAGAGGAAGTGGGCGTGTACCTCAATTCATCGAAAGTGATCAAAGACACTTTCGATGCGACTTATTGCTAAGCGTTGTATGCAGGTACACGCCGTTCTTGTTTATCGAGAATGAAGCGGTCAAACCATAGCCGCATGCTCACTTAACACATTCATCTCAAAAGAAATCATGATTAGTGCATCAATGACTCGATATTTTCTCCATGCTTACGCTTTCTGTACGCCATATCATGAATCAACAAATGCTTCCTTACTCGATGAGAAGATATCATGATCCAGAATGTGAGCATGTCGGTCCTAAAGTCACAACATCACATAATACCAACACCACAATGGATGTACGAGAGATTTTTATTAGTTGATGATCTCAAATGATGGCTCAAAATTATTATCACGTGGATCAGTTAAAGACCTCCACTTGGATTAACCAAACATGCAATGTGAAGAATCAATGACTCGAGCTTAGAAACAAGGACTACATCAAGAATGAACAATTGTTAATGTAATATCATTTTGTATTCAATGTAATTTTGGTATATGATTGAGGTGACCTCCCTTAGGGGGAGATTGTTAGGAATTAGAAATTCCGGTATTAAAGAGTCGGTCACCTCAAGTATATGTAATCGTTAAACTCCGTAGTCATAGTTATTTATAGTTAAGTAGTATTTAGTTAAGTAACACCGTGGAGGACGGACGGGTCTTTACCCACTGTATGCGATCCACGGCCCGATGTGTGGCGATTTATGTAAGACTATAAATACTCTCTACCTCCCAAGGTAGAGAGTTGGAGCTCATAATAATATCTTTCACTTTCTCTCACTAAGTTCCCTAAACCTCTAACTTTCTCTCTCTAGAATTCCATCTTATGCTACCTTGTGTTATGGTTTGATGTGTATGTGAAAAGTTAATATCC
>OU343221.1:84590163-84665587 GCA_910596185.1 Chrysanthemum makinoi | reverse complement strand
GATTTGAAGCTTGTCCCAAGTAGATGGAGGGTATGGCGCGTGGTTCAAGTTTGTGATTAGGATATAAGTGGGGGTAACATAAGAAGCCAATGTGAGTATAAGGCTATAATCCGAGTTTTGGACAAACAGTTGGGTATATGATGCAGGATTTCTGACCAGGTTTTACATTTATAATTACTCATTTACCTATGGCCTACCTAATGCACTAACGGCGTACCCGTCACATGTAATGAGGGAATGGTAAGACCGAGGTCGTCCCGAGAACGATTGATTCCTAGCTGTCTAATTAATTAAAATTGTCACATAATATAAGTTTTAATGGATAGATTAATTGATAATATTTAAAGAAGTCACGTGATCAATTGGGTTGGTTTTCTGGTAAACAAGCTAATGGGAAGGATAGTGATGTTATTCTCAAACCGAATTCATCCACGAATGAATCGTGACAAAAGCCGGTAGACTCCTATGGTCAATTCGTCTACCCTATGATTCTTAGAATCCTCACCAAGATGATCAAATCACCCATGATCATTCAGCAATCTAATAGCAGTCATTAAGTGCCGAGGTTTACTATCGCAATATATGGGTTCTAAAAGTCACTAGATTCCTGCTTCAGGTGGGGTTTAAATTCGCCGAGCCTCATTTGGTCAATTCGCCCCGACCTATGGTTCCTAGATTCCTCACCAAGGTGATTATTGGTCCCCCGAGATCATTCGGCAACCTATTGACAGTCATTAATTACCGCTACATGCAAGATTCAAAACAATGTGTGCTCGGGCGCTAGCATCTTAGACACACATCCCTAACTTCTTAAGTTCATCCTTCCGAACGGTGATCAATTCGCACAAGAGGGATTTTGATAGTCTTTTTGTCAATTCTTACCAAGCCTCTCTACCTACTTACTTAAGGTTAGTTGGTCAATTCTCCTAAGCAAATAAATACGACCGCAACTCAAAACTACCAAAGCTAGGGTAACTACCAACGAACTATGCATGCATACACTAGAAATAATTAATAAACGCAAAAGAATTAATAAATAAAGAATCAAAACTAGTCTAGCACCTATTTTCCACATCATCAAGTGAAATAACAAATAAAAAAAACATATAAAACAATAAATAAACAAAAAATAAACATCAAAGAATTAATTGACTAATAATAAATTAAAACACAATTAATAAGAACACAATAAGAATCAAAGCACCAACAATTAATTGAGAATCAAAATTAATATCATTAAATGATGAAACCAAATAAATAAAAAGAGTTGTAAAGTGATTACATATCGTGCCAAAATAATTCTATCGATCCCCTATTTAAGTATCGGGGCAAAACCCCGAAAGGTTTGCCCCTTTAATTGCCACGACAACTTGCTGTTCTCCTTGTCTTCTTGCGGCTACAATAACCTAGCGAATATAAGAATACAGTAAAACCTGTATAAATTAATACTCGATAAATTAATAACCTCGATAAAATTAATAGTTTGTCTAGTCCCAACTAGGGATCAGTACAAATTTGGACGCCAATCGATAAAATAATAAGATAATAAGTTTTTTGAAACCCCAGTGTATATATATTGGTCCCAACGAAACTATAAATTAATAATTACTAAAAAATTCCATATATATAAAGGCCATAAGTAATTGGAACTTGTAAAAATTCATTTAATTCAATTAAGGTCATACGTAATTGGAACTTGTCCCAACGAAACTAACTTTTTACTTATTTACTTATTTACAATGAACTTGACAAATTCAATTAATTTGTGAATGTGAATTCATAAAATGTTAATCAGAACTTTTTTTTAAAATTTATTTTTCATCTCTAACTAGTATACATTGTAACTAGTATATTGGATTTGGAAATTTAAAGGTCATACGTAAAACCTATTTAAATTAATAAATTATTAATTTATCGATATAATAATATCTTGCTAAATTGATAAAATATCTCGGTCCCAACACCATTAATTTATAGAGGTTTTACTGTACTTACTTCCCAAAAGATGATCTCATACTACGTACATCATGATCAATTTATACTAAAGAATATTTGACCTATTTTCACTTTAGTCCTCCAACTTAAGTAATATTGCAAATCGTCCTGGCTTCATTTCAACTTTATTTACACAAGTAAATGTGTAATAAAACTTTATGATATAGGCAGAATTAGTCCTTCATCGTCCTGTAATTATAATCTTTAGTCCTCGAAGTGGATAAAATAAATAATAACTTGTCGCTTTTAGCCCCTGGGCTTCAAAACTTTGCGTCAAAGTTATTAATTACGGCGTAACTAAATCTCCGAGTTACGCTGCAATTCATCGTCCGCATATGCTGATCCATCCATAAATATTTCTACGGAGTAACTAAATTGCCATGTTATGCCGTAGCATTCACAATTACAGTTACGGCGTAACCTTAAGAGTTGGTTACGTTGTATTCTTCATGGAATTGTTATTACGTCGTAACATTATAACTAATTATGGCGTAACCTTCACACACAATTCATTGGCCCTCATAGTATGAGTTACGGTGTAGTCAATAGTGCCAATTACGCCGTAACCTTCTTCAGAAAATATATCTTGGTCTTTTCTCACATCTTTTTCCTCAATGCCTCATTTATACCTACAAATGTAAATATGAATCGTAATATATAGAATTACACCATAGTTGAGGTACTGATGACAACCCCAAATGTGGTTGAAGGGTTCTGAGGTTGTTGATGGTGCGAATCATCCGTTCAACTTCCCATTTTGTTGAGATGACTCAGTAGGTATGAAACTAAAATCAATCCCATTGTCGGAAAAAGGTTTATGTAGGGTGCGGTTTGATTTCACACTTAAAATGAGTGTGAACGTATTTGAGAATTAGGAACTTACAAATGGAATTAACGGTTTGCCAAGATGGAAAGCATGACAAAGCACATGCGGCTTCTCCTTATTACAAGATATAAAACTATTTGAGACGAGACGACGTAGCACCGCCCCTAGATGTCCAAGGCGCCGATGCCACGTGTGTTGACTTACAAGTAGAGCTTGGGAATAGGACACGGTCGCGGATGCGGTAAAGGTCGCCGGTGTGCTGTCACATCGAAAAGCACCGACGGCCATGAAATCCTTGACAGAAAAACCAAAAGGATCAAATTCAACAATGCAATTATTGTCACGCACAAATTGACGGACATATATAAGATTTTGACAATATGAGGGGTAATAAGGACGTTATTTAGTAACTGGTCGGAAGGAGTAGCAAAATGCTACGACCCGTATTGGTGACCGAATGTTATGCCCGTCACCACCGAGCAGATGGATACATGCAAGTATTAAAATGGAACTAAGACTATTAATAGATGCATTAGATGTGAGCGCGATCTGTATCCATGTTCCGTGCTCGGTAGGGGATCATGGAGAGTCCTGGCTGCAAGAGCATGAGGCAAGGTAGTGACATGACCCGCGGGACCCACACCATTCTGATCCGCACCCCCTGCTGATCGATTTGAATATTCTAATCCGAGTACTGAACCGTATAACCTGTTGACCCCCCTGGTTGAACCGGGTAGCCATTCTGACCCGTTAAGTTGCACTGTTGAGCCATAGGACCAATCGAACCCCTTGCGGTAGTCCAAAAAGACCAGGTGAACCCCCTAGAGACACAAACGGGCCTGTTGTAATGGGTACCGTATGGGCCTGTGTAAATGGTATGGGTTGGGCTTGGGTAATGCGTGGCATAATAAATATATTCTGTTGTGATATAATGGTTGTGTTGGTCAGACCTAAACGCCCCAAGATTTTTCCAGTATCTTCTCAGTATCGTTTTTGGTTTTAAGGTCAGGGGTATTCGATACAGGTTACGATCACCAACACACCAAAAAAAATCATGACCTAAAGCACGAAAACGCCAAGGAGACAAACGCGTGTAGATTTGCGAGCTTGCACAAATCACCAACACAGTTGAAGAAAAATACCGATTTCTGACCTAGTGCACAAATAACATATATAGTCCTGTGAATTGATGACCAAAGCACCAATCACTAACACGATTTTTGGTTTGTTTTGTTTGTATGAAAGTGGTACGTGGGGGATAGGATAAACAGAAAGCAAAAGCAAAACTTTTGACCTTCAAAGCACAAGTAACGTAGCACCAGTATTATAAATGTATGGATTTGTAACTTAAACATAAATCACCAACACATAAAAACAAAAGATAACTGGTAAACAGGATCGAGTTTAGAAGGGTGTTTAGGGTTTGTAGAGTTGTATGTACAGATTGAGGGAGCGGGGTGAGTAACTTTACGAAAGGATCGATATGTTTAAGGGTTTTTAATGCTCTGATACCATGTTCGGTATAGAGGATTATATCAAATATGATTCCTTGATTAATACAAAATACAATGATACACATATATAGCTGTACACAAAATCATCTAGAAAACAGGCTAGAGCCCATCACGATACAAAGATACTATTGGACTAATATTCAAATCACATATCATATCCCCAAATTTGATCAGAATTTTAACCGCGCATTTAGAAGATCTGCGTTTATTCGACATACTATAATTGTGTTATGAGTCTAATTGAAAATGAAATCAACCTAGCTTTTGAGGGTTTTTGGAAAAAGCAACAAAAAAATAATTCAAGCTAATCTAAGTAAGGTGCGTGTGTCTGATTAGGCGAATGTAATGGACGGATTAGAATTGAAATTTGAGTAAAAAACAAGAAGGAATCAAAGCATTTTGATGAATTTTAATGGTGGATTTATGGCGGGAAATACAGTTAGGGAGAAAGATAAATTATTACAATTTTTTATCATCAATCTTACGAAACAAAATTAACTTCTCTTAACGGTAAATACAATAATCTTAACTTCTCTTAACTGTGAACAATCTATGGAGCATGTTCGCCCCAAAAAAGATACGAGTAACACGCAACTTGTAAACGCTATTTGCAATTCTCTACTCGTCTTTGAGTTGAACAATTTAGCAATAGTGGGGAAGGAATTGGCGATGCACAGGATTTAACACATCTTTGACAACCACAAAATAACGGCGTGGACATCTTTATTTGACAACCACAAATTATTACAAGTTTGGCATGCATATAATGTGGCACGTACTATTTACCGTTCTATGTTGACCATTGTACAAATTATTGTGACAGTATATTCCATGAATTTTGTGTTTTTTGTAATAAATGAGGATTGGTAACCCATTGTTGGTGCATACATAGTGAAACATTGTAAACCAATATTACAGATCATATCATAGCTTCCAAACAGTCGTTCATCAAGTGTTTTACACGTTCATATACTGATATACACAAGATATATTTGAAAGGAGCTTTGCTACAACCTCTATAAATTAAGAGTTCATAATTATGCTCGTACTGTATTGAAATTTCTGTTGGCATGTTAAAAAATATACAGTAGCTAACTATACTTTTGATTATCCAACTTCTTTCATTTTTTGGTAGATATAAATGGGTATGTTGTCACACAATATATTACACCAGTTCAGAAACTTGCAAACAAAGCTTTCATGACTGAAGCCATAAAACAGGATCAAGCTTAATGGGAGCAACCGAATTAGGTGAATTAATAATGGCGGTGAGATCATTGGCGTTGTGAAACATATAAGCCTCGAGAAACGCTACAAAAATGCCTCCACAGGCTCTTCTCATATCAGCCTTTGAACCTTTTCCTGTCTTGCATATAAACATACCCGCTAACCGGACTAACCAATCATCAACCATGTCCAAGTGACCAAATTCCCTTGCCACAAAATAACAAGAAGGGGGCTTACATTCGTAAAGAAAAACGGATGGTTGCATCCCAGAGGTGCTGCGGGTGGGATGCACCCAAAAAACTATCATCTCCTAAGCCTGTCCCAATAAGGGCTACAGGCATTGCCAAGTTGAAGTCTTGTGGTATGTAGTTTAGGGTTTTGGGTTCGAGCCGGTTAGAAGTGTTGGCACCATCAACAGGATCTAACCCTATTAGAGCCTTGAATTTAAGGTGTGTATGGGCGTGACCTAACGCCAATGCAAATGCTACTTTCCCTCCTTTGCTATGTCCGGCTAAAGCTACGTTTTCAAGATCTGGTGATACATCATGCGGTAGCACACGTTGGAGGTTTTGGTTATTTATCCAGTTAGCTGTTTCGGCTGCATCTTCCACATCACCGACCGCGGATAATATACATAGGCCCGTCAAGAATCCAAACTAGAATAAACAAAGCACGGACAAAAGATCAATATTTAGCAATGGCAAGATAGGATTTACATATAAGTTTGGACCATAAAACTCATCACATTATATAACTCAATCTTTGAATAATGTCATATATCACAGTTATTATGAGAACTAAACTTGTGCCTGATTTTGTGTGTAAACATGTGTGACTATTCATTCTAATAAAGGGGTTGTCCATATATTCATAAACTAGTAAACTAATGTCATGTGAGTTTAGAAAAAAAAAATTATGCGCGCTTAATTTTTTTTTTATATACATATAGCAAGAGAAACATACCACAGTTTGACCAGGAGCGACGATAATGTAACCGTGTGAGGCAATAAACTCGAAGAGGTCACTATATGAACAATTCGGGATCGAAAAGCCATGAAGAAAAAGTATAACGGGATAACTCCCTCTTTCCGTAGGGTAAACAATGTACAAAGGAGGATTTGGTGTAGAACCCCAAGATTTTGATACCCTTTTCGACTTAACCGTGTAGCTTCCATTGTCAAAACAAGTTGTGGATGCTTGTGCTACTGAAGATCCTATAGACAATACCATTTTTAGAAATTTGAAGGGTTGGTTCAAACGTATGAAAAAAGATGGAAGACATATCAAGCAATTTATAAGGGTGGTGGCAACGGGAGCGGGGTGAGTCGTGCTGGTTTGGTCCACCCGAAGCGGCTACACACGCCCACCATGCTGGCTCGAGCGAGGGCTATCGCTGCAGAACGGGTAAAAGCTCAAGCGGTTTACATGGCGTTTAATCAGCCGTTCAACTTAAAATATGTCCGTTGCATTCTTTTTAAAAAAAAAAAAAAAAATTCCATTTTCAATTTCATCTCTATTTAAACACAACCATTTCACATACTTTTTACAACAAAAAAAATCAAAACTTTTACTCAAGCATATCACCAAAAATAATGAATTCATCTTCATCTTCATCTTCATCTTCATCATCGGAGTTTTCCTCCGAGTCTTCATCGAACTCGTGGTCTCAACGGGTTCTACCATGTCAACCTTTTTAGCCGCAATGGATGCCCTCGAAGACACGGCAAGCTCAAGCAATACCCGGGGTATATCGAACGTTTTCGTGAACAAGCCCAAGAAAATCTAATGAATGACTATTTCGTTGAAAACCCAAGGTTTCCCGCCAATGTTTTTCGTGAAAGATTTCGTATGAATAGCTTGTTCAAAAAAATTGTTGGTGATATTGAAGCGAATGTCTAATGGTTTCTTAAGGCTTAGACGCCAGGTGGGGAGACGGCAGTTTCACGCTGCTTACAAAAATGCACATCGGCCATTCGACAACTAGCAACGGGTGGACCTCCGGATAGATATGATGACTACCTAAACATGGCAACAAGAACTTCGTCAAAGTTATTTTTAAAATGTTTGTGTTTCTAATAACTTGGTATTTTTTATAAGTCGATATATTTTTAAAATGTTTTCGCTTTTTATATTTGTAGAACATTGCCTTGACAAATTTTATGGCGCGGTAATCCAATTATATAGGCGAGAGTTCTTACGTAGGCCTACATCCCACGACGTTGCACGGCTATTCGAGGCACATGAACAACGACATCACATTCCTGGAATGCTTGGTAGCCTTGATTGTACACATTTCATCCGCATAAATTGTCCTCGACATTTGAAAGGTCAATATAAGAGAAAGATCACCCATACCCGACTATTATGCTTGAAGCCGTCGCTTCATATGATTTGTGGATTTGGCATTTGTTTTTCGTCCACCGGTTCAAACAACGATATCAATGTTTTGAATCAGTCTCCATTGTATCTTACGGAGCGAAATAGAACGGCGCCAAACAGTTCATTTTATGTAAATGGACGACTTTACAATCGTGGATATTATCTTACCGATGGAATCTATCCTACGTATTCAACGTTTGTTTAAGCATATAAGTATCCCATCGACCCGACGAACAGAGATTCAAGAAGTTACAAGAGTCCGCAAGAAAGGATGTCGAACGAATCCAGCTTTGGTCGAGTGCCTTAAGTCAAAATGGATGCTTCTACCGTCCGCCGGGCTATGTCGGTCCAAAAATTCGCAAACTAGTAATACATTGTGTCATATTACACAATATGATTTTAAAAGACGACGGTGGCATTATCACCTGTTCATATAATGGATCGCCGGTCGTGCCATTTTTATGACCAATGTACTACCGGAGTTACTCGACGAAAACATCCATAACCGCTCTCTCGATATGATCTTACTGAGCATGTAGCGTTGCTCAAAACTTACCACACCTTGACGACTAGTGTTTTCTTTTTTCTTTTAAGTATTATTTCCTTTTTTATGTAATTTTCTTTTAAGTATTTTGTAATTTTCTTTTAAGTAATAATAATAATATTATGTGTTTTAATTAAATTGTTTGATATAATTTTAAATATAAAAAGGTAAAAAAAAAAAAATGGTGAGGGGTAGGATACACCATTACCGTCACTAAAAATCTATACGTGAAGGGTGGTGTGTGGATTAGATGAAATGGAAGAATCGTTATTGTGATAAATAGTGAGGGATGGTGAGGGATGGTGAGGGATGGTTGCCACCACCCTAAGGGCTTGAAAAATAAACAAGTATACTGGATTCACATTCTTTGTTTCACGTTTTATTTGAAAATTTTCTTGTTAAACATTCAATGTGCAATTCATTTGAGTCATGCATGGCAGCCATTAATAGATTCCCTAGGTGCATACAAGTCTCAAAGGCCGTAAGAGTAGAATGGACCATTTATTAAACACCTCTTTTAATGGTATGTTATAGTACGTGAAGTCTATATCTGTAAATTATTAAATATTTACATGTATTTAAATTGGATAAAAGATTAGGATATTGGATTTATATATGTAAGGTTAACGTTTTGGCTAAACATTAACCTTAATCTTTGTAAAACATTTTAGCACGTTAAAATTTGAAATATTGTACACTTATTTATTTTAAAATAAATGAAAAAAGAAAGATAGACAGTTAATTTAAAACAGAAGAAGAAGTACTGTATATCTGCAAATTGGAATTTGCTTAAGAGATTTATAAATTGATACTTTTACTGTTTTGCAAACCTCGTCCCCTTTGTTGACTTTATTTTTTTGTATTTGTCTTATGTCTATATACCTACAATATTAAGAGAAATTATTTTCTCCCACAGACCGTAGTTTGTTACGTAAAATTCAACATATATTTAACATCTTTTGTTTTGTTGTGTTTAATAAGTTATTAGTAGTACAATATTTATTGTCTTGAAGATATCATTTCTTGCAAGCTTTCAATGATATTCCGTTTTGACTAAATGTATATTAGATAAAGCCCCAAGGTAGTGAAGAGACTGGTCCTCAAAAAACGATGTGAAATGTTTACTCTTTTTTTTTTGAAATTATATAACATGACAATCATATATAAAACAAATAAAACATCAAAGAAACACGCGTGTCAGATAAACGTATAATGAATAATTAACTAACATAAACATAAAAGATGCGTGCGCCTTTTTATTCTAAATTTAACGAGAATCAATTCCACAAAACTAAATTGGATTGAACCCTAATTAGGGTTTATAGGATTATATGAATTACCGGCCCTTACCGATTTTGTAATTCAATCCAAGATACTAACAAAAGTATGTTAGTACCACGTTCTTGTACACACGTACTATTAACGAATTAAAGTAAATGCTAGTTTAAAAAACACAAAACGATTTGTTTGATGAACAAAAAACGTCCAGTCGACCCTACAAGGGGTTTAGTTCGATCGGTTATCACCAAAGAAAAAGAAAAACAAGTTTTAAGGTTATTGTGTGTACAAAAGGTAAAAAACAATCAACCCCTAACCTTGTTTATATACTAGTAGAAACTTAGAGCCCAAGTTAGACTAGGATTAGGAAACCCCAATCCCTATAACCGGCCATACAAACCCAAAAGGGTTTCCGGATCCTTCTTGACATCTAATTTTTACTTTAGTCCTTTTCTTTTAATACTTAACGACCGTTAGTCCATTACATTTAATTACTTAACGTTCGTTATGTGTTTTGTGTAATTAATAACTAAATATAACATTTTATATTTAATTATTAAACTTTAATTCTCATACATAAAGTGTGCAATCCGCTATCTCGAAGTTCGATCCTAACACACGTCTATTAATTTATTGTCCATTAAACCAACAACTCCCACTTGGACATATCTTAATAATGTGATCACATCTAAGCAATAGCGTCTAGCAACACTTCGATGCCTCTAGTACAACTCGAGCAAGGCTCCCGGAAAACCTTTTAATGATTTCTCATTATTATTATCCTTTTGTTTCTAATACCATATTAAATAAAGATATGGAATTAAGTCATTCTTTATTCAACCATTCTGTTTCTCGTTTTAAGTGATTGAGCCAGATTACCAAATCTTCTTAACATATTCAGGGGAGATCTTGGGCATGGCCATGCAAACATCTTGTCAACCCTACGAGGGCCCAAAGAAGATTAAACTCCAAATAAATTTGAATGAACAAATTCTATCTTGACTACGAGACCAACCCACAAACTTTGTAACACTTCAGAAACAATCATATGACTACCAGCTACGTATAGCGTTAAGTTGTTCCACATAAATGCACTACATTCATGACACTTATCTGGTATCTCAAGTCTGAGGATAACTATTCACAATTTACTTAATAACAATATCCATAAAGTAAAATCATGTAGTTGAGATAAGTCCTACACTCAATTCATTGAATATCATCTGAAATTGGTATGCTTTCTCATCAATACACTTTTAAGTATATTCTACCTGATAAGATCGTTTATAAGCTCAGCTAGGGATCAATAACAAAGATTAATAACATGCACAGCGGAATAAACAAATCGTTACTTTATTATTGAACAAGGTTTTTCATTCACTAACACTAACTAATCTTAGACGTTTATAGGAACACGTCTACAAACTAAACTAATAACCTAGACGTTTACATGATCATACGCCTATGACACACACACACTTTTAAGTCGACTACATTATGGAAGACTTGTATAAAACCTACACCTATGTCCTCTTTATATACTAGAGAATAAGGACTAATAAATAAAACTTCTTTTGCAAGCAAGTCCTTCCATCTTTTTGTAGGTTTCCTTCTTGTCATATTAAGTCCCTCTTGTTTCATTCTTTTGTCTTATCAACTCAAACGTATAATTCCCAACAATCTTCCCCTAGTTGATAATGACAAAACCATTCTTGAACGAACTTCCCTAGACGAAGTAGAGAAATTGAGATCAGGGATCTCACCATGAATGAAACAAGTATGTCTTCCTTTGTCTTCCCCTTAATCCATGCCATGCCACTCAAACATCTCTTCCCCTTTTTGTTATTATCCAAATAGGGAATATATGCAAATAATGATCTTGACCACCACGAACCAATATCATATTTCCAATCTAAGACTTCCAATGCTTCAAATCGCCCACCATTACGCATCATAAGAAAAATGGATCCAAAACAGTAGAAAACTCCAACTAGCAATAGTAATAATGATCAACAGTAGTAAAAATCAAACACTTCCCCTTGAGTGATGCATGTAGATAGTTAAACATTTAACAATAAGCTTCCCTTAAAAACTCATATATTAACCATCTTCTTGATTCTTCAAATCGGTAAGCTCCTTGTAATGATCACTTGTAAAGAAAACCAAATATAACAAACTTGATGAAGAAGTAAAATTTCCCAAACTTGTGTCTTAAATCTTTTACAATCCACGGAACTCCATACTTATACCCATCAAATATAAGTAGACCGCAATCCCTTGACAAGAATCCTTAACTAGTATGAGACACTGAGCACTACAATGTAACTCCTTTAAGTGATAGTTTACTAGGTCTTCATCCATCCACCCTCTTGACCTATGAAAACTAGATTTTGCAAGTCTTATATAATAAGAACACAAACCAAGTAATTCCACTTCACCTTCAAACAAATGATAAATAATCCTCTTCGTAATCAATTCTTCAATAAATCAAATACGAGCCTTTTAAATCTTTTAAGAACATAAATTTCTTCCTATGTGTGTGAACCAAACAACCATTATGTGTGTGTGTCAGCCAAAAATCCATAACCATTATGCTCGACTTCCCCTTAATTCCAAATCAGTCCTATTAGCAACACTATTTTCTGTCACTAAACTGTCACAAATTCGTCACCAACCTGTCACTATTGCAATTAGTGACGCTTTTCTGTCAGCTGCATCGTCGCAAATCTAAAAGCGCACTTTGCCAAGCAAGTACTTCTCGGTCGAAACAAGATTTCTTTAACTAAAACGCGCAGCAGCAGTACTTTGAAAAATTATCAGTACTTTCGAACTTGAATAGAGCAAGACTTTTCAATAAAATATAAACACCAGTAGGAATAAAATATCAGCAACAATAACGTGAGGACCAGTACCAATATAAACATTAAGTCTGCTGTTCTAATCATCACGAGAGATTAGATGTGATAGCCAATCAAAATAAAAACGTGACAGCCAATAAAAACTATCATCTCGTATTATTATCACTCGCTTCATCCCATGTGTGTAATTTAATAACACACACGACATGAACAGATTGAATCTGCCGTCCACGTCACGTGATAACAAAAACACAATGGGACCACATGATCACTGATATCAAATCTACACCTCATAAATTTGCAATTAACCATTATTAAATAATAGTTCAACAATCAATAACCATTCCTCATAATGATTGGACACGTGCATGAGATCAATACAAATTAATGGCAAGCTTCTTGAATATAATAGACCATGTGAGGACCACCAGTACATACGAGAACCAATAAACATCGACCAATCAAGACGAGATTAGTACAACACCAATTGACAAGACGTGAATCGCATACAACAAAACCGATTATCTTTAAACTCCGCTTACGGCGACTTTTTCGATCTGTATTCTTCGACAACTTTTACTGCTCCAATTTAACGACATAAAACCTTGAATAAACACTATATCAAGAGCTCCCCGCTCTGATACCAATTGATAAGATCGTTTATAAGCTCAGCTATGGATCAATAACAAAGATTAATAACATGCACAAATGAATAAACAAATCGTTACTTTATTATTGAACAAGGTTTTTCATTCACTAACACTAACTAATCTTAGACGTTTATATGAACACGTCTACTAACTAAACTAATAACCTAGACGTTTACATGATCATACGCCTAGGACACACACACACTTTTAAGTCGACTACATTATGGAAGACTTGTATAAAACCTACACCTATGTCCTCTTTATATACTAGAGAATAATGACTAATAAATAAAACTTCTTTTGCAAGCAAGTCCTTCCATCTTTTTGTAGGTTTCCTTCTTTTCATATTAAGTCCCAGTTGTTTCATTCTTTTTGTCTTATCAACTCAAACGTATAATTCCCAACACTACCAAATCACTCAAATTTGTCTTAATTTAACGATACTCCCATATCATTAATTGACAACGGACAATTTAGAATAAATAAATTTATTCGCGGATTAAACATGCAAATATATGATACAATATATTATAAAATCAAACTTACCAAGTATTTGATTTATAATAATAATTATTTAACATCCTTTATCCAAATACTAAATAGATCAATGAATGAAAATTCCAGTTGATAAATTATGTGTATGATCGATAAATTATTGTGTTTGATGATTCGGGTGGTCTTGGACGATCAAAATACATGTTAAACATTTTAGAGAGAGAAAGTAGAGAGAGAGGGTGTTCTTGCTAGAGGTTTACACAAAGGAAAGGTTAGATTGAATGAGAAGCACCACGCCTTCCATGGATGGAAGGGGTATTTATAGTAACAGAATACACGACCTCCTATCAGCCTGTGGATCAGGTATACAGTGGGTAAAGACCCGTCCTTCCTCCACGGTGTTACACTAGACTAAACTACGCTACAAACTAACTAATAAGCTACTAAATAACGTAACTAACGACAAGTCTACGAGCTAAACTGTGCTAGATAATATTTGGGGTGACCGACACTTTAACATGGAATTTCCAATTCCTAACAATCTCCCCCTAAGGGAGGTCACCCCATGATTTACATTTTGAATCCTAGCATTCTTTCTTTGTCTTTGTTCTTGAGCTCGTAGACTTCAATTCTTCAATTCCGCAATCTTTATGCTTTTGTAGCGATTCTTCAAAGTCCGCATTGATTAGTACTTTCAGTGGAGGTCTTTGAACTGATCCACATCTTGATGATCTTTGAGCTTTCATTGAGATCATCAGCCACAACAAATCTCTGGATCACCCTTTATTGTGTTGCCATCATGTGAAGTTGTGACTTTTGGACCGACATGCTCACACTTTTGAATCATGGCATCTTACCATCAGAGTAGCGGAAGCCTTATCGGTTCATGATATTTGCCGAAGCGAAGCATAGTATGAAATATCGAGCCGGTTATGTAGATATGCACCACCATGATTTCTTCAAATTAAGTGTGGATCGTGAGCATGCGGCTTTGGATTGACTCCTCAATTCGATCACGCAATCATCGGGGTGTACCGCATACGGTTAGCAATAAAGCGCCGCGAAAGTGTCTTTGATCACTTTCGTTGAATTGAGGTACACGACCTACGGTTCCCCGTTGATCAAGATACAAGTCTTTGTGATCGGTATGATTCCGAAGAATCTCCTTGCCGGTGGTTTCGCGAAATGTTCTAGCCGTTCTCAAACCGAACGCGTCTCAAAGAAGACAACACGGAGTAAGTGAACCAAAGCAAATTGAGATTTATCTTGATTGATAGAAAATGATTTTAAAACAATCGCGCATCGCTTAAGAGAAAGAGTTTTGCAATACGACGAAGGTTTAGAAGAAGAAAATCATTTTTCAATTATAAATACCCTTTTGATTTTGAAGATAATACACGTCGAAGTGCTAGAAAAGAGTTTTGAGCACAACGACCGGTTTTCAAAGGTATCCGTCAATCCTTTTCCTGGACCAAGGTTGATTCAAGATTGAATCTCTCCATCGTTTCTATCCAGTTGTCACAAGCTTGATCTTACGAGAAGATCTCACATGTCACCCACCAAGAGCTTGTTTGATGTTGGCTCTAAAAGGATTTTCATCTTCATCGTGAATATTTTTACATATCACTCGGATGTTCTGGCAAAACCACAAGGATAATTGATTCGATAAAAATCAATAATAGAGAAGTGTGTAGTATTACGAGGTAACTCAAACGTGTTAGGTTTGAGCACCGAGATCGTTTCGAACGAGGGTTGAATGGAATTTCCAACTCACGTCGCGATTATCGGGATTTGAATGGGTTAAAAGGATTTTTGGATTTCTAAACTACGGCAAGCAATAATAATAAAGGCATATAAATCGACTAATCCTAAGGTGCAAACAAGTAATCTCACTTAACGTAATTAGAACTAAAGACGCAAATTACTTTATGCCAAAAAAACGTATTCTAAAATGCAAATTAATCTATTTTAACCCCAAAAAGTGATCTAATATTTTTCTACAACTAAAAATGTGATTTAAAAATTATCTAAAATTTAAAACTATTTTTTTTTTTGGTTTTTTGGTTTTTGATTTTTTTGAAAATAGCGAAATATATTCACAATGATTTTAACTTCAAATATAAGTATAAATACTTGATTCAGCAATTACCAACTCGAGTACTAACCAGAACACTGAAACAATAAAAATCACATTAACATGATGCATCTTCAGACATGAACAGGTATAGGGACAAAAATCTCGAAGAGTGATTATTGTAATGACTTTTAATTACCTAAAATTCATCATATAATTTCTACACTTGAAAATAGCGAAATATATATATATTTTTTTTACTTTTTAATTTTTTTTTAAGAGATTTTTAAAAACTAAGTTAACTAATTAAAGTTTAAACAAAAATTTAAATGGCAAACTACAACTAGTGACAATGAATATTAAGCTAAGAGAATGATACTAAAAAGACTTAACAAGCATCATACGAAAAATTAAACGTAACGTTAAACTAAGATTCTAAGCTAAAAATGATAAAAAGTTAAGAGAATAAAACCCGGTGATGAAACGAGAGGAATAAAACCACCCGATCAGATAAGCATAAATTAACACAAAAGTTTACAACTTTATTAATCTTATCCACTAATTAGTAAGTAAAGTTTAAAACTTTATTCACTAACAAGCTTAAAAATTACTAAAGTTTCAAACTTTATGTATTAAAAATGCTTAAAGACCCTTAAGCTCCGGCCTTAGCGGTAGAGATGATGATAAACACAAAAAGATACAAACTTAATAAGAGTTAGGCAATAATAAGCACTACTACTAAATGTAAATAAGCTAAAAGTGATCTAAAAATTAAAAAGATTTAAACTTTATAACTAAAAACTATTAGATCTAAGTCCACCCGAAGCCAAGTTGTTCCATCCGAAGATTAAACGTGAATCGGGTATATTTAAGGACTTGATCTAAAGGAACAAGCTATTAAATAGCTTATTGTTCAATAAAAACTTAAAAAGTTGCAACCTTTTATGAAAAACTTGATAAAACTAATAAATCTAATTAATAATAAGCTAAAAAATAGAAAATGTGCTCTCAAACTTAAAAGATGTCAAGGCTTATTTGTACAATAATCCGAGCTTAATAAGTTCATGCATCTCTTTTGTTGTTTGAATCGAGTAGAAAGGATGAAGAAAAGATGTGATAATAAGACATAATAAGCTAAAACTTATAAAAATGTAAACTTTTTATAAAATAAGTGAAATAAAACTATTTATGAAAAGTATTAAAGAAAGTTTTATAGAAGAAAACAAATAAAAGAGCTTAATGGATAAGCTTATAGAAAAAGCTAACCCAAAAAGCAAAACCTAAATAAGCTATAATAAGCTAATAAGCTAATATAGCTTAATAGGTAAGAAAAGAAAATAAAGAAAGAGATGAGAAGAAGAAATAAGATGTAAAGATAATAAATAGGATGAACTAACTTGAAAGAAATAAATAAAACTTTTATAAAACTAAATAAGCATTAAAATTACAAGAGTTTGGGTACAAAAATAAATAAAAAAGATTCCCAAAATGAGGTGAGGGGGTGGGTTTTTATAGACCCACAAGTTACACTTTGGCCCCTAATAATTTTTCATATTGACCCCTAAACTATTAGAGCTTGGTACAAAAATCCCTTAATAAAACTTGGTCCCCAAGTTTTATTTACAAAGGCTTAAGTAGCAGATTTCAATTGCATTTCTTGTATTTCGTTGGATTGGATTTGGGCTTCGACTCTCACTGGGCTGCAGATGGGCTGGAGATGGGGCCTGCTCGGATTGGGCTTGAGATGGGGCCTGCTCGGATTGGGCTTGAGATGGCTTCTTGGTGGACTGGAACATGCAGCTTTGATAAAAAAATAAATATGTAAACAAATGTGCCATAAATGGGATTTGAACCATTGACCTCTTGCTTGACAAACATGTCCCCAACCACTAGACCAAGAGTCTTTTTATGTTTAATGTTGCATTTAATTTTCATTTAAGCTCCTTTTTTTCTGCTAATTCTTTTTTTTTTCTTCTTTTTCTTTTTAAACAACTTAATTAATTCTCCGTTTGAGCTTCGTTTGGTCTTAAAATTTTTCTTCTCTTGTCTCGATGCTCCAAATAAAATTATCATTGGTCCCGTAACTTCGTGCTCCTTCCATTCTCGTGCTCGTTTTTGCCCATTTTGTCTTCTTTTTGTCCATTTTACAATATCCGTTACCTGCACATACATAAACACAAAAACACAAATATTTATGGCTTTAGGGGTTAGTTTTTGGTCTTTTTGGTCCGGTTTTGATAAAGAAAAAGGTATATGTTTTCACATATACCAAAATACCCCAGACGAGAAGATTGCCGTGTCCTCACGCAATGTAATCAACTCACGCTTCTAAAACTAAGGATTTCAAGCTCTTTCTACTAAACCTATGAAAAGTAGCAAAGATTCCTCAAAAGAGATTAAGAAACCCTTATTTCTAAAAACGCCCCGTTTACCTTTCATTTCTCATATAGATATTACGTTTAAGCACATTCCAATTATGAGTGACGGTTTGTTGAACTTTCATGTCGATCAATAACTCCAACATTTTTCAATCAACACTTTAGGATCACTGAGTAGGAAACACAACACAGCGTGAAGTGACCATACGGTTAGAATACATCGTCCCTGATTTTTCACAAGTTCCCAAACTAAGCGTAAAATCGAAATCATTGTTAAATATGACTTTAGATGCTAACACTACCCATGGAAGTTACTTGTGTAATTACCTTTTGCTCCCATTTTCCTATTTTCCTCTATTTATTTTATTTTTGTGAGAACTGAATTTCTTCAAGTTTCTCGTTTCGATAGGTTTTATTCCGATAAAGATATGAAGCTAAGTCGATAATTAGTTATCCATCTTCCCTCGAAAACCGTTGCACACAAGAATGAGGTCCACATCAAGGTCCTAATTTCACACGATTTAGGGAGAATATCCTTTTATGGCTTAAGAGACAACTCATCTACGAGTCCGAGAGAGAAGCTTTGTTTAGACATCTCCGGATCCAAAGTTTGGCTTAACACTATTTCAGCACATTTGCATTTTTGCAATTTAGGCCCTTGGTCTTTTCAACCACTAACTCAACGGGATTACCGCTTAATCAGAAGTCTTATTACGACTTTGGATTTTCCTCTGCCTTTTTAGAAGTCTATGACAACTTTTATGGCTTTAGATTTTTCAACTTTAATACATTTGGGCTTTATTTCATGTTAATTTTTGTGCCAAACTCCAAATCCCACGGCTTTTATAACAATAGAAACAATAGCAGCAAACTATCAGGAATCAGTTGTCTATTACACCGCAACACTGACAGTACCTTGCTGTGTACCCAACCCTCATAAACAAGGATTCTCTAAAGAAGATAAAGAACTAACTATCGTCAAAAACTCAACATCTTTAATTATTATTAGACAAATATGGGGTGAAACAATCTTGTGGGAACAAAAAGCCATAAGTACCTTCGATGGGCTCTAAAGAGAACCATCTACTCCACGCTTAGCATCTAAACTCATAAGTAACTCTATCATTCCTCGATCTCCGCAAATTTAAAATCCCAAATAATGAGATCCGCGGATGCTTAGCCGATAATTTTAGATTATCTATGGTTAAGGGAACAAGCTAGGGCTCAACACGCCCGGTCAAGTCAGAATTCTATTCCTACCCTCACCAGTGGAAAGTCAACAAGGTGTCAAAACATATACATTAATTTAGCAAATGCTTCGTCTAATGAAATTAAGTCATGCATATTTAAAGTCACTCAAGGAAACTTGCAAATTCTTGGCCTTGTGAGCTAGAATTCGCATTTTATAGCTTCTTGTCTAAGAGACTAGCAAACTTTTCAATCAAAAGTACTTAACAAAAGCTTCAAAATTTTAAATTTTTCACAATTTTGCACAATTTTTTTCTTAGGAAAAACGGGGTTGCAAGAGTACACGGCAAAAAGTAAGCAAGTACGGTCAAATCAAATCGAAGATTACCCACCCCAGACTAAAATCAAACATTGTCCTCAATGTTTAAAGGTACGGGTTCTCAACGTAAATCTAAAGCCATTGGTTAGTTATGCTAATAGATAAACGATAATCGATAAAGATTTTGGATATCGGATTTCCATAAGAGCGTCGAAACATGAAACTCGAGTGCAGAAAAGACAAAACTTCGAAAGCACGAGTCTTCATGTATCGAGGAAAATCCTAGACATAAACAACAACAACACGAAACACGAGAAATGGAAGAGGCGAACCTCCTCACGCCACTTATTAGAAAACATAAATAAGATAAAAGGATAAGCATGGGGTGCCTCCCACGGCGCCTATTGTTTTGGTAAACGAGTCGCTAGCCCGACTCGTCCCCAATTCATTTGTTCTTGGGGAAACAAGCGGAAGGGATACCCGGATCAAAGATGGTATCCTCACTCCGGAGGAAAGAGAAAGGTGGGTTGGGAGGGAAGAAAATGTCGCTCAAGCACATACGGGATAACATCTCCCAAACTCACATAAGGTGTATCAAGAAAGAATGATCCATCATCCGACGGTTTTGCGGGCGGACGTCGGGATGACGGATCAAAGAGAAACAACTCCATAGAAGAAGGGAGTCCATGGTAAAGAGAGGTGTTTCTTAAAGGCTCAAACATGAAGGCATCCAAGAGAGGATCCTTTTTTCGGAAAACTTTTGTTTTATGAATGTCTTCTCCGATGAGTATCCCAGGGTTTAAAATCTTGTCCTCGGAAAGGGACGAAATCAACGTATCATCTACGTGAAAATCCTCACGAGAAGAGGAATCACTCTCGGATAAAAAATAGTGTGGGACCTCAGTATCAATAAGCTCATCAATCGAAATCTTCACTTCCTTTTCTTTCTTTGGGTAAAATGGATCATCGTATTCGTTTTCTTTAATCTCGGAAAGAATCGAGTCGGTGGGAGCAAGTCCATCGGTGAACTTCTCGACGTAAATCGACGGATCTTGATATAACAAATATTCAATTTCGCGTAAGTCGGCTCTAAAATCAAAGACGTCATCCTCACTTCCCGCTGGAAGAGGATCCATGCGAGCGAGTTCATCGGCGAACTCCTCGAGAAGTAAATCAATGGAAGAATCCTTGAGCTCGGGCTCCGAAGGATTAGTAGACGGCTTGACTTCTTTAATTTCATTTTCTTTTGGAGAGAGTGAAGAGAGCATTTCTTCAATTAAACGAATATCTCCCTCGATGTCGATGTCGGCATTATCAATTTCCGGTGAAACTGAATCACTTTTTAAATAAGCCTCGATTTCTTCCATGATAGAATCATCCTCCTCAAATTTAGTGAGGGAAAAGGAAGAATCAGAAATGATTTGTTTAGAAGAAAGTTCAATATTTTCTGAAGAAGGAGTGGGATTGCCACTCAAAGAAAACTCGACGTTCTTAAGTTCAACACAACAAACGAAGCGGAGGTGGGACAAGTGGTGTGCTCTTAGAGCTAGCATTTTCCACCACAACCATTGTAGTCTCCTTTTCTAATTTCTTCTTTTGCTCAAGACGTATTGTCGATAAACTCTTAACCGTAAAACGTGAAAGGCTCGGATCAATTCTCGATGTCTTAGGCCCAAATTTTTGAACAACCGGAGGTTGGACGTTTTTGGTACTTCCGTTATTAGTAGGAAATCCCGGGTCCTTTGTCACCTCGGTGTCATTAATTTTGGCCACATCATATTGGTTGGTTAGAGATTTGGAAGTATGGTTAACATTGAACGTGACGGCTTCTTTTCCAACTCGTAAAGTGATCTCTCCTTCATACACATCAATCAACGCATGGCCCGTCCTTAAGAAGCATCTTCCGAGAATAAGGGGTACTCGGGGGTCGGCATCAAAATTAACGACAACAAAATCCAGCGGAAATCGAACGTCCCCACTTTAACAAAACATCCTGGCTACACCGATTGGTTTTGTCGTAGTACGGTCTGCTAGCTCGAGGGTCATACACGTTGGGGTAAGTGGGGGCAATGAAAGCTTTTCATAGATTGATTTCGGCATCAAATTGATACTCGCGCCAAGATCGGCCAAGGCGGAGCATTAAATAATTCCTTGAAAATCGCACGGAATTAGGAACTTGCCGGGGTCACCTAACTTTTCGGGAAGTTTCTTGAGAATAACCGCCGAACAATTCTCATTCAAAGACGTTTTGCCAAATCCACAATTTTCTCTTTGTTACTTAATAATCCCTTTAGTGTCGAAACAAACTTAGGCATGAGAAGAAGAGCATCCGCGAAGCTAATTTCGAAGTGAAGATCTTGAAATATTTGAAAGAATTTTTCTATTTGAATATTTGCTTGTTCACGTTGCTTTTGATCATTCATCCTTGATGGGTACGGAAGTGTCGTTTTCCGATTAGTCTTTTCAGCACTAACCGGAGCATCCTTGGGCTCGACGTCGGGACAACCGTGGGTTGGACATTCTCGCACTCCCATTATTAGTAGGAAGCACCGGGTCCTTTGTCACCCCGGTCTCACGGTCTACCACACGAGACGAAGAAGAAGAAATAATGGTAGGAGCCGTGGGTCCATCGTAAGCAACACCACTTCGGGTAGTGATCGCTTTCATATCACCTCTCGGGTTGGGAATCGTATTACTCGGAAGAGAACCGGAACCCAAGGGTTGAGAATAAGAAGTAGAAGCTTGATTAGCTTGAAAGAAACTAGCCATCATATTCCTCATTTCACTCATCTGCTTGTTACTCGTAGCTTCCATTTCTCTTTTGAAATCATTCCTCATGCTGGTAATTTGAGTTTGCAAATTTTTAATGGTATTATCGGAGTTCTTCATGTAAGTTAGAAAATCATTGTTCGGAGCAGCTTGATGAGGTGGTTGATACGGTTGTTGATAAACTTGAGGTGGAGGAGCTTGGTAGTTTTGATTACCATGATTGAGATTAGCTCCTCGGTTTTGATTGTAAGATTGGTTTTGATAACGGTTTTGATTATGGTTTTGGTTTTGTTGAGGAATGGGTGCAAAACCGGGTGGTCCCATTTGGTTGGCACGGTATCCTTGGTTTTGATTTTGAACCGGATTAGCAGATGCTACGGAAGCATTTCTGAGATCGCCATCGGTGGCTTGACAATTATAGTACGGATGAGGACCACCGCAAATAACACATGTTTCGGTTACGGTTTTGACTTGTTCGGATTTCAGAATCTTAAACTCTCTCATCATGGAATTAACAGCATCAGTCAGCCCACTCAACTCACTCTTCTGAACGTAGTTATCATTAGTAGTAATCTTAGAAACAACCGGTCGGTTTCTAGACGAGACAACTTTTGACTTATTTTCGATTATCGTTCTAATATCGGCGGGCATACGACTCAAGATGTTACCACCGGCGGCCGCGTTAAGCGAATCTTGATCGGACGGCGTTTAAGCATTGTAGAACGTATCAATCTGATGAAGATCGGTAAAACCATGATTTGGGCATTTACGTAAAAGTTCTTTGAATCTATCCCATGCTTCTCCAAAACTTTCATCGAATTTTTGTTGAAAATTAATGATTTGATTTCGTAACATTGTAATTTTCGAAGGAGGAAAGAATTGATTCACAAACTTCTTAGAAAGATCGGCCCATGTTGTAATTGATTGAGGGGTTCTTTTTCGAGCCAAGTCCGGCCCCTCAAGGAAAATGGAAACAATCTCAATTTAATTGACTCATGAGTGACGCCCGAAAGTTTATCGTAGAAGCAACTTGATTAAACCAACGGAGGTGTGCGTGGGGTTCCTCATGATCCAAACCACAAAAAGGTTTATTTGAAACCAATTGAATTAAGTTCGTTTTTAGTTCAAAATTCTCGGCATCAAGTGGTGGAACAACGATAGCATCACCGTAGCCGTCTACGAGAGCTTGAAGTAATTCGATCATCGCTCGAAAGTATCGCCATGACGACGGGTTCTTCAACGATATGCGTAACTCGGGCGCCTATTCTACGATTACGATTACGTCGTGACGAGAACAGTCGCATGCACAAAAATTCAAAATCAAAATTTAAAAAGGAAAAATAAATTTGAAAAAGGAAAATCTTTTTGGTTTTTATATTTAAGAAAACTTTTGAAAACACAATTTTTTTGGTAACCGTCGCGTCAACCGGTGCTCGGTAGCTCCCAAAAGTACGCGCAGCGGAGCGGGAACGAAGAGTGGATCGTTCTTCAGTCCGCAATTTAATGTCAAGACTTTCCTTATACCCCGTGTATAGGTTGTACTCTCAAGGTGAGCCGACGTAACAATTGACGTTTCGGGCTTGTTTTGTTGGTTTTTTAAATTTTAAGGTTTTGTAAACACTCTAGGAAGAATGTTTTGGTTTTTAGATTTTTGGGTTTTGAAAATATATATATACAAAACGACGGTAACTTCACTCGGGGAAGGATCTTCAAATGCACGCGATTCGAGACGGAATACGAAAAATTCACTACAAGCCTCCCGTGGCCAAAAATTGATTCGATAAAAATCAATAATAGAGAAGTGTGTAGTATTACGGGTAACTCAAACGTGTTAGGTTTGAGCACCGAGATCGTTCCGAACGAGGGTTGAATGGAATTTCCAACTCACGTCGCGATTATCGGGATTTGAATGGGTTAAAAAGGATTTTTGATATTTCTAAACTACGGGGCAACCAATAATAATAAAAGGCATATAAATCGACTAATCCTAAGGTGCAAACAAGTAATCTCAATTAAGTACGTAATTAGAACTAAAGACGCAAATTACTTTATGCAAAAAAAACGTATTCTAAAATGCAAATTAATCTATTTTAACCCCAAAAAGTGATCTAATATTTTTCTACAACTAAAAATGTGATTTAAAAATTATCTAAAATTTAAAACTATTTTTTTTTTTGGTTTTTTGATTTTTGATTTTTTTGAAAATAGCGAAATATATTCACAATGATTTTAACTTCAAATATAAGTATAAATACTTGATTCAGCAATTACCAACTCGAGTACTAACCAGAACACTGAAACAATAAAAATCACATTAACATGATGCATCTTCAGACATGAACAGGTATAGGGACAAAAATCTCGAAGAGTGATTATTGTAATGACTTTTAATTACCTAAAATTCATCATATAATTTCTACACTTGAAAATAGCGAAATATATATATATTTTTTTTTGACTTTTTAATTTTTTTTAAGAGATTTTTAAAAACTAAGTTAACTAATTAAAGTTTAAACTAAAATTTAAATGGCAAACTACAACTAGTGACAATGAATATTAAGATAAGAGAATGATACTAAAAAGACTTAACAAGCATCATACGAAAAATTAAACGTAACGTTAAACTAAGATTCTAAGCTAAAAATGATAAAAAGTTAAGAGAATAAAACCCGGTAATGAAACGAGAGGAATAAAACCACCCGATCAGATAAGCATAAATTAACACAAAAGTTTACAACTTTATTAATCTTATCCACTAATTAGTAAGTAAAGTTTAAAACTTTATTCACTAACAAGCTTAAAAATTACTAAAGTTTCAAACTTTATGTATTAAAAATGCTTAAAGACCCTTAAGCTCCGGCCTTAGCGGTAGAGATGATGATAAACACAAAAAGATACAAACTTAATAAGAGTTAGGCAATAATAAGCACTACTACTAAATGTAAATAAGCTAAAAGTGATCTAAAAATTAAAAAGATTTAAACTTTATAACTAAAAACTATTAGATCTAAGTCCACCCGAAGCCAAGTTGTTCCATCCGAAGATTAAACGTGAATCGGGTATATTTAAGGACTTGATCTAAAGGAACAAGCTATTAAATAGCTTATTGTTCAAGAAAAACTTAAAAAGTTGCAACCTTTTTATGAAAAACTTGATAAAACTAATAAATCTAATTAATAATAAGCTAAAAAAATAGAAAATGTGCTCTCAAACTTAAAAGATGGCAAGGCTTATTTGTACAATAAGCCGAGCTTAATAAGCTCATGCATCTCTTTTGTTGTTTGAATCGAGCTAGAGGATGAAGAAAAGATGTGATAATAAGACATAATAAGCTAAAACTTATAAAAATGTAAACTTTTATAAAATAAGTGAAATAAAAACTATTTATGAAAAGTATTAAAGAAAGTTTTATAGAAGAAAAACAAATAAAAGAGCTTAATGGATAAGCTTATAGAAAAAGCTAACCCAAAAAGCAAAACCTAAATAAGCTATAATAAGCTAATAAGCTAATATAGCTTAATAGGTAAGAAAAGAAAAAGAAAATAAAGAAAGAGATGAGAAGAAGAAATAAGATGTAAAGATAATAAATAGGATGAACTAACTTGAAAGAAATAAATAAAACTTTTATAAAACTAAATAAGCATTAAAATTACAAGAGTTTGGGTACAAAAATAAATAAAAAAGATTCCAAAAATGAGGTGAGGGGGTGGGTTTTTATAGACCCACAAGTTACACTTTGGCCCCTAATAATTTTTCATATTGACCCCTAAACTATTAGAGCTTGGTACAAAAATCCCTTAATAAAACTTGGTCCCCAAGTTTTATTTACAAAGGCTTAAGTAGCAGATTTCAATTGCATTTCTTGTATTTCGTTGGATTGGATTTGGGCTTCGACTCTCACTGGCCGCAGATGGGCTGGAGATGGGGCCTGCTCGGATTGGGCTTGAGATGGGGCCTGCTCGGATTGGGCTTGAGATGGCTTCTTGGTGGACTGGAACATGCAGCTTTGATAAAAAAAAAGAGTAAATTACATAAATGGTCCCTGTGGTTTGTCAAAAATTTCACCTATCGTCCCTCAAACTTAAAAGTTGCATGAATGGTCCCTCTCGAGGCAAAAGAATAACATGAATGGTCCTTTTGTTAACGGGTGTTAAGTTTATTCCGTTATAATTTACACTTTAGCCCTTGTTGGTTAACTTGGTACATTGCATCGTCGATCCTTTATTATAAACGGAAACGAAATAAAACTTGTTAAAACACACGACGAAGCAGTCTTTGGTTTAGTCTTGTCCAATGCTCTCATCCACAAACTATATCTTGTCGGGCTCTACGAAAGAAGGTAGTACTCAGAATTCATAAAGCTCGGTCAACTATAGAACCAGGAAGAGAAACAAATGAAGAGAAAAACAACCTGGCAATGGGATTGTTGTACCAAGCAATCCCTGAAACCTTGATAATGCAGATTGGTGATGTCGATAGTCCAAAGGTGCTGTGGGAATCGATCAAGGCCTGTTATGTTGGAGTTGCCAGAGTGAAGGAAGCACGGCTTCAGACTCTAAACTCTAAACTCGCCGGAATAGCTTCAAATCCGCGCCGTTGGGGAAACTATAGACGAATCGAAACTAGTTAAAAGCATTTGAAGGTGGTGCCGCGAAAGTTCATTCATCTTGTTGCTTCTCTTGGCGGTGTTCTTGATCTAAAGACGTTGGATTCAAGATGTTGTTGGAAGATTGAAGGCTTACGAAGAAAGAATACGTGGTGATGATGGTGGAGACGAGCAGCAGGTGTTGTTTACTCGTGGTGTCGGATCGAGTAGGGGTTGCCGGAACTCTAGTGGAGGCGGCGGTGATGATTCTGGTGTTTCTGGTTTTATGTCGAGAGAGAAGAAAGGGATGAAGGGGAAATGGGTAAATGTTAATAACCGGTGTGAAGGTTTTATTAATCAAGATGGATATGGGTCGGATGGATCCGATTATTCTAGTGGGTCAAAAGCCCAAAATAATTATAAACCCAATAAAACCGGCAAAACCGGATAAAAAACGAAGCTAAAGTCGAAAAGTTTAAATTATAAACGGCCGTTACAATAAAGGATCGACGATGCAACAGCCGTTAACCAACAAGGGCTAAAGTGTAAATTATAACGGAATAAACTTAACACCCGTTAAAAAAAGGACCATTCATGTTATTCTTTTGCCTCGAGAGGGACCATTCATGCAACTTTTAAGTTTGAGGGACTGTAGGTGAAATTTTTGACAAACCACAGGGACCATTTATGTAATTTACTCAAAAAAAAATATGTAAACAAATGTGCCATAAATGGGATTTGAACCCTTGACCTCTTGCTTGACAAACATGTCCCCAACCACTAGACCAAGAGTCTTTTTGTGTTTAATGTTGCATTTAATTTTCATTTAAGCTCCTTTTTTTCTGCTAATTCTTTTTTTTTTCTTCTTTTTCTTTTTAAACAACTTAATTAATTCTTCGTTTGAGCTTCGTTTGGTCTTAAAATTTTTCTTCTCTTGCCTCGATGCTCCAAATAAAATTATCATTGGTCCCGTAACTTCGTGCTCCTTCCATTCTCGTGCTCGTTTTTGCCCATTTTGTCTTCTTTTTGTCCATTTTACAATATCCGTTACCTGCACATACATAAACACAAAAACACAAATATTTATGGCTTTAGGGGTTAGTTTTTGGTCTTTTTGGTCCGGTTTTGATAAAGAAAAAGGTATATGTTTTCACATATATCAATAATGCGTAGGACTCTTAATATATTCTTACTTTCCACATAGTGTGAAACAGTAAGTCCTCATTAATTTAGTGTCCTAATGAGATATTGTGGATGATCTCTTGGCTCTAGACTCAATTTGTGCATATTTGGTTCCTATGCCGGAGACTAGGGAGAGGGTCTCCTTCTTCAATATCAACAATATCTAAGAGAAAGTCAATAGATTATGTAGGTTCCCCGTGAGAATGAAACAAGCCCTTTTAAGAGGAACTTGAGTAGCTTGAGAAGTTTAGTGCAGTGCGTCACTGGGTCCATGACTTCTTGTCTTCAATACCAGTGTTACCTTAGTAACCACCAGTAGCATATGAATTGAATCCGGTTTCTGCCCTAAGGTTGAATTATTGGAGGGCTATTTCTTTTCACCCTTTTTACATTCCAATTCTTTTTCATTCTTCAACCCCTTCAGTGCTTACCGAGACTTCGTAACTAGAACCTTGTTGGGTTTATTCCAGTACTAGCTCTGTCTCAGTCCGCACTCTTCCCATTTCTCATTTTTCTCCTTTTTTCATCATACCTAAGGACTCTACACTATCTAGTGGATTGTCCCTGGGTAGATCCCTCCGGTTCTGGCGGATCGTGGGAACTAATACCTAACCTAACCATCCTTATAACTCCATACATAAAGTAAAATGGTCGGTCTTTTGGTACAGTTCATTCCTTCTCGAAACCAATTGAAAAATCAATCAAGGTACTTGTGATATAAAATCAAAGCATTTTGTACCTTAATAGTTTTAATCATTTAGAAAACCTCCCCCTCAACATGTGCATATGATTTAGAAATTGTTTAGCACATGGAGACAAGAGGACTTTGAAATATTTTCTTAGATCACAATTTTCATAGAAAAAGCCATTTGATTTTCTTTGGTAAATTCTCCCCCTCAATATGTGCACATGATATTTGAAAACATTTTATCACATAGAGGCAAGAGTTCTTTAAAGTACTTCCACGATCACGAATGCCATAGAGAAAACCTTTAAAACTCAATCAAGATACTTATGATAAAACATTGAAACCTTTGTACCTTGATAGTTTAATTTCTTTAGAAATGCTCCCCCTTAATATGTGTTCCGAGATTCGAAAGCGTTTTAGCACATATGGGAGAGCTGCCTGCACAATTGAATCAAAACAATCACCTTTATCAAATTTCATTATTAAATCACAAATTCTCCCCCGATCAAAAATATCAAACCCTTTGAGATTTTGGATCTCAAGTGATTTAATCAGGTTTGGAAAACATGGGAGAATATGTGGCCAGGTTTAAATACTCATCTTGTTTTTGGATAAATCCTCCTCCTCAACATGTGCATTGTGTATTTGAAATCGTTTGGCACATGGAGGCAGGAGTGCCTATAAAGGACTAAAACCGATTCCATTAAAAAAGATTTGAGATTTAAATCACGATCTCTCCCCCGATCAAAAATTTCAAACCTTTTGAGATTTGTGATCCCAATTGATTGAAATCATTTAAAAGATTTTGGGGAAAGACGTGGCAAGATTTGATTTTGAAAAATGACAGATAATGACCATTTTACGACATTAAAGATTATTAGTGTCAGGTATGATTGTTTTAAGAGATCTTTAAGTAAAATAAAACAATTTCACAATCAAACAAGAACATAAAAAATTTCATTTTGAAAGACCTTGATTTTTAAAGAAAATCATACCATGACATAACATTAAATCTTTAGATCACCACATAATAACGTACAAACGGACTTTTTGATGAAATATCGTTTGAAATTTTTTAATTTGAAATCACTGAAGATTTGACAAAATAAAGTCCGGTTGATTTCAAAACTTTGAATCCGATTAATTTTCAAAACAATATTTTTCCATTTTCAAAACAATATTTTTCAAAGTTTTAGAAAAATGGTATCATTCACTACTTGTCCTGTACAAAGATACGTTAGTGGTTGAGAAGCTTTTGTTGTTGTTGCTGAGGGTTGGAAGAAAAACCGTCTGCAAATACAGTGAGACTTCTTACGTTGCATTTTAATGCCAACTGAGGTCAAATTAAGCTCCGTTCTTCAATCACTTACAAGAAAACCATCTGCAGATGCAGTGACACCTCTTACGTTGCATTTATGCCAACTCTCCATTGAAGTCAAATTAAGCTCCGTTTCTTCATTTGTCAACCCAAGATATAGTTACCCTTTCCTTTCGGCATCCAATCATCTTCAATTGTGGGATCCGGATCGGGAACATTCTTTTATACCAATATACCTGCATACGTTAGTATACACAAACAGATATATGGTGGTCGACAACACCCAAACAAGAATCGACTAATAAAAGTCAATCCAACATATCAATCATATCATAAAAGGTATAGGAACAATGTGTTTATCAAACTCTAATCATCTAATCCTAATAATCATATCCTAGGCACCTAGTCCTTCAACGTAGGTTAACATCATTTTCAATTAAGCATATAGGATAATTAGATAATCTCGTTAGATGATATAGATTTGAAAACATTCTCCCCCTCAATCAATGACTTATTTTCTGAAAATTTTAAAAGCGCTGAAGTCATTGATTGAGTTTGCAAATTTTATCGAAAACTCTGAATCTAATTGATTTGTAAGCAACTCATTTACCACCATATTGTTAAAACAACAAATATTTTTCTGAAGAATTTTAGATGGAAAAACATTTGTGTAGGAACAGCAGTTCTTCGACATACTTTCCTTAAATTATTTTAGGATAAGTGCACGAAATATTTGAAAATTGGTTTAGCACAACACTTTCCTTTCTTTAAAAGAGCGGGTTGCTATCTGAAATAATAGCAAACCATAGTTTAAGCACGGGTTACAGTCAGAAGTAACTGCAAGCCATATTTTGAGACATGATTTGGAAAAGAATATTTACACCTCCTGCTCGAACTTCATCTATGGTCCCGTGCCATTATTGAATGACATTTCTAAGACCGCAGATGTTATCGATACCAGAAGACATGTCTTGAGAAAACATATTTTTGGTATTTTTGAAATTTTCTGATTTTTATGGATTTTAGAAGGTTTTATATTTTTCTATTTTCTTTTTGCTGGTTTTATATTTTTGTATTTGGTTTTTAATAAATATATACAAAGATAGAGAAGATGATATAGTTAAAGAAGATGATGATACGAGTACCGAGATAAGGATATCGAGCAGCACGTCGTAGAAGATAGAAGTCATCATCTCTTAAACATTCACCACCAAAGCTTCCGAGGCTCTTGAATCGAAGAAAGAAATTGAACCAACTGAAAGTGAGACTTTGGCGCTTCCCCAAACCGAAAATCCTTTAGCCGAAAGCGATTCAAGCTCTATTTCAAGCTTTCCTTAGCCAGGTGCACAGAGAAGCACACCAGTATCATAAATCCCGCTGCTCCTTTCAAGAATAATCACCGTGATTCTTCGTTCGAGGTTATATCATCCAATAGAAGAACAACAATGTTTCATCCCACGCTTAAATAACTCTTCTCAAATTCCTTTTCCATCAAGTCCAGCGGTCCATTCCAAAAGGTGTCACGAGACAACTTCCCCACGTAGTTGAATTGATGCGGTCATCTCTTTAGACTAGAGCTCACGAACCCGAATACACATATACCCAAGACGAGAGAAACTTATACCATCGAAGTAGCAGATTAAGTCCAATAGCCAAAGAATAACCCCAATGCATACTTTTCTCTCCCCACTAAGAAAGTGTATGAAGCTCAAGAACCCGAAGTACCGAATGCCCAAAAGAGAATAACCGATAACATTGAAGAAGCAGGCCGAATCACTGATTATCTCTGCGGGTGACAATCTCTGCGAATGTCAACACCAGAATAAGTGATTATATCTCGAATCATGATTAAGCCCTCAAGTAAAACAGTGAGCATCCCCAATGTACACAATCTCTCCCCCCGATGATTGTGATAACATCAAAATCATCACACACTTGTGTACCTCTTTCATCTTTAGAAACTAACTCTTCCATCTCTTCCCCACATAGTTGGAATAAGAACACTAAACGCCTTGATGAGTAAAACCTTGAGTTTCTCTGCGGTCATGACATTTGTTTTCCGGGATATCTTCAATCACTTAGAAGAATTAAGTTCATCAAGTTTACTCGCCATGAGTCAAACCTTGAGTTTCTCTGCGGTAGTAACATTTGTCTTCCCGGGATATCTTCAATTACTTAGAAGTATTAAGTTCATCAAGTTTACTCGCGTTTAGATACGTGTCTCCTTCCCCCTTGCTGGTTTTGACACTTCAGAATCAGCAAAACATTATAAGCCCAAATACTTGAAATCTGTTGAGAAGATCGCTTGAAGTCTTTGTGAGAATCAACATGCTGAATAATGTGAGCAAGTCTAATTGGGGATTAAATTCGACATATCACTCTCTCCCAATTAATGCTCTCCCCTAAACCGACAATCTGTTTGATAAATGCCCATATTAAGAAGAAGTCTTTTGATAATCAAATGCAACTCGTCTTTTAGTCTTCTAACATGTAGCAAAGAATGTAGAACCGATCAGACTCGACCTTCTTCAAGATTGTTCGGTTGGGGAATAGATAGTTAACATCTTCAACTCACACCAAAAAGCATCTCACCAAAAGCATCCCAATTAACTTACATCTTGCAAATCCCCTTAACTAAAATCCCTCCCAATCAAACAAGAACAGAAAGATGTTCATCAAGGAAATCAACAATCAGGCCGCAACGAACACATAAGATGGTAACACCAAACTACTAATCACATCAAACAAGAACAGAGAGATTGTTTGGAATCATCATGTTAATGTGTACGTGAAGCATTAACCGAAAGCACTTTGTCAATAAACTCATATCAGCTTGTGAAGATGTCAACTAACGGCTCTTAGAAGAAACTCCATGTAACGATGACCCGATAAGAAGAAGCTCGGTTCTTACATGAGTTAGGAGCCGTAAGACCATATATTCTCAGATGTCAATCAACCATGCAGAATTATCACACTTCTTCTCCCCCTCAAGAATTGCATACGGAGATGCCATTCTTGATTAAACAAGTGAAAATCATCCAAATGTAGTCAAATCACACTTCTCCCCCGCAAAATTAGCACAGGATGTCGCCATCGTCATTATAGTTGAGAAAGTGGAATCAAAAAACAATCAACAGTAGCCCGGTTTACTTGATGACCGGCGCATGGAAAAAGTATGAAGCATGTTGATGAGAATGGTCATTAGTGAGAAGATTTCTCTTCTTCAGAAGATAAAGCGCACTGACACGTACACTTTTCTTTTCTATAGGGACGAGTCATGAACTGTTGTGTTCATACGTCATAAATCTCTCTCTTTTCAATCTCTTGGCAAAACATGTAATCAACCCATTATCATTCAGTAGGCTCTTTGTTGTGACAGCTGATGGAGAAAACCCAATATGATGAATTTGACCGTGAAGTAAACTAACCAGAACTCGTGACTTAAACTTGCACATATGTAACAAAGAGCGGTGCCGATTTCCATTAGCATCTCTAAGTACTCTATACTCTTCAACCAACCAACCATCAAGTATAAGACGTACATTACCTCATGAAAATCCACAATTGAATGTGACAATGAGCACTACAACGTAACTCCTTAAAGTGATAGTTATTTTGTGGTGGTATGAGCCCAATTCCCCCAAGTGGTAAAAGAAAAGGTAAAAGACACCCAACAATAACTAGATTTCCATGTCTTCGTTTTTGATAATAGGCTCGAACAAGGATCATGAAGAATCTTCATCCAACCATCCCCGATACCTTCAGATACTAAGTACACTCGCCCGTTTTATTTCACTTCAACCTCAAATAAATAATAATGAATTAACGCCGTTGTCACATCTTCTGGTTAAAAGCTCAAATCTAGCCTCCTTTGACATTTAAATGAACTTTGATAATGGTTTCATCCCGAACATGGTTAAAAGCACATCACCCCGTAAAACCATGAAAGAACCAAACTGCCATGACGAATATCCAAACACACATCCAAATTATGAAGCACACCCTTTTATCCTTTCTTTGAAGCAGAAACCATAGCACCAGCATCAGAAAAGATCCCGAAATACACTTTCCTTTTCTCCAGGATGGTTCCATCAATACGGGATTTTACAACTCTATGGTTTAAACCGAAAAATAGTTTCTTTCGCGGGATTTTACAAAACCAAGAATAAACCGTAAGATAGATCCGGAAATGCACTTTACTTTTACCAGGATGTTTCCATTGTCACGGGATTTTACAAGTCTATGATTTAAACCGAGAAATAGATGCTTTCATTTTACAAAATCAAGACAAAACCGTAAACAATGTCAGCTTGAATGTGTTATGACAACTTTGGTTTCAGTGAATGTCTGTTTTAGGGGAACATGCAGCTGTTCATCAATGGTTCATTATCCAATATCATCAACATCATCAACCATCCAATAAACACTTTGGTAAACACATCATTCACACATTCTGTCGGCTAATGTTGTGACCTCCTGGTGAAGTAAATCCGATATACCAAACTTGATCATGAAGTAAAATTCCCCAGATTTGTTACTTAAACTTGTACTAATCCTTGTGAAGAAGAAACGGTGTACCCAATGTACAAAACCTCTTGACGTATCCTCAACTGCGTGAGACACCGGAGTGATAGTTACGTTGTGGGTTAAGCGAGAAAGAATCACACACGTAACTAAATAGCCAAGCCTTTATCACACTCTATAAATGCCCAAACAAGTCATCTTCGCGGAATGGTAGAAAGAAAGAAGACGAAATAAGTAAACGCGCCCGGAAAATCTCACGTCAAATCCAAATAAGAAATATCGTCCAAACAACCCCATAGTCAACATTTACAATAAACACTTCAAGCCGTGACATAATATTCTTCGTGAAGAATGTATACACTAAAGTATCAAACCTCATAACACAACAAATCTTATCAGCAAACCAAGACTCATCATCAAATCTCATCATCCTAAATTTCATCGACAAATCTCTTCAATAAATCTCATAAAATCTTGTTATCACAACTCACATGACCAATTTATACCAGTTACGTCTCAAATCTTATAAACACTCATAAAACCCAAGTCATGAGAAGTCACATCAACTCACATATTATGCGATCCAATTATGAGAAGCCGATCTATCCAACATCCAGACTCTAGTGATATATTACTTGATCCAATAACACCAAAAATTCTTAAACCAGCTCATAACACCAAAAATCACCACATTCAAAATTAATGAGACACAACTCAATTAATCCCGATAGTAAGAAACGACACAAGATTGTCATAAAGTCTTAAGATCATGTTTCAAATACTATATAGGCCTAACACATATACTCGGTCTAAAATTCCCATTTAATTATTACGGCATCACAATGACACAACATTCGTTAATAACACATAGCCCAAATATATCCGAACCATTTTTTAGCCCACGAGAGAGATAACAACAATCGGCCCAGCTGAAGTTCATAACTAAAGCCCATGTTCGGTATGATAATTGAGCAGGGCCCAACGTAATTACTTTAAACCCTAATTACACGGATTATATAATCCTTACTCAATTACCACGCCCCCATCTCACACAGATTACAAACCCAAATTTCTTAAATAAGAATCCGCTCCCTTCCTGGTATATCTCTCTCCCTTCATAAAAAATCACTAACCCTAATTTATCTCACTTCAATCAGACATGCGCCTCTATTCTCTCCTTTAGCATCAAAAAACGGATAGTTACAATCCTTTCATTTATCACCTTATATCAATTCCGTTTCTTATTTTCTTGTAGATACGAGAATAAACGACCACACCTTGATGTAAAAGGTAGTATAGTCTCACCACAGAGATGGTTTTGAGACACCGTAAGTACCACAGGGATGGTAAGAGTGTGTGAGATGACAACGAGATCAAGACCAGACAATAAAAGGTAAGATTTGTAGATCCCTTATGTTGAGTTATTAAGAGTAACCGAACTGAGGATGGGAGGAAACCTTGATGGTTTATTCCAATCTTTAAAATGGTTTGAATAGAAACAGGTTGACCCTTATGGTTTTGATTCATAGTAATTACAAAACGAACATAAAGGGAGGATGATAGCAATCTTGTTATTGTCTTTCCCCAAAAAGATTTGTATATAAATTGAAGTAAGCCCTTCAACAGTAATAGATCTATGATGTGAATGCTTTCTCTTGTTTAGACCCTCGTGGTCTTGATGATATCATTGAGTATCACGAAACAACAAGGAAACTGAGATCTATAAACATTTGTTTGTAATGAGTCTTGTGTAGTTTTAGAGTTTGTTAATGTTTCGGGACAGTTGAGATGATTTTGTTGCAAAACGTTATTATGATTTGAGAACCATGGATCAATGATGTTAGATGTTAACTGAGGTCGAGATGTTTTGAAATTAGTTAAGTGGTCTTGGTCATTCTTTCTTCATCTCCTTTCTGTCTAAGTCGCTAGGTCAAAGTTTTTGAGTCAAGTTGCTAGCCATTTTTTCACAAGTCGCTACTTGTTAAATAACAAGTAGCCAAGTCGCTAACCTTTTTAGTCACAAGTCGCTAGCATAGCTTTAAACCAAGTTGTTACATCTTTTTTCTTTACAAGTCGCTAAGGACTTTTATTTGACTCAAAAATCAAATAACCAAGTCGCTATTTCAATTTGACTCAAATCGCCATAAGAAAGTACTAGATAAGTCGCTACTGTAACAAGTCTCTAGCATGTACAAGTCGCTACATGCTTACCAAGTCGCTACGACTTGTAAATACAAGTCGCTAGGTGACCCAACTCGCTAAAAAGATTAATGACAAGTCGCCATTGAGGTTCTTTGAACCTGGACATTAGTGAGGACAAGTGACCAACTCGCTGTGAAGAAATAACCCAGACAAACTTCTGTTTTGACCTTAACAGTGACCAGATGACACAAAACAGTCATGACCATTCACAGACTTAACATTAAAACCAGATTAAAGACCATTTTTTACCACAAATGAAGATGACCAGCAAATAAAGATGACCAGTTTTGAAAACCATAACATTCACAGATTTGGTACAAGAAAAATCATACAAATAGATACAAACAAACTGTTTGGACCTGACAAGGACACAAGACAGAATATTGTAAACTTGATAAAGCAAGACTTTTTGACCAAAAAGGATTATACATGTATGAAAACAGTGAACACAATGGACAAGAAATATTTCAGAAACCGCTTCAAACCATATACGAAACCACACAAATCATCAAGACACAATAACCTTGGCTCTGGTACCAATTGTATGATCGATAAATTATTGTGTTTGATGATTCGGGTGGTCTTGGATGATCAAAATACATGTTAAACATTTTAGAGAGAGAAAGTAGAGAGAGAGGGTGTTCTTGCTAGAGGTTTACACAAAGGAAAGGTTAGATTGAATGAGAAGCACCACCCCTTCCATGGATGGAAGGGGTATTAATAGTAACAGAATACACGACCTCCTATCGGCCTGTGGATCAGGTATACAGTGGGTAAAGATCCGTCCTTCCTCCACGGTGTTACACTAGACTAAACTACGCTACAAACTAACTAATAAGCTACTAAATAACGTAACTAACGACAAGTCTACGAGCTAAAATGTGCTAGATAATATTTGGGGTGACCGACACTTTAACATGGAATTTCCAATTCCTAACATTATGCCTCAAGTAATGACAATCATACTTGTTGATAAGGCATAAATCAACCAACTTGATCTATTATAATTTTGAGAATACTTATTTTAATAATTCAATTAGTGAAGTCTTTGTATGTGTGCATTCACCAATCCACATAATAATTCATAAAGTGTGTGACATCCTCTATCACCATTTATGACAATTTAAACTTTCAAACATTTTAAAGTTTAAAGTATTCTTATTCTTTTAATGTATAATGCAACTACACTTTTAGTAGCACAACTAGTTCACCTGGCCATTAACAAGGATGAAATCATACCATGACTAGTATTGCGTGTCATCTCAATTAAACCAGCATCATTGTATACAAACAACAATATGCTTATAAAAACTCCGTAAACTTTAATATCTTATTGTGTAATGTTTGATGTCTTCCAAACTTTCAAGTTTGTAGCTGATGACAATTTGCACAACAATTGACATATTGTTCATCCATAGAATCTAGGAGCAATTCCAGGCTGAGGATGTAATTCTATTAGAATATTCATTACATAAGTTATCTAATAACTTTTAGTTAGATATCAATGTTGTCAAATCACTTCTTATTCAAGAATGATACAACAATTTTAATACACAACATGATGTACATGATGAATCTACATGTCAAACTTAGATTTCATTCATGTTCTATCTTGTCAAAAAATAGTTATCCATTTCCCAAATGATATATCATGTTTTATTAGAATCATTTATTTTACTGCACATGTTTATTAAACATATATTCCAAGGTTGTATGTTTTAATTCTTAAATCTTACAAATGAAGTTTCATTCCAATCTAAGACTTAACATTTAGCGTACAAGGAATATTACTTCCTATATGTTATACAACATATAAGATTTAAAACCTTAACATAATACTCCCACTAGCTTTTAGGAATACTTAAAATTTATCTTATTTCAATTATAAATCAAAACTAGGATTTAATCACATAAGAATAATTTCATAGATGCATGCATTTATCCATTCATGAATTATTGCACTTCGTACACTTCCAAAGATTATATGAATTCAAAAAAACCTTTCGATTACTTACCGTCCTCGCTCAAGTAATTTCTTAAGAAAGAGTTTTGATATTTCATTGTCATATTTCATATTAATGAAAACAAGTATGACAATTATCATCTTTATATATTTAATGTGTCTATGAAAGAATATTCAATCACAATTAATTGTTTAAGTATGATTAATAATCTTGTCATAAAACATGCATTAAATATGTATACAATTTTGTCCATATGATTTCTACACAGAGATTTAAACCACTAGAGTTTTTCATCTCTTTGAAGAAACTTATTTTCATTATCTAGTCTAACTATTAAGATAAACCAAGTTTTCAAAAAATGATTATCTTTATGGACAACATCTTTAACATTCATAGTATGAGTAATTTACCCAATTTAATATTTGGTAATCCATCATAATGATTATTAGGTTTACTATAATCCTGTAACTCATGTTCTTCTCAGCATATTAATCAAATATCTGAGATATCCTTGCAAATCTATGAGTGAAAATTCCATCATCTTGAGGTCTATCATTTACATGTCTAACCTCATCATGATATTCACTAGTGTATTTAAGAAGATTATGTATTTTGTAAGTTTATCTTTCAAGATAAAAAAAAACTCCCACTTGCCTTTTGTAATATATAGACTATCTATATATACTTAGCAATTAGAGCAAAACTACATTGTTCTCTTTTATGGACATTACAAATACACATTGATAATTCCTGACTTAAGTTTGTTAATAACCTATTCATAAGTAGTTTAACAAATTCAGAATCTTCAATTTTAAAACTTAATGTGATTCATCACATTCCATAATAAAATGGTGTTTTATTAATCTTCTAGGTTGGAGTCATATTGAGTATATTCAATTCATACTCAATTTTCTAACCTTGTTACTTTTTAAGAAAGAAGTTATGATTATCTTGAATCAAACAAATCAAATAGAGTTTGATTCTCCTAACTGAACATACCATCAACTTTTGGTATTCATTAGAATTAATATTGTAAGACAATCTAACAATATATAACATCAACATATTCCTTTTGGCTTACCTATTTACCAACTAAGTCAACTTAATGGTATAATAGACTTTTCAAGCCAATTGCATGCTTTATAACACAAGTACTCTTTAACCAAGTCACTTCATATCCATGTCTCATCAAGAAAACATAAACTGTTATAATCCCATTATACGTTATAAATCATTGATAAACTCAATGACTTCTTGTATATGTCTTAATTAAAAAACATAACAAGTTAACGTCTTACTTTATTATAAGTCTTAAAAGACTTCATGTTTATGTCTTTACAATGAATCATAAATATGTTTAACTAAAGTAATTATTAACACAACTCTTGGTTTCAATAGTAATTTCAAGTTAATTTATTTACTTCACAATAATGTAGGACTACATTATTTTCCATTTATGTCATTCCAAAATACATAAATAAACAAATTGAAGTAGTATTAGATTACTTCATTTATGTCATTCTAATAATACATAAATGTCTAATTTGAAGTAGTTTTATACATCATTTTTACACATGTTCTAAATACTTGTCTAATTTAGAAACTGCAAATATGTCCATGCAAGGTCTGACTTCACACGGAGATTTACTTTGTTGTTGCAATCTCGCCAAGTTCTCACATGACGTAAATTGCAACACCAAGTGTTTCTTGAATTAGATATGTACAAGTCATATTAGAACGTTAGTCTCTTACCTTGGAGTCAAGAGAATCCGTTAAATCATATACCTATATGTTGTACCTTGCACACAATATAGATTTCTCCCACTTGTGCATGGAACAACTTCATGTAGCAGATGAAAAACATGACATATGTTTGTTTATGTGACTAATATGATTGTGTCATTGATATTAGCATAACTAGTAGATGTAGAACCACTTCATTATCTAATAAGGAAACGTACATGACTATCCTTGAAAACATAAGTGTCTACAAGTGGAAACTAATTATCTTAAGACATTCTAGAGATAATCTGGGTTACTACCAAGATGACAAAGCTTGCAACTCCTACTGAATTAGAGATCATTACATTAATTCCTTATTCAGTAATAAGAACACAATACTCCCACTGGATTTGACAACATTGTAAGTGTTTCATTAACCTGTGAAAGAAGATAGTGTTATATTTACTTCCCTACACTTTTAAGAAAGTCCATACATAACAATTACTTATGTACTTAAAAGAATGTATTCTACTATGTAGATGATGAATTATCCATCAATGCTATTAACTTGGAAAATTGGGCATGCAATTTCTTCCTTAATAGTTCTACCATTCCAACAATTGTAAGTAGTACTTTTAAATGGTCAAAACAGAACAACTAGATAAAATATACTATTTGTCTTTTACCAATTCTGCAGTAAATTAGTCTAGCTTCTAATTTAATAACTCAAAAAATATGCAATTTTCGTAACTATTAAAATTTGCTTACAAGTTATGTATTTAGAATTTAGACAATTCTAATTTGTCCTATCATACATTTTTCATTCATGAAAAGGAATAGGATTGAATCTCACTCTTTCTTATGATAAGAGGACTAGGTTTATTCTTTTAGCAAAGTTGGCTCTACAAAAAAACCCTAACAGGTGTAGATCAATTTACCAATACACGAATAACCTATGTTTACGGTTTAATGTTGCATTAATACATTTAAAGAATTTTAATTCAATTTTAGTATTTTTGATAATTAAACTTTTCAAGAAAATAAAATACCCAAGGTAATATTCATATAACCATAGAATTTTCTCGAAAACCAGGATCCAAATTATCACAGATCCATTACATCAGTTGATCTGCTAGTAACGAAAGCACATAATAAGGTAATCTGTCGAACAATAATTGGCAAACCTTTTCCAATTCCTAGATCATTATGGGATTTACATTTTCCAACGTTATTGCAAATGTAAACATGTTTTATCCCATCTTGTGCCTTGAGTCCAGGTCTCACTTACTACTCAATTTAAGTCGTCTAACTTAAAGAACTGCAAATATGTCCATGCAAGGTCTGACTTCACATGAAGATTTACATTTCCATCACAATCTCGCCAAGTTCCCACATGACGTAAATTGCAACTTCGAATGTTCCTTTAACTAGATGGCACTTAACTTAATTTTAAAAGGGTACTAGTTTTGATTTATGGTGTCAAATCAAACATGCACGAAGAAGCATGTTAGTACAAAAGTATGTTAGTACCACGTTCTTGTACACATGTACTATTAACGAATTAAAGTAAATGCTAGTTTAAAAAACACAAAACAATTTGTTTGATGAACAAAAAAATCCGATCGACCCTACAAGGGGTTTAGTTCGATCGGTTATCACCAAAGAAAAAGAAAAACAAGTTTTAGGGTTATTGTGTGTACAAAAGATGAAAAAGAATCAACCCCTAACCTTGTTTATATACTAGTAGAAACTTAGAGGCCAAGTTAGACTAGGATTAGGAAACCCCGATCCCTATAACCGGCCATACAAACCCAAAAGGGTTTCCGGATCCTTCTTGACATCTAATTTTTACTTTAGTCCTTTTCTTTTAATACTTAACGACCGTTAGTCCATTACATTTAATTACTTAACGTTCGTTATGTGTTTTGTGTAATTAATAACTAAATATAACATTTTATATTTAATTATTAAACTTTAATTCTCATACGTAAAGTGTGCAATTCCGTTATCTCGAGTTCGATCCTAACACACGTCTATTAATTTATTGTCCATTAAACCAACATTTTTTCCCTCTTAAGTTGGAATTAGATTGAAACAAAATTAATGTCATGTTTTAATATATTTGCTATCTAAAACACAAATGATGCATATAAGCGCATATTGTGTGACATAATTTTTTTTTAAAACGACAATTTCAACTATTTTACAATGTTTACAACACAAATATATCTCACATGTCTTAAAGAGGACTTGAACCCGCCATTTGGTTAGAGAGCTTCTCAAACAACACGATGTACCATTAGAACACAAGCCTTTTGATAGTGTGACACAATTATTTCTTTTGAAAAAGAAAAGAAATAATAAGTGTTATGATAATATTACTTACGTGTAAACCAAATTGGTATACGGGGTATGGCAAAAGTTCAATATAGATCTCAAATTTACCATAGATCCAATAAATTAATAATAGCCATTCATTTAAAAAAAAAAATAAACTTTCACCATTTTTTTAAAAATTAAATATCTCGCAAACCGTTAATTGTTACGCGATAAAAAGCATACCATCGCGACGAGAATTAAATTATCTTTCTGTAGATATGCATTAATATATATTATTAACGATTTTTTTTTTCAAAATTTTGGCCCAGAAAAATCATATATGATTTGTGAAAATCATATATGATTCGATTTTTGAAAATCATATATGATTTTTCTGGGCGGAATTTTTGAAAAAAAAAATTGTCGAAAATATAGAATAGTGTATATTAATAAAAAGATAATTTAATTCTCGTCGCGATAGTGTATTTTTTATAGTTTGAAGATTTACCGTTTGCAAAATATGTTGTTTTAAAAAAAAATGTGGAAAATGGGTTTTTATTAATTTTGATTAAAAATGAATGGCTAAGATTGGTTTATTAGATTTATGGTAAATATGAGATATATATTGATCTCAACTCTACGGCGTATACATGTTAAGTTTACTAGAAGGGTACCCGCGCAATGCGGCGGCGGGTACCCGATGACTATAATATGATTGGAATAAATGAAATAAAGGTTGAAGTTGTAAAAATTTAAATTAAAATAAAATAAACCCACTGAAAATATAAAAACTAAAAACTCATAAAAATATATTAAAATGGATCTTGAATTAAAGAGCATAAAATTTTAGAAAATACGGTGAAATTAGATTATAATATAAATAAGTAGATAAAAAGATATTTTAATTTGAAAATAAAGATGAATTTTTAGTTGAGAAGTGACACATGTCATTTTATAATTGGAGCTCCTTATCTTAATTTTTGGTGGTTAAGAGTTAGGCTTGGAGTTTGTTAGAAGTTAGTCTTGGAGTTTGTTAAGAAATGACACATATCATCTCATGATTGGAGCTCCTTATCTTAATTTTAAGCCTTCTAAAATTAGAAGGCTTAATTTTTAAGCCTTCTAATTTTAAAAGGCCTAAATGCATTATAAAGTAGTATAGATAGGTGTTGAAGAGTATACAGCGAATAAGTGTTATGATATTTATGTGTAAACCATATAAGTGGCGTATACATGTTAAGTTTATAGGTGTTGAAGAGTATACAGCGAATAAGTGTTATGATATTTATGTGTAAACCATATTTACTTATATAAAAACTAGTTATAATACCCATGCACGCACGGGATTTTGACAAAAAAAAAATATTATGTATTAATACTGAATATTATGTCTTTAAAGGTCATTGCATATAATTATATAGTTATAAGGTTCGTGCACGCACGGAGTTTACACATAAATCAAATTTATTTTAACATTTTACTTCACAAGAATTTGCCCATGAAAATTGTAATATAAGTACAACTAATACTTATGCACGAGTATTTCATTATGCATTAACTATCCATTAGAATTTGATAAAATATTTGTAAAATTTTCTGTTAGGTAACTCAAGATTTAATTTTATTTAGCTGACAAAGATGTTGATGTTGTTATTTACATTTCACTACTGATATTATGTTGTACACATGATGCAAGTTTGCACATAATGAGCGTTGATAAAGTTAAAGTATACTCCTTAAAATTTTTTAAAAATGCTTTTCTAGATATCCTTATATAAATAAATAAGAATTACATGAGTCATTGTTATAAGTACAATCGCGTATATTTATTTTTATATTAAAGTAACCCGTGCTTACAATTTGATAATTATATTCCCGTTTTCAGTAATTTAGCCGTTTTTAAAATGTAAACTCGTGTCCTCATAGGTTAAACTTTTAAAAATGAAATAAATAAGTCCTTATTGAACGTATATAGTAAAAAAATTGATACTTATAAAATATAAAGGGTATAAAGTATATAGTAAAAAAATTGATACTTTAAAAATTGAGTCCTTATTAAACGTATATAGTAAAAAATTGATACTTATAAAATTGATACTTATAGCAAAAACAACATATACATTGTATTTTTTAAGATATAAAGTATAAAGGGTATAAAGTATAAGGGGGTATTTGTTTATAATCCAAAGTTATTAAAAAATATAGAGGCTTATAATATTACACTTAACTCTATATAATTTTTAAAAATTCAACCACTAAAGTTTTATTAATTACTTCATCTTTTTTTAAGTTTTTATTTTCACAAATTTGACACCTATATTTTTATGTGATTTTTTTATCAACCAAAATTTTCCACCAAATTTAATGACCAAAATCAATTTAATTTTGACTTTTATTAACCAATCACATCACATGATTTTGCTTATGTGGCGAAATCGAGCTCTTCTATTGGCTCAATTTTTTTTTCAATAAGAATGAATTGACAAAATCACTCCGAAATGATGTAATTCCTTTATTATATAAAAGACTAGTTATAATAACCGTGCACGCATGGGGTTTTAAGAAAAAAATATTCTGCATTAATACTGAATATTGTGCTTTTAAAAGTAATTGCATATAATTATATAGTTATAAGTTTTGTGCACGCACGAAGTTTATACATAAATCAAATTTATTTTAACATTTTAGTTCAGTATATACATATTAGAATTTGCCCATGAAAATTGTGATATAAGTACAACTAATACTTATGCACGAGTTTTTCATTATACATTAATATCCCTTGGAATTTGGTAAAATATTTGTAAAAATTTCTGTTAGGTAACTCAAGATTTAATTTTATTTAACTGACAAAGATGTTGATGTTATTATATAAATTTCACTACTAATATTATGTTGTACACATGATGCAAGTTCAATAGCACATAATGAGCGTTGATAAAGTTAAAGTATACTCCTTAAAGTTTTTTAAAAATATTTATCTAGATTCCTTATATAAATAAATAAGAATTACATGAGTTATTGTTATAAGTTCAATCGCGTATATTTATTTTTATATTAAAGTAACCCGTACTTACAATTTGATAATTATATTCTCGTTTTCAGTAATTTGGCCGTATTTAAAATGTAAACTCATGTTCACATAGGTTAAACTTTTAAAAATGAAATAAATGAGTCTTTATTGAACGTATATAGTAAAAAAATTGATACTTATAATTTTATACAAATCTATATGTTGTTATTTTAAAACAACATATACATTGTATTTCTTAGGATATAAAGTATAAAGGTTTTAAAGTATAAGGGGGTATTTGTTTATAATCTAAAGTTATTAAAAAACATGAAGGTTTATAATATTACACTTAACTCTATATATTTTTTAAAAAATCAACCATTAAAGTTTTATTAATTACTTCCTCTTTTTTTAAGTTCTTGTTTTTACAAATTTGACACATATATTTTTATGTGTTTTTTTTATCAACCAAATTTGTTAAAGTTTGACCAAAATCAATTTAATTTTGACTTTTATCAACCAATCACGTCACACGATTTTGCTTACGTGGCGAAATCGAGCTCTCGTATTGGCCCAATTGTTTTTACAATAAGAATCAATTGACAAAATTACTCTGAAAGGATGTAATTTCTTTATTATATAAAAGATTGTGCATTTTTCAGCAAAGTTATAAAACTTTCAATTTTTTGCTCCATAAGAGTTGTTTTCAAGGACTTATCACTTACGGTTTTTTCGAGTTCAGTCAAATGAGCGTGTTAAAACATAAACAATATGTAGTCAACTTTGCATATGAGTATGATCCGACTGAGCATAAAATTATACACCCATGTTATTGAAATAAAGTAAATTAAAATCTGCAGACAATTAGACATGGTCATAGTTTAACATATTTTGATCGAAAAGATAACTCGATAATTGGCATAAAGGGTTGTGAAGAATGAAGATGCATGAGATCTAACGAAGAGTTGATTGATCATGTGTAAGTAACCACCATAGAGAGTTGATGTGATTTTATAATCAATTATAGAGCTTGCTCGCCAAAAATAATTATACACATATATAGAAAAGAAAATGTTTTTAAAAGGTATCATAATTGTCGTCATTTGTTTTTGTCGATAGTGAACAGAATTTTTTGTTTTTGTGGGTACTTTTCTTTCAATTCATCATTTTTAAGGTACTATGTGACATTTTTGTTTTTCGGGAAAAAAAAATTTATTAGATAAGAGGGGCAAAAATGTCTAAAAATTTCGCAAAATATAAAAAGAAAGTATGAATTTGAAAGAAAAAATGTATCCCCAAAAGGAAAAAAATTTGTTCGCTACCCACAAAAAAACAAATAATGTCAAGTATGATACATTTTAAAAACATTTGAGCTATATACAAAACAAACAATATATATCTAACTATTACTCCCTCCGTCCCATAATAGTTGTCCACTTGGACTTTTTTGAGTATTTCTTGTTCAACTTTGACCATTAATATTTTTATTTGTGTTATATAATACTTGATAAAAATCATACCAAATAAAAATATATTTAAAACCCAATCTATTCATATATTTTTTATCAAGTATTATGTAACATAAATAAAAATATTTATGGTCAAAGTTGAATGAAAAAGACTTAAAAAATTCAAAGTTGACAATTATTATGAGACGGAGGTAGTATATAAGTAGAGAAGCAATTTTGACTGTAGTGCCTTTAGAAAAAGACACGTCAGCATCTGTAAAGCCTAAAAAAAGACCACGTGTCGTGTAACTAACACTGTTGAGCTTTTGACTATCACACCTCCCCAATTCATTTCATAACCCCACATTTTGTATACATCTCTATTCTACTTCTCTCTCCAACACAGACACACACAGTCACATATTAACAATTCCTATCTTTACATTTTGAAGATTTTTGCTCAAATCACTCAACCTTTTTTTTTTTTTTTTTACATCTATGGATTTTCATACGTTGTCGGATTTGCAGGATATATGTGTATATGGCGGGTGTGCATATCTAGATGTGTGTGTCGACTTTATGTATATGTTACCAACTTGGATCGCCGAGGTTGCCGGAAGAATCAACCAAGGAAGATGACCGGAGAAACATAATCAACTTTGGCCACAGTAGTGCCGGTGGTGCAGCGGTGATTCACTAGACCTTAAGATGAAACGAAACGGGAAATGAGGATTGTGCTTAGGTTTATAAGGCTTAGGCCGTCTACACAATCTCTTTATCTTTTTATTTTTATTGGATGTTTCTTTGAATCTAACTTCCCTATGTGTGTCTTCGTTTTTTATAGTTGCATCTTTTTTAGAAGAAGATAATGATAACCTGTAGTCAAGAAAAAAATCCAAGGTACATACATACCTTTATATTCAGTTTTAATGGGTGTTAAAAGGCTACCATGGATTTAGTGATAGATGAGTGATATTCCTTTTTAAGCATAGTTTTTATACTCGAGTTTGAGATTGTATATGGACTTCTTAAAGGAAAGTAAAGATGAAGAATTTTAAGATGTGTGATGTAAAATTTTAAATTGTTAATGATAGCTAAAATTCATGTTTATGTAGTCTGTGATATGATATTTAAAACTCTTGTGAAATGGAAGAAAGTATTTAGAAATTTTGGCAAAGACATAAGAAGCATGCATGATCAATGTGATAGATTTTTCATTTTGGATTCAATAATCTACATATTTTAAACCGATCTCTGGTACTGTAAATCTTAAAGATGCACAATAACTTGATAGTTATATCTTTAATCAATAATATAAATCAATAATATGCACCCATATAAACAAAAAACTGAAGGCAAAATTTGACGAGCACAAATTGAAAAGATAACTTTCCTATGCGAGTGGCTGACAAACTTACAACAGTTGGTAACCTGATTGCGTGATCAATGGAAAAGTAGTGCTATAGACTCCATATCTTGTCAAGTGTCAATTGACATTTTTGGTTTGATGTTTTATTTTCTACTACCAATTTACTGTAGTTGTTTACAGTCGAGTATTACATATTTATTATGATTTTCTTTGACTCATAGAATGGTAACAAGTTCAAATATATTAAACCAAAAATACTTTCAAAGTAAACCTCATTATCATCAAATCAAGTATAAGCTAAATTGATTGCTTTTTCTAAATTTTTTAAAATCTATATGTCCTTTTAAAGTAGTACTCCCTATAATTTATGTCTTTCACTTATCACTTTAATTTTTATATTCGAATATACTTTAAATAGTTTATCAACAAATATATTTTCTAGAAAGTAATAGACTCATGCATATATTTTCTAGAAAGTAATAGACTCGTACAAGAGAGTAGTTCAATTTGGTTTGTGATCAAGATTTTATTTGATTTTGTACTGTGCAAGTATTGAATGATCAAATGGTCAATATGGTAGACCTTATCCAAGCAGAATAATATATAGAATATGAAGCAACAGTTAATATACTTGTATCAACTAATTTGAAAGTATATCTTACAATATTCGGGGTAACAAATTGTAAATTCAGTGTTTCTCAAAGGGTGCATTTGCATTCTTGTGGATAATTTTTGTAGCGGTTATGACTTTTTGTAAATTTTGATTCTTAAAATTATACATCTAACGATAATTGAGAGTTGCTATAAAGTTAATGAGCTTATTGAAATTAAGTTCTCATTTTAAGTTGTCAATAGAGGTTTTATGTTATCTTTATATATATGACATTGTAGCGTCCCGAGTTCTTTTGTCCTTTCAAATACCAGTACATTTACGGTAAAGTAAACGAAAGGGCCGTGCTTTTGCACGGCCAAAAAATTATCTAGTTTTATCTATAATTGGCATCATATATCTAGGCAGACACATAAAACTTAATAACAAATTTAAACAAATAAGCGTTTGGTTATTCCTTTTAGAAAATGTATTCATGATTATGAGCCCAACAATAACTAAAGAGGCGGAGCATTTTGAGAAATTGCGTTTCTTCATAACTACATCATGAATGAGTGAATGACAAAAATGAACACTTGTTTATATAGAAACGTTTCAGCGAAATGGTCAAGAATATGAAAGTCCACTTTTACATGACTGTGAGACAGAAAATAGTTTTTGAGTGTCTACGGACACCACATGCTCAAGATTTTCTACTAGCTACCCCAATAGACGGGCTAGGTCAACATATATTACCGGTGGAATATCGTACTATCCTTAAGTATTGCCTCAAGATTTCATTATTTCCGGTTGATGAGATATGCTCAGTTTGTCCTCAAGCATGGTCTGGATTCCTTTGGGAACATGAGTTCATTGTAAAGAGCTCTCGGGATTCAAGTACCGTCACGATATAGTTAGGGCATCCTTTTGACATATGTAGATGTGTATGGATCTCTGCCAAGAGAGATGCACTAGTGAAATGGAAGATCTACTCTCAGACCGACTGATGTTTTGGTTTTTTGATTGGTTGGAGGGAAACATGGTGCCTGTGGATTTAATCGGAGTTTCTCCTCTCATGGGTTTGAGTTTTCGGGATTTTACAGTGGGACAGGCTGCTTTGAAAGCCGCCTGGTTCAAAGTGACAAAACACGAGAAAACATGCATTGAAAATCAACACGTGTTTATTCCTTTCGCATTTGATACCTTTCGTTTCCTTACACCTGAGACGGTGGAGCTTCTCAAGAGAGTCCAACGAGTTATGCATAGTAATGTTATGACACTTAAATCCACAAATGTTGTTTTCAAAGAATTAGTTTTACAATCCAAAAAGGACTAGCGGCGCGACTTGTTGCTCGTTTATCTTTCACCTCTATGTAAATTCTATTTTGATGAAATGAAAAACAAGGTTAAATCGTTAGTTTTATCATTAGAAGCATATCAAAATTGTAATGTCTAAACCATCAATAGTAAAACTAACTAGGTCTTGTTGCTCATCATAACAATACAAGTTATAGTCATCCCAAGTATTCATAGACGCACAAATTCTATGCATTTATAGGTATTTTAAAGAAACAAAAGCGTGTATAATTTTTGATGTTAAGGTGTTGTTTGAATTTAGCTTAATCATCTTAATATGAAAATACTGGATTCAAAAAGATTTAGGAAAATTGTTTGTTTATAACTTAATGATTGGTGATTGAAAATAAAAAGTGATAAAATAAAGTCATCACATTAAGTCATCTCTTATTTAAACATGCCTTAATAAAAAAGTTTAAAACAAACAGACCGCTAGTCGGTAAAGATTAAATTTTGCGTATTACTCTATAATACATTTACCTTTAGAAACGACACCGTTGTAAGGGTCTCCAAAAAGACAGCGTTTTGATTTTTTTTAATTGGCTTGGCTTGGGAATGATGCCGTTTGATGTGTTTTTTGAACTTGGGCCGAAAACGACGTTATTTTGCTTTGTGGCTTGCCTGATACGTGTCTTTAAAACATAGTCACGTGTCTCACCTCTATTATATTCGACATCAGATTTGTGTGTGACACGGTGATGTGTGAGTGTAAGTGAGTGTGAGACTATGTGTACGAGATTTTGTATTTTGTGGTGATTTATTGGTGTTATTGCCTAACTCGGGGTTGAAAGTGGAGGAATATTACACATGTAGAGCTTCGATTGCATGTGTGTGGTTGTGGTCCATCTTTATTCGAAATGTAAGTTAAGCTTGATCGATTTTAGATATATTTAGTTGTGGGATGTTTATGTATAGTTTTTTTTTGAAATTTGAGTGTTAACTGTGTTATTTTTCGGTTGTTTAAGGATTAAATTGTTTTTTACAGTAGACATTTGTAGGCTTAATTGGGATGCATTTGTTAAGGAAACATATTTTTTGCACGAATATAAGGCTGTACAGTTTTTTTATGTTTTGAGAGGCTTGGATGTGGTCATTACTTTATGATGCAGTATGTAGGTAGTTTTGAAAGTGTTTGAGATTGCATGTGGATAGGTAGGTTAGGTGACAACTAGTGGTTTAGGTTGCTCGATTTGAAAAGATAAAATGATGAATTATTTATATACTTGGAATATGTTTAAATGCATGTTATTGGTGCACTTGTAGTTGCAATTTGAGATGTATGTTTGAGATTTATCATAAGACTGATGTTTATGTTGCTATAAGTTCAGGAATGATTATGTGCCCTTTGTTTAGATTTTTCATAAGGCTGTTGTTTGATTATATATGCCGGTTGTACATAATTTGATACAAGTCTTGCTCATTGTGTTTTTTTGTATGTTTAATCTATGGCATGTTGCTATTTTTTTGAAAATTATGTGGCAAACATCCTAAATCAAGTGCCAATATCATTATTTTTGGTTTTCTGATAGCAGTTGTGTATGTATCGATTTGATATAATTTGGTACAAGTTGTGCTCATTCAAGTTTATATGTTGTTAGTGCGTTACTTGGTATATGCTTTTATGTCCTTAGTCTGTGGGATATTGTTATGCTTGAGAATAAGGTGGTGGCCGTGCTAAATTAAGTGCGTATATTGTTGTTTTCTGTTAGCAGTTTTTTGGTCTTGGTTTGGGGTTTTATCTTTTGCTAGGAATATTTTGCTTTACAGATTTATATTGCTTGGTCAAAATTTTAAGTTTAAAATTTCTGAACAGTTGATTCTCGAGTCCGTTGGTATATGGGTTTTGTACGGGTTGTATATTTGTTTCTAAAAGATGGTAGGGGTCTCAATTGAGTTTGTCATTGTTGTAGTTGGGTGCCTGTTACTGTTTTGCAATTTTTTGTGTTTGGTTAACTGAAAGAATTAGTGTAATATGGGCTTTCAGGTTTGCTGCAAAAAAGTGATAATTTGTGTAGGCAACGTCTATTGTTGTTGGCAATACATAGTCGCTTCATTGTCATGATATTTTATAGATGTCGTTGTGTTCTGAATTCGGAACTATCTTAATGATATTTATGGTCTTATGATATATTTGGATTACGCTTCGTGGTTATGTCATTTGGCTATACATGTTTTGTTTAATTTGTGGTGGTAATTGTGTTCCAATAAAGTTTGTTCCTGATTTTCGGTTCTCTATGATGCCTGGAATTTGTAGGCATGTTTGCTAATTTCATGGGTAATAACAAAGGCTATTGGAAGATTTTCGTGATTATGGAGACGACCAAGGGGGCGATGAATACTGAAACTATCAAGGTATGGTAATCTATGAACTTTGTTAGCATTGTATTTGACACCGTATAATGACTGCTTACTAGATTAGGAACTGCTGCAACACATATCTGCCATAAAGTTATAATTCGTGTATGCAACATCTATTGTTAAAGGCAATACATAGTCACTTGATTGTCATGATATTCTATAGTTGTCGTTGTGTTTTGCATTTCGAAGTATGCTAACTATATTCATGATCTTCTAATACCTTTTGATTATGCTTCATGGCTATGCCTTTTGGCTATACATGTTTTGTTTAATTTGTGGTGGTAAATGTAATCCGATAAAGTTTGATATGTGTTCCTACTTGCCGATTCTCTATGATGCCTAAAATTGTAGTCATGTTTTCTAATTTCATGGGTGATAACATGTGCTATTGAATGATTGTCGTGATAATAGAGAAGACCAAGGGGACGCTGAATACATAAACTATCAATGTATGGTAATCTATGCATGAAGTTTGTTAGCATTTGTTGGAATCACTCCTAAACCATTTCTCAAGTGTTAGTAATTAATATGTAATAGTTAGCTTAATTAAGGCTTTTATGTTAGTAATTAAGGCAAGGCTCATGTAGAAAGCCCATGAGCCTATGCAAAAGCCCAATAAGGAAATGAATGGACTAGATGTGTTGCCCTAGCTCTCTTCCCCTATAAATAGTCTTGTAACTCTCATTTGAGAGTTGGTTGTTCATTTACTTTCATTATCTACGCCTAAAGGTTTTCATATTCATACGTGTATGTTTGTATTTGTTCAACCGATCACTTTCTATCTCATTTCTTCATATTACTGCTTATGTTACAAACATGGTAACCTAACAGTGGTATCAGAGCCAAATAGTTGGGCGAAGCGGTTTTGTTTTTTAAGTTTTAGTATATACGCGTAAGTCTCGGTTCTTTAACATTCAAACGCTTAAAAACTTTATTTTTTTCACTTTAAAACTCAAGATTCTTGTACTTTATAGGTTATTTGGTGATAAAGTTTAAGTTTTTGGCAAAAAGTTTGAAACTTTACGTGTATTTCATTAGTTTTGAGCTTAGTTTCATTCGTGTAGTCATTTCTACGCGTAAGGTGAAAACGTGTTTTGGATCATCACGTTTCACACTTTTGTGTTATTTTGGTGATATTGAAGCCTTTTCATCATAAAAATCTAGTTTACAAACACTTTTGGGCAGAAAAATCAGTTTTGGCAAAGTTTGGTTAATCCTACGCATAGCTAAACCCTAGTTTTACTCGTAAGGATTCAAAGTCTACGCATAAGCTTCTCAACGTGTGATCTTCAGTGCTATTGGTTTACTCAGTGTTTTCTTGCTTGGATAAGCCTGAAAACACTTCGACTTTGGATATCTTTTACACTGGAATAAGTGTAAAGGATTTTTGGGCAAAACCCTAGTTTTACGCCTAAGCTACTCACTTACGCATAGAATACTTTACGCCGAAGCATTTTCTTACGCCTAAGCTTTGTCTTACGCATAAGCTAATCTTAAGCATAAGCATTCTACTACTAAGCCTTTAGTTTACGCCTAAGCTAAGTGTTTCTCAAGTCTACGCGTAAGCTATTCCTACGCGTAAGCTCTATTCTTACGCGTAAGGTGGTGTTTTTACGCATAAGGAATTTTCTTTGCCTAAGCTAGTTTTCTACGCATAAGGACACTTCATCTACAAAGTTTCATTCGACTACAAATATCCATCATCAACACAAGTTTCAAGATGTCTCAACCACCATACTCTAGCTACTTCCCTCATATGTATCCTCAACAACTCTATCAACAATATCCTCCACAATCCCCACAACAAATGCAACAATTTCAACAACGATTTCCTCAAGGAGAAATTCCACCACAGATGATTCAACCACCCCTAGTCTACAAGTACAACTTTACACAAACTTTCAAAATCAGCATCCATCTAAGTATGCTATGAAGGAACCGTCTTGGTTTGCAAAGATGTGTGAAGCTTTAAGTAGCCAACAATCCATTCATGAAGCTGGATGTGGGTGATAAGGTTCTTTAGGTTTTGTGATCTAAAGAAGCCACATGGAAAGTTCTTGAAGAAGGTCATCCTTGAAGTTCCTTAGTAGTCTTGGTCCTGATTGGGAAAAGTATGTTATCTTCATCCGTCAAGCAAAGAATCTTCATCATGCTATATACGGATTGTTGTACGACTATTTGAAACCTCACCAAAAGGAAGTTGACAGAGAAAGGATCATCCGTGGAGCCCCTGCTTCGCCTTCACTCCCGGATATTCAAACTCTAGCTTTGTGGGCTCAAGCTTGTTATCCTCAATTCCCAACATTACAAACTGTCTTCACAAACCCTCCACAATCAACTGTTCAGATTACACCTTAAGATCCTTCACAACAACAATTACAAGAAACTCAATTGGTTCCATACAACAACAACAATGATCAGGCACTCTACAGTGAATCAAATGAGGATGTCGATGCCTTTAATGCAATGAATGAAGAATTTGTTATGCTTACAAAAGCCTTCGGACGATTTGCTAACAAATCTAACAACCGCATTCGCACCTCGTCAAACACAAGGAATCAAGCTGTTGTTAACAACGGAAGGGTTGAGGTTCAGAATTGTGGAAATGGTCGTCAAATGAGTGGTGGGCAAGGGTTTAATGTTACTGGAAGGAATAACATGAGTGATCCACAACGGGTTCAAGTGGTTAATCAGGGAACTGCTCAGACTGGGGTTAATGGTCTCAGATGTTATAACTGTAATGAGAAGGGTCATCTCGCTAATGCATGCCCAAAGCCGAGAACAGAGCTTCATGGCAAATGCGGATTCTGATGATGACATGGAGGACTTACAGGCTAATGAAGCAGTGATGCTAATGGCTAACATGCAAGAACTTCACATGAGTGACACATGCCCAGTGTATGACACTGATGGCTTGTCTCAGGTACTGGATCAAACCATATTCATTATACGATCTGATATCTCCGCCAACATCTGCATCCGACGAGGATCAGAGTGTTCAACATGAGCCGTCTACATCTCATTCCGATGATAATCAAATAGAACCCGTAGTTATATTTGACGATCAAGATGACCATATGGTTACCATTGATAATCAAGTTGACTCCGTGGTTATATTTGAGGATCTAAATAATGATCATGTTGAGACTCACGTTGAACAAGCTGAACTTTTGTCTAATCCAGATATTGAGCTCATGACCTTACTTAAGAACCAAAAAACTCGAATGGACAAATGCCTTGACATCAATCAGAAATTAAAAGAAAATAATGCGCTGTTGACTAAGGATAATGAATACTTAAAATTCCAACTCAACATTTTTGAAACTAAAGAGACACGTGAAAAAGGTTTTGAAGTCGCATTTGGTAAATCATACAACAATGAAAAATCTTTGGAAAAACAGATATGTGATCTAGTCGCATCCAAGAATGCTTTGTTGTCTCAGATAGAACAACTGAAATATGATCATAAACAACAACTTAACACTCTAACTTCGGAAACTCAAAAGCCAAAAAGCCAGTTGAGGTTGTTGTTAACTTGTCAAAAACAGTTTTGTGAATACAAAAAGCATTCAACGAAACGAATAGATAACTATCTTGAAAAAATTGTCGACTTACAACACAAAATCAAAGAGTTTCGAAATATTGTTTATAAACATGGTGAGTCAATCACAACTATTTAAAACTTTACTCTTAAACCAGATCCAAATGGACATGGACCGAATCTTGCTGATTACAAACCACGAGCATTCAATCCAAATCCTCAAGTTTATAGTGGAGAACATAAAATTGATGATTCCATTCTGAGTGTTGTTGAATACAATCGTACGAAGGAATTAGATGCAGAAGACTAGAGTAGGTCAAAAATTGAAAATGTTGTTTATTGCAAACCATTTAACTATTCAAAGGCCGTAACTTTCGTCACACAACAAGATAATTCTAACACACCTTTGATTATCACGCCCACTCCTGATGCTGGTCCCCAAACCAATGTTGCACATATTAATGGTCCTTTACCTTCACACAGTGAAGTAAAAACATTATCCGAACAGTGTAAAATTCTTAAATATTTTGAAACATTCATTTCGGACATCAAACTCTTGGAACGTGAAATTGAATTTCATTCTGAAATAAAAGTTGAACATTTTCAATCGCCTCTTGCGCGAGAACAAAGAGATATTTTTCAGAAAATACTTTTACCTCATGTCCGAAATTTGAAAATGTGTGCAATATATTGGGAAAGGGATTTTCACAAGGAGCTTGGACTTATGAAAATAGTTTTCTAGAAAACAGAAACATCGATTTCTAATACCAAACATAAAAAGAAAATATTAAGAAAAGATGTTGATCGACTCTTGAAAGATGTTATCTATGCTGATACCATGAATGTTGTGTTATTACATTCTGTTGCATATGCATTTGATTTTATTACTGCTGATTCTGTTGAAAATGTTGAGAATACCGATAATGTGTCACAAATCAAGTCTTTAAAAGTTGAAAATGAGCATTTGTTAAACGAGCTTTCAAATGCAAAACGTCGACTTCAATGGTTTCAAAAAGATTGTCAAAATCGAGAACTCGCTTTGCAAAACAAACTCAACCAGTTGCACACAAAAACTCTTACTTCAAAATATGAGCAACTAGATGATGAAAACGTGTCTTTGAAGTGTCAAATTTCAAAATATGAACACGAAATTTCAAAAGTCAAAAAAGAATACGGTGTCATATTTGATCTGCTAAAAAAGACTCGAGCTCAAGCGTCAAAAGATGTTGATGATCATCTTGCATATATCAAAGATGTTTTACGACAAAATGGAAACACTCGCTCTGAAAATTTAGATTTGTTACACACTATCCATGATCTAAAATCATAGTTGGTTAAACTTAAGCAAGATAGGAATAGTAACATAACCTTAATTGCACCAGGAATTCTTAAACTGCCTAATGACACATCACAAGAAACTAATGTGTTTCCCTCTACTGAAACAGGAATAGTTGCCTCTTTTCCCAACGCTAGCACTTCACAGCTAATGAGCACCACAAAGAAGAATTGGAAGTTGCGACGTAAGAAAAGAACAATAAAGACCTCTGAAGTAGAAGAACACCTTAGGAATTTGAATAAAAATCATGTTACTCCCACTTTAGATATTGCGTCTAACAAATGTAATGGAAAAAGTGATGTAACGAATACTGAATCTTTAAGTACTTTAAATGTTATGTTTGAAGCTTCTTGTGTTGGTTGTCGTAAAAGCATGTTTTCTGGTTGTCATGATAAATGTGTTGCTAAAGCTATCTTATCTCATAAGTGGAATAATAGAAAATGGAATACCTCTAGGCCCACTAATGCTTCAAAGTCTGTGCTAGGTAAACCACCTTCTAGTGTTTCGGCTACGATCATTGATCTACCCATAGTAATCCCTACACCTCCTAGGAAGAAATTATCACCTAGTGCATTTACTAAGACCAAAGCTAAGACTAGTTGGAGATGGCAGAAATGGTTACATAATACACTTGGCTTTACATGGATACCTAAAATCATAGACATGTGTGTTTCAACTATAACTGCATCGGAACCCTCTAACTTTTCGGGTTCCACATCTACTTCTATTCCATCTGTGTCGTCTGTGTGTAATGCAGGTGATACAAATCATCCTCTGGATTGTTGATAGCGGATGTTCCCAGCACATGACAGGCAATCTCAAACTGTTATCAAACTTTGTCTCAAAGTTCATTGGCACTGTCAGGTTCGGGAATGATCACTTCGCAGCTATCATGGGCTACGGAGATTACATCAATGGTTACATCGAAATTAGCAGGGTTTATTATGTGGAAGGTATCAGTCACAATCTCTTCTCAGTTGGTCAATTTTGTGATGGAGATTTGGAAGTTGCTTTTCGGGAGAAAACTTGTTTCATTCGTGATCTACAAGGAAACTATCTCATGTCTGGTACCCGCACATCAAGTCTTTATACAATCTCAATGCAAGACATGATTGCTTCATCTCCCATCTGTCTACTCTCAAAGGCAACATCTACAAAATCCTGGCTATGGCACCGACGACTTTCTCATTTAAACTTTTAAACCATAACCAATCTTGCACGTTACAAACTTGTTGAAGGTCTCCCAAGATTTCGGTATTCTAAAGATCATCTATGCTCAGCTTGTGAACAAGGAAAAAGCACTCGTGCTCATTTTTCTTCAAATATGGAACACAGCTCTCAGCATGTGCTTCATCTTCTTCACATGGATTTGTGTGGCCCGATGCGCGTGCAGACGATTAATGGCAAACACTACATTTTAGTAATTGTCGATGACTACTCAAGATGGAATTGGGTTTATTTTCTTCGAACTAAAGATCAAGCTCCACAGATGATCATCACCTTTCTCACGAAAATTCAAGTTCAGCTCCGGAACACCGTCAGACAAATCAGAACGGACAAAGGAACTGAATTTGTGAATCAAACTCTTCGAGCATATTATGAGAAAGTGGGAATTGAGCATCAAACATCCATTGCACGGACACCAGAACAAAACGGCGTGGTTGAAAGACGAAACCGTACGTTAGTGGAAGCTGCAAGAACGATGTTGATAAATGCAAAACTTCCAGATTACTTGTGGGCTGAATCCGTGTCAACTGCATGCTACACTCAGAATCGTTCAATGATTACCAAACGCTACAACAAAACACCTTATGAGCTTATCCACAACCGTAAACCGAATCTCAAACACTTTCATGTATTTGGATCCCTTTGTTACCCAAATAATGATCGTGATGACTTTGGTAAGCTCAAAGCCAAAGCTGACATTGGAGTCTTTGTTGGATATTGTGAAAACTCTAAGGGTTACCGGATCTGGAATCGTCGTACAAGGGAGATTATGGAAACGATTCATGAAAATTTCGATGAGCATACTGAAATGGCTTCTGAGCATAACAGCTTGGAACCCGGGCACAACCGACTTAACTTCCCCCAAACCCCATCATCAGCTGAACCAAGCCTCCAGCTTACTCGTCAACAAATGGAACAGCTATTTGCTCATCTGCTTAGTGATGATATTGATCTACGTGCTCCAGAAGTATCAACTGTTTCCGCTGCTCAACCTGATAATAATCCAATACCTGATATACCTGCAACAACAACAACTGTTGAGGAAGCACCTCCAATTGACTCTACAACAACAGCCGAACAAACTGCTTCCAATAACGCTAATCCAGCTGATGATATTCTGAACAATGAAGTACCCCCACCTGCAGATTATGATCCAAATGCGTTCTTCAATCCGTTTGCTAATGAAACTGCCACACCTGATGTTGCGGAATCATCTACAAGCCATTTAAATCCTCCTAATCTGCAGAATGTATATCAACATCAACCCTCCACACATCGTTGGACTAAAGACCATCCTCTTGTGAACATTATTGGAAACCCAAATCAACCAGTCGTTACTAGACAACGCCCTCAGACTGATGGTAAACATTGCATTTATGCACTTACCGTATGCCAAGCTGAACCCAAAAATATTAAGGAAGCCATGACATATGACAACTGGATTGAATCCATGCAAGAAGAACTTAATCAGTTTAAACGCCTTGAAGTATGGGAATTGGTTGAAAAACCAACTATGGTCTATGTTATTGGTCTGAAATGGATTTTGAAAAACAAGTTGGATGTTGAAGGTACGGTTATCCGAAATAAGTCACGTCTGGTGGCTAAGGGTTATAGACAAGAAGAAGGGATTGACTACGAGGAATCATTCGCACCGGTTGTTAGACTTGAGGCTGTTCGGATCTTTCTGGAATTCACGGCACACATGAATATCACGGTCTTTCAGATGGACGTCAAAAATGCTTTTCTAAAAGGAAAACTGAAAGAAATGGTCTATGTTAGTCAGCCAGAAGGATTTGTTGATCCAGAGTTCCCTAATCACGTCTACAAACTGAACAAGGCTCTCTACAGTCTCAAACAAGCTCCTCGAGCGTGGTATGATAAGTTATCATCCTTTCTCATTGCCAATAATTTCATTAAAGGTTCGGTCGACCCAACACTTTTTATACAATATCACGGGGAACACATTTTAATCGTTCAAATTTATGTGGATGACATCATTTTTGGGTCAACACATCTAAAATACTCAAACGCTTTTTCAAAACTCATGAAGAAAATTTTTGAAATGTCCATGATGGGTGAACTTACATTCTTTCTAGGACTGCAAGTTCATCAATCACCCCGTGGTATTTTCTTGAGTCAATCCAAATATACTCTTGAAATTTTAAACAAACATGAAATGCAAACCTGTGATACCTATCCCACACCTATGGCACATACCAAGAAACTGGACGCTGATTTGCATGGGAAATTGGTTGACCCTACCAAATACCGAAGTATCATTGGGTCTCTCATGTATCTAACAACCAGTAGACCTGATATTGTATTTGTTGTATATCTTTGCTCCCGTTATTAGTCGAGACCAACTGAAACTCACATCTCTGAGGCTAAAAGAATCCTCCGATACATCAAGGGAACCATTAACTTGGGGATCTGGTATCCGAAGGATTCTGGTTTTGAACTAATAGCTTTTTCAGACGCTGATCATGCAGGTTGCTTAGATTCACGAAAAAGTACTTCGGGAGCTCTACAGTTTCTTGGTGATAAACTGGTGTCATGGCAATCGAAGAAGCCGGATTGTACATCGCTGTCATCAACCGAAGCAGAATATGTAGCCATGTCAGCGTGTTGTGCTCAAGTCATTTGGATGCGAACTCAACTCAAAGACTATGGTTACGTATTTGACAGAATCCCGATGTATTGCGACAATCGAAGTGCTATTGCAATCTCGTGCAACTCTGTTCAACATTCGAAGTCTAAGCACATCGATCTTCGATATCATTTCATCAAGGAGCATGTGGAAAAGGGTACTGTTGAATTATATTTTGTGGGTACTGAATACCAACTGGCAGACCTTCTCACCAAAGCCTTAGCTCCTGCTAGGTTTACTGAGTTGGTCCACCGGATTGGTATGCGGTGTTTGACTCCAGAGGAACTGGACGAACTTTTAAAACAATCTTAAAACCAGTCAAACACCAAAACCTCTTTTGTAAATCTTTTTCAAAAACAAAATACAAAAACTTATAAAACGATAAAATTCAAAATATTCTTCTATCTAAATTTCTTTCAAACATGGCAAGTACAAAACTTCCAGTCAACACGTTGTTCTATCAAAACTTTTCACATTTTTTACGGTCGAACAGGTGTTGAGGGGGAGAAAGTAAATATTTTCTGTTTCATAAAACATTGTACTTGCATGTTATCATTTACCGGTTAGTATCTTTGATAACGGTGGACACGTTTCTTGTTTCTTGACACTCTTCGGGCTCAAATTTATAAAATTTATCTATTTTAAAAAAGTCAATGGGGAGTGTCGTCAAGTTTCTTTCCAAAATCTTGCTACACTTCATGTAACCAAAGTGGAACTTAAATGGGCTGTTGGATGAAAATGATTTGAGGTGGAAGGACCAAAGTTGTTCAAATGTTTAAACTAATTTTCTTAAAACCTACTCCACCTAATATTTCCAAACTCATTTAATTACTTACATTTAATTTCTCAACTAACCACTCATCCTGACGCCTAACATTCAAACTGTAAACAAATCCATGCTTATAAATCTTCCATTTTGTAAGTGTATTTATGAGCTTCATAGGTGAGTAATTCTAAACATAGGTTTTTAATTTTATACAAAACCAACGGTTCAAGATTTGTTAAGCACGTGTGATTTCATGTGTTCTACGCATATGCGTATGAACATATCAATCATGTTTTGGGATGTTTATTGATGAAATGGTGTGTGTTATAAAACATCTGATAGTTATCTTCATTCTAAAACCTATTTCTAACATTTAAAATCCACCTTGAAACACGTTTCAATTGATCATTTTCAAGAATTAGGGTTTATGCGTATGGATTTAGGGGTTTTTCTGTGAGAGTGTTTCTGTGATAAACTAGTTGGTTGTAGGATGTTTAGTTACATGCTTGAATTGACCTAAACCACTCTTGAATCATGTTCCCAAAACTCATGAATTTCGTGAAAATTGAGAAGTTTAGGGTTTTAGACTCGTTATGAATTAGGGTATTCTTCTGATTCTTGTGGTTTTAGATGTTAAAACTTGTTGCAATACTACTCTATAGCCTCTAAGGACATCCTCAGAATTGAATTTGGTGCAAAACCTATGGCTAGATTTCTTAGTCGTAAAATTCAAATCCTTAGGGTTTAAGGTTTACGCATAAGTAAATCCTACGCGTAACTGTGTATGATTGTGATTACATGTGAAAATTGAAAGTGAATTGAATAATATGTGTTAATGGACATGTTATGATGAATTTATTTCAGGTTTTATGCATGCAAAATTCAAGAATCAAGGTTAAAAATGGATCTCTACGCATAAAGATCACCTTACGCGTAGAATGTTACACGTAAGAGAAATCTTAGGCATAACTTTTACGCGTAAGGTTCTACAAAGGGGACTACGCGTATCCTGTGAAGGATATGCGTAAACTTGAGTCTTACGCATAAGGTTCACTCTTACGTGTAAACCTTACGCATAAGCTCCAACACACGCTTACGCGTAAGCCTTATGCCAAGACCTCTTTTCCTACGCGTAATATTTCTTACGCGTAAGAAGAGTTTCTACGCATAAGCTTATGCCTACGCGTATGGTTATTACTGTTTACGCATAAGCTTGCAACTTTTACGCATAAGCCAAAACTTTAACCTTACCATTATGAATTGTTACGTGTACAAACTTGTAAATAAATAAATCATAACGTCACAAAAACCAAAATGTCACTAATAAGCTATAATGGTTAATATGTTGAGTAAATGAGTGAAAATTTGGACTTTAAAATTCAATATTAATAAACTCACGAATACTTATCACGACTACTTTGGACTATTGGACAAACAAGTGACGTTGGACTCGTAACATTCATCAACATAACATATTCAATAATTGGACAATAAAATCAACTTTTGACTAACATAATGTCTTTCAATATGTTGGTTCTTTTGGCTCAATATCTTTCAGATCACAACATGGACGTCACGATGGAAAACGTTAACGCACCAAATGTTCTCACAATGGAAGACATATTTTCCTACCGGTTATCAAGATGAAGATTGGAAAGAAATAATCTCAAAGTGGACTTTGATAACTTCACGTGCTCTGAAGTCTTTCGTGTCATATTACTTGTGGATATTCTGAAGACTCATCCCTACAAGAATATGCTCACAAACTCTGCAACAGTACCGGAGATTCTACATTCATCAGTTTTGGCACACTATGAAGAAGATCGATGGTCAAGATGCTGTTACGGTGACACTCAACAATATACAAGTCACCATCACTGTTGCAGACTTAAGACAAATTCTCCTTCTTCCAGCCATCCAGCCTGCTAATTATGTTGCTACTCCTTCAGAAGAGACTACTCTCCAATTCATGGTCAATATTGGCTATGATGAAGCTGCTGGGATCATCACTAAACATTCTTCAGTTGACCTAAAGAACATCCCTCAGCCATGGAGAACTCTATACATCATGATTGCCAAATCAGTTTCTGGACGTGATAGTGGTTATGAGCATCCTAAGCTCATGGAACTACAGATATTCTGGGGAATGGTCAACATGATGCATATCGACTTCGCAAGTCTGATTTGGGATGACATGATGTCATATCTCAGGAAACCTGGCACCAAGATCCCCTACATCAGATACACTAAATTGTTGATCCAAAGGATACTCGGGAATAATCTTGACATTCCCTTGAGACTTGATGACCCCAACCATCACTCCGAGTTGTTTGAGCCTACACTAAACGTTGTCAGATTCAAAGACTCAACAACAAAGAAACAAGGTGCTGTATTGCCAGACTACCTTCTCACTGATGACATAAAGAATCTTCAATCATACAAAAGATATCAAGAAGCTGTAGCATCAGGCAAAGTTGGATTCATTGATGAAAAGTCTTCCGCTATACCAGTAAAGAAGACAAGGAGATCGGGCAGTGCTGGAAGTGCAGCAAGCACTGGGAGTACCCGAAAGTATCCAAAGAGGACTCATACCCTCCAAATGAAAGTTCCATCGAAGGTTGCTATCCCTATTCCTAAACCAGAACCCAAACTGATGGACAAGGACTTTGAGGATACTGAAACAGATGAGGAGATTATCTATTCTGAGTCGGTTAAGGATGATACGCCAACTGTAGAAAAACCTCTTAGTCCCAAAGCTGATAAGGGTAAGACTCCAGTGGAAGAGCAGGAAGAAGAAAGTTCAGAGGAAGAGCCACAGGATGAAGAAAAAGAATACCGCAAGAAATTGAAGAATCTCAGGCTACAACATGTTGCTAAGGAATTCAATCTTCAACAGACTCGTGGCCCTGGAGGTTCAAGTGGTGGCTCACAAACAACACCAGTTCTCGATGCGGTTAATCAACCCGATAAGAGAACTGGTACCACCACCACGAATCGAACAACAGCAACAAGAGGATAATATCATCTTCGACTTTGAGAAAGAAGAGAAAAAGGAGAAGGATGAAAGGATTACAGATGAAGATATTGAGGAAGCTGATAGGGAAAGAAAAGAAGAGGAAGCTCGAGCCAAAGAAGAGGCCAGGGTTAAAGCTGAAGAACAAGCTAAAGCTGAAGAAGAAGCTGATGATTATCTTCTAGATAGTCCTGTCCATACCCAGGAACAAACTTCTGAGCCACCAAATGAGCCAGAGCCTTCTCATGACTCATCTTCGTCTGACTCATCATCTCACTCTTCACCACCACCATCCAAAGACACCACCACCAGATCCGCATCCAGATCTGTAAAGAAACCAACCGATACTTGGGCATCACGTGCAAAGACAAAGATTGTCAAAGCTGTCAGGCAAGTTAGGAAGAAAAACGTGGTCAACAAGAAACTGAATCAACTTGCGGACAGAATCAATCTTCTTCAGAAGGTGATAAACGAGTTTTCGGATGAAAGGGAACAGATTCAACAGTTTCTCGATAGAGATATTCAAGGGGAAATGGTCAGGACGATCAAAGAATTTACTCACAAGTTTCTTCTCGACACCGTCCTTGGAGTGACAAGAGAGATGTTCACCAGATAGCTTTATCCAAATCTCATGCAATTGGTCAAGCAAACAATGTAATCTACTCCTGTAGCAATGCAAATCAATCCAATTGAGCCTGCGGTTGTCTCTGATGCAGAATTGATTTCCAAGCTTGTTCTACAAATGTCTAAACGATCTGCAAAGTTTACTTATGATGAAGCTAAAATATTTGAGGCATTGCTGGAATATCAACTTAAAACTTCATGCAAAGCGGCAGCTGAAAGGGCTAAGCGTCCAAGAGACGATGATGATGCGGATAAGGATTCTGAGCCGAAACGAAAGAAGAAAAATGATGATTCATCAACTATGCGTCCACCACCCCAAAGGATATCCACCTCCAGAAGATCTCCACAACATCATCCTACTAATGACAAACCTCAGGACTCTGAATCTTCACCACCAAAGGAGAAAACTAGTGATTATTTTGAATACACTGGTGGTGACGACGAAGAGATCCCTGAGCCCCAACAACAACCACCTTCTTCTACATCAACAAAGCAACCAGCATCATCATCAAAGCCAAAGAAGAAAAAGTCAACTTCAGTTGTGTCATGGCTAGATGAAGACGAATCTGAAGAGTATGAATGGTTTTCAAAGCTTGTTGATGCAACCCCTCAGTTACCGGAAGGTCAAGAACCGGTAGATGGTCGAACTATGGAGCATGTCAAGATTATTCAGGAAAAGTTCAAGGTGAAGAAGATGACTAAAGCAGAGTTGAAACGAATCAAGAACGAAGCTTTTCAACTGCTAAAAGACAACTCGATAGTGCAATTGAAGTATAATATCATCTCAACAACATAGCACGAGCCATGTCCAACAACATTGATTGGCTCAACCACGAATCTAATATCGACTTCACCAGACCAGAAAAGGCCCCATACTACACCGACTGGACTAAGCCACTACCTACCATTGGCCGACCTGATCAACCGAAGATTCCTTACCAATATTTCTTCAACAACGACTTGGAATTTCTTCAGCACGGTAGCGATGTGAGCAAGAAATACGCTACCTCACTCACCTTCCCTTTCCGGACAATCTACTCAAACAATATAGCCATCGAGGAAGAAGCCACACACATGTTTGTTGACAATGTGGTTAAGTATGACATCGATGCACTGTATGGGATTCATCATTGGCCTGAACGAAGAAGAATCTACTACAGAAGCTGCCAGGTACTCAAATCGAAGAAAGAGGTGTACAGTGATGAACGGATCGTTGCTATAATGCATGTTACCCTGTCGTCAAAGTGGGACTACTCATTCCTCAAGAAAATAGTAGTCAAACGTCAAGACGAACAGGAATATGACTTTTCGGCGGATTTACCGAGATTGTCGCTCAACGACATTGTAGATATGTACCTTGCCAAGGTACAAGGACGAATGCGACATTTCTCCACCAATATCCAGCTCCAGTACATCAAGTCATTGCTAATATTCATCAGAAGCATCGTTATCCACGAACGTGTCGAAGATATTCAACTTGCCGTGGAATCATATCAGAAACGTGTTAATCTCACACCACCACAGCTATACATTCCCGATATCAACCATCTGCCTCATTACACCATACTTAAGAAACCAACATTCGGTCAAGTTTACGCGAGTGAACTTCACCGTAATTGCTTCATGCGTGCAAGGAGCTTCACAAATTTTGTGATCATACTTTGAAGAAGGTTCGGGATGGAATGGCTTATCGGTTAAAGAAGATTCATGAAGGCATAGGGTCGAAGAAAAGGTGGAATTCCAGGGAAAGGAGGGATGCGAAGAAGTTCATCACCAGGATTGATGAAAGGTTGTTCCGTCGGGATCAGATGAGGACATTGGAGAGTTTCGTGGGTGGACGTCAAAGCATATCTCTAACAGGCTACCAACGTCCGGACAGAATTCCTGGTGTTATTGACGGACTCCCTGGTACTCCTTGATTTGTTTCCTTCATTACTATTTGGATGTGTGATCTATACTTAACAATGGTTTGTGCACACATAACAGTGTACAACCCGTACTTGTAATGAAAGGACCCTGTGGTACGCATCAGTGCCAGAATCCTTATAAAAGGAGCGAAAGCTTCTTACTTTTGAATAAAACTAATCAAAACTTTCACTTTCAAAGTTTTGCTCAAAAGAACAAGTACTTCCCCTTAAGATTTTCAAAAACCTCAAAAGTTAATATCACTTGTTGAGGGGGAGTATTTGCTTAAAACTTTGTTAAAAAAAAAATTGTTCTTCGTCGAATTCTTCCCATAAAACTCAAAATGGACATATTCGATATCAAAATTTCGTCAAAAATAACATTTATATGCCATTTTTGAGGGGGAGAAAAATTATGTGATAAGAAATATGTTGAGAATTGCTATTGAATCCTCATTCTAAAGACTTAACCAATGAATTGACGAGCTCTTAAATGTTAGTAACTCGAAAAGACTTGTCCGGGACGGGTAATAATTTCAAGCTAGTTCGCTAGTGATGTAAACGTGTCTCGCAAAGGACTTGTCCTAGTAGAATGTACGATTCGAGAAATTCTTGGTAGACATGAACCTTGACGGGTCAAACCTCCTCACCAAGGAGCGTTTACAACTTCAAGCTGACCCGTCGATGATGTAACCGTGTCTCAGGGAATTGTCTATCTTGAGTTTATCAATTCAAAAGCGCCGCGCTCTTCTCTCAGTGCATTTATGTCAAAATACTTAAGCACGTGTGGAGGGGGAGTATTTCTGCAAAATATAAAACTCTTTCAGTGGTACAAAATGTTTTTAATCATAACCACTTTGAGAGATTTTTTTTCATGAAAATGGTTTTATGGCAACATAGGTTAGTTATGGAGTTATAAGGTGACTAAGGTTAGGAATAACCGTCCTATGATCCACCAGAGCCGGAGGGATCTACCCAAGGACACCACCAATATTTAGAATTTAGAAGTCCTTAGGTATGATTATAAAAAGGAGAAAATGAGAATCGGAGAAAGAAGGAGTTGAAGAATTAAAAAGAAAAGTAAAGAAAATGGTGAAAAGAAATAGCCCTCCAGATTATTCAACTTAGGGCAGACACCGGGTTCAATTCATATGCTACTGGTTGTCACTTGATGACACCGGTATTGAAGATTAAAAGTCGTCATGGACCCAGTGACGCATGCACTAAACCTTCTTAGCCACTCAAGTTTCTCTCAACAGAAGCTTGTTTCATTCTCACAGGGAACCCTACGTAAACTATCGGCTTTCTCTTAAAGATTGCTGGTATTGAAGAAGGAGACCTTCTTCCTAGTCTCCGCTCAGGAAAACCAAAGCGCACTACTGAGTCTAGAGCCACGAGATTCATCAAAAGATATCTTAGGTACACTTGATATTTCATCACTTGTCGTTCAACAATAAGGACGCAAGTGATACATTCAAGGGTCCTTCAAAGATCTTAACAATCTGTCAAGAACATTTATGAGGGGTTCACAACTGTGATCCTCATTGATTGAATGGAAACTCCTTCCAAGGTCAACATCAAACAGCCCTGACAGCAGGTCACTTCGGTAACTCTTTGTGGGTTACGCTTAGTGTTGTCTCAAACGGTCTACAGTCGTGGGGTGATGCTTTAGTGTACCTCAGCGACTCACCTGAACCGTAGATGTACTTCGGTATATCGTGTTAGCCTTCTTGAGGGCATCCAGTTTCAGGAACATCCTTTGCTAGAATTAGAGAAGTGTCTTCACATTATGCTGTTGACACTCTCGAAGTTCGAACTTGTAAGTGCTGGAAATCCCGCTATGGAGATTCCTTTCAAGAATCGAGTCCTGAATATGTGGGTCATTACTTGAACTTGTTCAATGTAATGCCAACTATCCCTAACGGGATTCGGACGGTGATTCGCCCGCGACCAAGGTGAATGGAATCAAGACATTCATCAGTAGAACAATTGTAGTAATTAATTCTTTCTGAAAAGATTACAATGATCAATTGGTGTTCGTGACTGTACCGGAGATGCTGCTGCTGATGGATGCTCGCGGGAGGAAGAGATCGTGCTGATTCTTCACATGCTCATACCAACAACATCACTAAAGAAGTTCTCTCAAAATCAAAGGCAACCCAAAGTTAAGATGATTCTTCTTCAAATCAAAGAATCTACAAAGTTATAAAGACTCGAGAACTACTTCACATCTGGAATTCATTGTCAAATGAGCGTGTGAGCACGTTGGAGAAAGACGTGGAGACGCTTGAGCAAAGAAGCTGACCTGTAGAATTGACAACAACATACTATCACAACCACCACAAAGAACAAAGAATTAACGAACAAAGAAATCAAAGACGTCAAAGCTGAAAACTTCAAAGAAAAACAAGATCCTCACCCTGGGGAGATTGTTAGAATCAAGGCACTTCTTCTCACAAGAAAGAAGAATGTCAGAAGACGTCAAAGCGACTATTACATCTGCACCAACAACTGTTTAAGATTACTTAAGATATCAATTACTAACACTTAGGGGGAGATTGTTGGAATCACTCCTAAACCATTTCTCAAGTGTTAGTAATCAATATGTAATAGTTAGCTTAATTAAGGCTTTTATGTTAGTAATTAAGGCTAGGCTCATGTAGAAAGCCCATGAGCCTATGCAAAAGCCCAATAAGGAAAGGAAGAGAACTAGTGTGTTGCCCTAGTTCCTTCCCTATAAATAATCTTGCAAACTCCCATTTGGGAGTTGGTTGTTCATTTTTCACTAAATTCCTACGCCTAAAGGTTCTTATTTTCATTCGTGTGTTTTGAGTCTTGTTCAACCGATCACTTCTCTTCTATATTTCTTATATTGATGCTTGTGTTGCAAACATGGGAACCTAACACAAGTGGCTCAAAGCGAAAAGAGATCATTACAACTACGGTTGCTCCAACAGAATCAAATTAGTTTATGGTGTTTGCTCCTGCTGTTGCAACTACGGTTGCTCCAACAGAATCAACTCTGGTGTTTGTTCATTCAGTTTTTTTTTACAAAAAGTCTTTAAATCGAGGCCCTATGGTGTTTGTTGTTATTCATAATTTATAACATCTTTATAGTTTTATGCATCGAACATAAACTTTGAAGGTTTCGTAAAATTTCCAGGTTTCTTTTTGTTATTCTAATGGAGTAATGTGTGATCATTTTTATGACCTAAGATTTTAGTCCTTATGCCTTGGCTTCTTTTTTCATTTCTTGGCATTCAGGTTCTTGTTGTTTTCTCATATTGTTGTTATTCTAATTGAGTTATGTTTAATTGTATGTAACAAGAGATACGGATTCTGAAAAAGCAAAATGATGATTTGAAGACAAAGATGGAAGATGAGAGGGCATTTTGGAGGCTCAAAGAGCAGCGGACATACTGAGCTTGGCATAAAACACTCAATGATAGGTTGGAGTCTTTTGCTCAAAATTATCCTCCCCGAACTGCTGAATCGGATCCTGGTCCTAGCTAGTCTAATTTGGCATTAGGCTTTAGTTTTTTTTGTTAGAACTATTAAGTTGTAGTATCTAAAAAAATAATTTCGATGTTGCGTTGTCCGATAACATGTTGCTAAACTATGTCTTTTGGATTACGGATTTATGTCCATTGGCGACACATTTATGCAATTTGGATAATGGATTTGTTTATTTTGGTGATCCATTAATGTTTTTTTTTATTGTTTTAAAATATTAGTTTTCTCGTATTTACAGGTTCGGAAAATATAATATAATACAAATACCACGGAATTTAGCCACGTTTTCCAAATTAATCACAAAATTCCCAAAGAATTGTTTGGGGAATTTTTATTTTTCTGTGGGAAATCTATGATAAAACCGTTAGAAATTGTAGTGTGAAAATCGTTAGAAAATTGTAGCAAAAAAACCACGGATATGTGTGAAATATAGCTACTAGAAACTGTGGAAATCTCCGAGAAATCTGTGGGAAAATTGTAGTGAAAACCGTTAAAAACTGTGGCAAAAAACCACGGATATGTGTGGGAAATGGCTACTAGAAACTGTGGGAAATTTCGTGAGAAATCTGTAGGAGAAATTGTAGTGTGAAAATCGTTGGATATCTGTTGCCAAGAAACCACGGATATGTGTGAAAAATGGCTACTAAAAACGGTGGGAAATTTTGCGAGAAATCTGTCAGAAATTAAACCCACGGATTATCCACAATGATATTCGTGGGAAATAAGTCAACGCTCCGTGGGAAAATTAGTGGGAAAATATTTACCCACGGGGTTTTTACAAACGGAATAATTTCGTGTTAAATCCGTGGAATAGGGCCTTTTCCACGGATTTTACCGTGGGAAAAACCTGTTTGTGTAGTAGTGTGCCCAAACCTCACAATCAGGTTTATAACACGGTTCATTTTTGTTTTAAAGTTTGGTATGTAGGGCTTACTAGGGGTGTGCACGGTCCAAAACCGGACCGACAGGCTAAAGCCAGACCGGATCGGACCCGATTTCGGCAAAAGCTTAGACCGAGACCGACCGAATGTGGTCGGTCGGTCTCGGCCGGTTGGTCCGGTCCAACAAAGCCAAATTAGCTTAAATTGTCGGTTTTGGTCCGGACGGACCGGATCGGACCGAGGACCGAATTAGCCAAAAGCGAGACAGGACCCGACTGTGGTCGGTCCGTCTTTCGCTCGTATGCTCACCCCTAAGGCTTCCTATTGGGTTTTAAGCAACTAAAAAAGTATGTGTTCTCTTAGTCAAAATTTATTCATGTACTCTTAATCGGATTCTATTCAACACCTCTGTGAGAAAAGCCATAACGGTATGCGTACACCTTTTACAAGCTGATACACTCGAAATTGGTTCATTTGGGTTGAACAAGCATTAGAAGGTTCCGCAATTAAATTACTACAACTTTAACCAGTTTCCAAGGACGAAGACTTAAGTATTCATTAATCATTCATTATACACTACTAAACAACATTAATTTTTATTAAAATGCACACAAACTTAACACAACCATACTTTTAAACAGCAGCCGATTCGATCCATCCAACTATCCAAGTTTTTTTTTTTCTCAAATTCCCTTGGAACAAAGCTTCTCCTTTTTTCTCACTAATATGTTTCTCCCTGTCTTGCTTGTCTCTCTGCATTTTTATTGAATTAGAAAATAAAATAGTGAAATAGATGAAATGTTGTTGACATAATAATACAAAGTTTTAGGCTGACCTTTAGCCTGGAGATGAAACGTAGGTCCCGAGCTTCACTATAGGTTATTTTGTCATTGTCTTGAACTACATAACCCATTGTAGGAAGTATGTCTAGTGGTTCGGAAACCTTTGTCCCAATGATATCATGAGGAAAGATTTGTTTTTTGGCAATTTGTTGAACAACATCTTTTTTAATACAGTATTGTGTTACCGTATCATATTTTGTTTGATGCAATGTTTTATCTGAAGTAAGTTTGTTGTTGAAAGTATAGTTGTAAGTCCATGAACGTTTGTAGAACCTCTAACTGGCGTATGATATACCATAGGTTCATTGCCCGGGCAACACTATCTATATCCGCATTCATACATTAGCTACCATTAAAACACTTGTCTTTTAACATTATTAGACCCTGGTATCGTTACAAAATCTTAACATATTGGTTTCATCTCTGTAATATATGCATGTTTTATTTTGTCAATCCTGAAAGGGAAACTTTTGCCACACCAATTAATGATCATTTGCCTTTTAAAAGATTTACACACATGACTTTAAGTTGTAACTTCTATCAGCTTACTAAATTCCAATGAGTGGCTTTTGTATTTCATTGGTACAAATATTACATTTTCTTATACATCGATCAGTCGTCTTATACATCGATCAGTCGTCTTGTATTCACATGTGTAATGTACATTGATAAATTATACGTATAACTTAGAGGAATTGAACAACAATAAACATGTCAAACATGTTTGACATGTTTGACAAACAGAATAAACGAAATATTTTTAATAAATAGTTGCATAAACTTGACTGCCGCTTGAGCTATAAATAAATGGGCTAATAACCTATTAAAGCACTATAGTTGTAAAAAATGGCAGTTCTGCGTAGCGAACTAAAAAAATAACTCTTTTAGACATTAATGTTGACATTTTTGTCTTTCTTAAGTATTATGACCATTTTACCATTCGAAAAATATTTCAAAAAAAAAAGAATTTCGAAAAAAAATTTCAGAAATTTTTTTTAATCTAAAAAAAAAAAAAAAAAAAACGCATGTCACAAAAAAAAAATTATTTCAGAATTTTTTTTCAAAACTGCATACCAGTCGTTTTTTAAAACTCTTTTTCAAAACTGCATGTCACAAATAACTCTTTTTTTTTTTTTTTTTTCTTCTTTGCAACTTTTTTGAAGAACATCGATGTTTTTTAAAACTGCATACTAGTCGTTTGACATTTTGCCTAACAATAAACGCCTATCAAAAACTCAAAATGGTCAAACTATCAAAGTTCTCTAGAAGCCACTTTGAACTGTAATGGAATTATTAGTGCTACTTCAGAATCCGGTTCCGCTATGTTAATCCAAGATATGTACACTTAGCTTTTTTCATTGTTTCGCCAGCATCACATAGATTTCATTAATGCATCTGCAAGCTCAAGGACTGCGGACTTCTTCATGTTTATAGTTCTTTGTCAAATCAATTTGCATTTATGATTTTTTCATCTTAATAATGATTTTACTTTGCATAATGTTCTTTGCTTAGGTTGTCACATACTTATTCTCTTCATAGAAAATGTAGGCAGAAAACTGGAATAGTTTTGCATGCGTTTGTGTGTAGAAATTGTTAAGCAACACAGATGCATCCATAAACTTCACTTCTCGATAAATATATGTGAATTCTGCCTCCATTTGCAAGCAAAAAGCAAACGTTCGTTTAACTGTATTTACAAATGATGTCGTGACTCGTGTGGATGGATCATCGTCTCACCTCCATGTGACCATTGATTATAACTTGTAACTAAATCATGATTACATGGCATATATATACGAGTCATGCATAGCGGGGCCTTAACGAAACTTGATAACAATATCACATGTTAAATTAAAGTGCATGATTACCAACCATTATGAAGTACTGTAGAACATAAAGATGAAAAATGGAAAGCATCATGAGGAAATCACATGTAAAACTTAACTAAAGCAATGTATATGATTCCCTATAAAAGACATCTAAAAGAAGTTTTAACTCC
>OU343221.1:84509799-84590063 GCA_910596185.1 Chrysanthemum makinoi | reverse complement strand
TCTGTAAAGAAACCAACCGATACTTGGGCATCACGTGCAAAGACAAAGATTGTCAAAGCTGTCAGGCAAGTAACGAAGAAAAACGTGGTCAACAAGAAACTGAATCAAATTGTAGACATAATCAATCTTCTTCAGAATGTGATGAACAAGTTTTCGGATGAAAGGGAACAACTTCAACAGTTTCTAAATAGAGATATCCAAGGGGAAATGGACAAGACGATCAGAGAATATACTCACAAGTTTCTTCTCGACACCTTCCCTGGAGTGACAAGAGAGATGTTCACCAGACAACTCTATCCAAATCTCATGCAATTGGTCAAGCAAACAATGCAATCTACTATGGTAGCAATGGAAATCTCATCCAATTGGTCAAGCAAACAACGCAATCTACTCCGATGCAGAGTTGATTTCCAAGCTTGTGTTACAAGTGTCTCAACGATCCGCAACATTTACTTCTGACGAAGCTAAACTATTTGAGGCATTGCTGGAATATCAACTCAAAACTTCATGCAAACAGTCAGCTGAAAGGGCCAAGCGTCCAAGAGACGATGATGATGCGGATAAGGATTCTGAGCCGAAACGAAAGAAGAAAAATGATGATTCATCTTCTATGCCTCCACCACCCCAAAGGACCTCCACCGCTAGAAGATCTCCTCAACGTCCTCCTACTACAAACAAAAACCAGGACTCTGAGTCTCCACACAACGAGAAAATCGGGGATCACTTTGAATACACTTTCGGTGGTGACGATGAGGAGATTCCTAAGCCCCAACAACAACTTCTTTCTACATCAACAAAGCAACCAGCATCATCATCAAAGCCAAAGAAGAAAATGTCTACTTCAGTTGTGTCATGGCTAGATGAAGACGAATCTGAAGAGTATGAATGGTTTTCAAAGCTTGTTGATGCAACCCCTGAGTTACCGGAAGGCCAAGAATCGGTAGATGGTCGAACATTGGAGCATGCCTAGTTAATTCAGGAAACGTTTAAGGTGAAGAAAACGACGAAAGCAGAGTTGAGACGCATCAAGAACGAAGCTTTTCAACTGCTAAAAGACAGCTCCGACAGTGCAATTGAAGTCGAATATCATCTCGACAACATCGCACGAGCCATGTCCAACAAAATTGATTGGCTCAACCCTGAAGCAAACATCGACTTCACCAGACCTGACAAGGCTCCATACTACACCGACTGGACAAAGCCTCTACCCACCATTGGCCGACCTGATCAACCGAAGATTCCCTACCAATATTTCTTCAAAAACAACCATGGAATTCTTCAACACGGTAGCGATGTAAGCAAGAAATACGATACTTCACCTTCACCTTCCCTTTCTGGCGCAGAATCTACTCAAACAATATAGCCATCGAGGAAGAAGCCACACATATGTTTATTGACAATGTGGTAAAGTATGACATCGATGCACTATATGGGATTCATCATTGGCCAGAACGAAGAAGAATCTACTACAGAAGCTGCCAGATACTCAAATCGAAGAAAGAGGTTTACAGTGATGAACGGATCGTTGCTATAATGCATGTTACCCTGTCGTCTAAGTGGGACTACTCTATCCTGAAAACAATAAAAGTCAAACGTCAAGACGAAGAGGAATATGATTTTTCTAAAGCAGATTTTCTGAGATTGTCGCTCAATGACATTGAAGACATGTATCTTGCCAAGGTACAAGGGCGAATGCGACACTTCTCAACGAACATCCAGCTTCAGTACATCAAATCATTGCTAATATTCATCAGAGCATCGTTTATCCAGGAACGTGTTGAAGATCTTCAACTTGCCGTAGAATCATATCAGAAACGTGTTAATCTCACACCACCAAAGCTGTACATTCCTGATATCAACCATCTGCCTCAGTACACCATTCTCAAGAAACCAACATTCGGGGTAGTTTACCGTAGTGAACTTCATCGTAATTGCTTCATGGCGTGCAAGGAGCTTCACAAATTTTGTGATCATACTTTGAAGAAGGTTCGGGATGGAATGGCTTACCGGTTAAAGGATATTCATGAAGGCATAAGGTCAAAGAAAAGGTGGAATTATAGGGAAAGGAGGGATGCGAAGAAGTTCATTACCAGGATTGATGAAAGGTTGTTTCGCGAGGATCGATGAGGACATTGGAGAGTTTCGGGCGGGACGTCAAAGCATATCTCTAACAGGCTACCAATGTCCAGACAGAACTCCTGGTGTTATTGACGGACTTCCTGGTACTCCTTGATTTGTTTCTTTCATTATATATTTGGATGTGTGATCTATATTTGTCAATGGTTTGTGCACAAATAACAGTGTACAACCCGTACTTGTAATGAAAGGACCCTGTGGTACGCATCAGTGCCACAATCCTTATAAAAGGAGCGAAAGCTTCTTACTTTTGAGTAAAACTAATCAAAACTTTCATTTTTAATGTTTTGCTCAAAAGAACAAGTACTTCCCCTTATGATTTTCAAAACCTCAAAAGTTAATATCAAAATTTATTGAGGGGGAGTATTTAATTTAAACTTTGTTCACAAATTGTTCTTCATGGAAATCTTCCCACAAAAATCGAAATGGACATATTCGATATCAAAATTTCGTCAAAAATAACATTTATATGCCATTTTTGAGGGGGAGAAAAATTATGTGATAAGAAATATGTTGTGAATTGCTATTGAATCATCGTGCTAAAGACTTAACCAATGAATTGACGAGCTCTTAAATGTTAGTAACTCGAAAAGACTTGTCCGGGATGGGTAATAATTTCAAGCTAGTTCGCTAGTGATGTAAACGTGTCTCGCAAAGGACTTGTCCTAGTAGAATGTAGCATTCGAGAAACTCTGGTAGACATGAACCTTGACGGGTCAAACCTCCTCACCAAGGAGTGTTTACAACTTCAAGCTGACCTAGTCAGTGATGTAATCGTGTCTCGCAGGGAATTGTCTATCTCGAGTTTATCATTCAAGTGCGCGCTCTGTCTCTCACCGTGCAGTTTCTGTCAAAATACTAAGCACGTGGAGGGGGGAGTATTTCTACAAAATATAAAACTCTTTCAGTGGTACAAAATGTTTTTAATCATAACCACTTTGAGAGATTTTCATGAAAATGGTTTACGGCAACATAGGTTAGCCATGGAGTTATAAGATGACTAAGGTTAGGAATAACCGTCCTATGATCCGCCAGAGCCGGAGGGATCTACCCAAGGACACCACCAATAGTTAGAATTTAGAAGTCCTTAGGTATGGTTATAAAAAGGAGAAAATGAGAATCGAAGAAAGAAGGAGTTGAAGAATTAAAAAGAAAAGTTAAGAAAAGGGTGAAAAGAAATAGCCCTCCAAATTATTTAACTTAGGGCAGACACCGGGTTCAACTCATATGCTACTGGTTGTCACTAAATGACACCGGTATTGAAGATCAAAGTCGTCATGGACCCAGTGACGCATGCACTAAACCTTCTCAACCACTCAAGTTTCTCTCAACAGAAGCTTGTTTCAATCTCACTGGGAACCCTACGTAAACTATCGGCTTTCTCTTAGAGATTGCTGGTATTGAAGAAGGAGACCCTCTCCCTAGTCTCCGCTTAGGAAAACCAAAGCGCACTATTGAGTCTAGAGCTATGAGATTCATCAAAGATCTCTTTGGTACACTGACATTCATCATTTCGCTTTTGTCGTTCAACAATAAGGACGCAAGTGATACATTGTAGAGTCCTTCACAGATCTTAGCAATCTGTCGAGAACATTTATGATGGGTTCACAACTGTGATCCTCAGTGATTGAATGGAAACTCCTGTCAGGGTCAACATTAAATAGCCCTGACAGCAGGTCACTTCGGTAACTCCTTGTGGGTTACGCTTAGTGTGGTCTCAAACGGTCTACAATCTGGGGTGATGCTATTGGTGTACTAAGCGACTACCTGAACCGTCGATGTACTTCGGTATATCGTGTTAGCCTTCTTGAGGGCATTCGGTTTCAGGAACAGCCTTTGCTAGAATTAGAGATGTGCTTTCACATTATGCTGTTAACACTCTCGAAGTTCAAACTGTAAAGTGTCTGAAATCGATAAGGAGATTCCTTTCAAGAATCAAGTCCTGAATATGTGGGTCATTACTTGAACTTGTTCAATGTAATGCCAACTGTTCCTTCACGGATTCCGATGACTGATTCGCCCGACCCAGGGATGGAATAAGAAATTCATCAGTAGAACAATTGTAGTAATCAATTCTTTATGAAAAGATTACAATGATCAATTGGTGTTCTTGACTGTACCGGAGATGCTGCTGCTGATGGATGCTCACGGGAAGAAGAGATCGTGCTAATTCTCCACGTGCTCATACCAACAACATCACAAAAGAAGTTCTCTCATAATCAAAGGCAACACAAAGTCACAATGATTCTTCATCAAATCAAAGAATCTACAAAGTTATAAAGACTCGAGAACTACTTCACATTAGAAATTTATTGTCAAATGAGCGTGTGAGCATGTTGGAGAAAGACGTGGAGATGCTGAAGCAACGAAGCTGACCTGTAGTTGACAACAACATACTATCACAACCACCACAAAGAACAAATAATTAAAAGAACAAAGAAATCAAAGACGTCAAAGCAGAATACTTCAAAGGAAACAGGATCCCTACACTGGGGAGATTGTTCGAATCAAGGAACTTCTTCTCACAAGAAAGAAGAATGTCAGAAGACGTCAAAGTAACTATTACATCAGCACCAACAATGCTTCTAATTACTTAAGATATCAATTACTAACACTTAGGGGGAGATTGTTGGAATCCCTCCTAAGCCATTTCTCAAGTGTTAGTAATCAATATCTAATAGTTAGCTTAATTAAGGCTTTTATGCTAGTAATTAAGGCAAGGGTCATGTAGAAAGCCCATGAGCCTATGCAAAAGCCCAATAAGGAAAGGAAATGACTAGATGTGTTGCCCTAGCTCCCTTCCCCTATAAATAGTCTTGTAACTCTCATTTGAGAGTTGGTTGTTCATTTACTTTCATTATCTATGCTTAAAGCTTTTCATATTCATACGTGTGTGTTTGTATTTGTTCAACCGATCACTTTCTATCTCATTTCTTCATATTGATGCTTGTGTTACAAACATGGTGACCTAACAGCATTGTAGACTGCTTACTAGATAAGGAACAGCTGCAACACATATGTGATTTATCGATTTTAGCTTTTTGTCTTCTGCCTTCAGGTATCCAAAATTTGGGATGGGGAGAACATAAGAAATCGATTTAGTAGTTTTCGATGGTGCTTGGTTGAGGGGGTTTTTTTGCATTATGGTCAAATGAATAGTTCAGCTTTGCAACCCAAGAGAACAATCATGACTGCTACACTGGCACATTAAAAATGGATGCTTGCGAGCGGAGGTAACTGGATTTTTTAAGGTCTGATATTTATTGCAATCCCATGTTTTTTTTTAGGTCTATAGAGATTGCAATTGAAGCAAACTTTTTTTTCCTTTTTTTTGCCATAGTTTTTTGGGCTATGATGATACAGTTATTTAGTGTTTTTTAATTTTGGCATGGCAAACACTGGAAGGCATGAGATGCAGCCGTGTTTTGCACCCATCACTATATCTAAGCCAAAGCATAAAACTATTGAGGCATTGTTCGATTTTCTTATTTAGGCTATCTGTGATACGAATGGTCATACTAAGGTTCGAATAAGGATGCCGAAAGAAATCGATACAAATATTTCCTTTGATGTTTATGTGGAAAATTATGTGACTCGAGAGCCATAAAACGATCTTCTTTTTTTACCAAAATACATTTTGCAACCTTACTAGGAAAATCTTGTATTGATTTATTTCGTGATACTTGAATTTTAGCATGTCCATTTTATGTGTCGTGCATATTCTAAAACGAAAAACAAACAATGTCTTAGGTAACATAGTGGGTGGTTCGAGCAACATACTCATGCTAGGTTCACATATATTCTGGAATGGCTTCCATGTATAATTTTGCCCACTACCGAAAATCAGGTAATTTGTAATTTTATCATTTTTTCATTTGGTAAATATAGTACATCGATAACTTGAATATTTAATATTTCCCGCATTTCTTACATCTATTGCAGTCCAGCAAGGGGATGGAAGTGTGAATATCTGATGCAGTGCAACTTCTGATGAATGTAGACTCTAAAGGCGGTTTAAACAAAACATGGGGACGAATTGTGCAAAAGGTGATCCAGAAAAAAATTGTACAGGTTAGTTTTCGGGTTACAAATAAAACTTTGGTTTGTAGGCATGCACTAAATATTAATTTCCTTTTAGTAAATTGTTGTTGTATGTCTAATTTGGATAATAGTTGTCTGGCTATAATGATTCGGAAACCTTTTGCGTCGCAATTTTGGTATATAGTCTGTCGAAAACTAGAAGGGGGTTGAATAGTTTTACCGATTTTAATTTAAGTTTCAAATATTTAAATTCAATCTGATGTGAATTCTTGTGGATGAATAGATAGTACCAAAAAAATAAATAAAGTAAGTAAAGAATGCAAGTAAAGTAAAGTATAGAAAGTAGCGACACAAGTGATTTATAGTGGTTCGGCTACAAGGACACCTTCCTTGCCCTACAACTCCCCCGAGTTACCACTCGAGAGTTCAAGCACTATGCCAACAAGCTCTTTCAAATCGGCGGAGAAGCCTCATAACGTCGCTTACACTTTTTCTGGTACAAAGCTAAATACCGAGTTCTTCCACGAGGTAGAACCAAACCTTTACACAACTATTACACAACAAATATATGAAATATGAAATACAAGATATGCTACTGAAATCTTGTGCATGGACAAATCAATCAAGGACCCTTTTCTTGGATGACTTATAGAGTAGCGTGATCTCTCCTTCGTGAAGGACTTAAAAGAGAATCACAACAAAATAGAGAAGAACTACAAGAATGATCAAGTGATCAGAGGTTAGGAGAGTGAGATAATATATGAGAGAGTTGTAAGAAGAAGTGTTAGGTCACCATAAGTTAACACAAGTATGTAGATGATAGAAATGAGATGAAGAGAGATGGTTGAACACACAAATACACGTATGATATTGAAAGGTTATGTGTAAATATGATTAAGTGAAAAACAACTCTCAAATGAAAGGTAACTAGGTATTTATAGGGGAAGGGAGCTAGGGCAACATATCTAGTCCCTTCCTTGGCCTTTAGGCCTTTGCATAGGCTCATGGGCTTTCTACATAAGCTTCTCCTTAATTACTAACATAAAACCATAATAATGCAACCTATTACATAGACATGACTAACACTTGCTAATAATGTTTAGGAGCGTTTCCAACAATCTCCCCCTAAGTGATAGTTATAATGTAATAGCGGTTGCTCGACGTCTTCTAGCATTCTTCTTTCTTGTGAGTAGAGATGTTTAGGTTCCAACAATACCCCCTTAGTTCGGGATCTTGTTTCTTGTGAAATTATCAGCTCTGAGGTCATTGTATTCTTTTTTCTTTTGTGGATGTAGTGATAGTATTTTGTTGTCTGCCATTGGTCAGCTTCGTCGTTCAGGTGTCTCCACGTCTTTCTCCACCATGCTCACACGTCTTTTGACTTTTGGATTTCAGATGTGAAGTTGTTCTCGAGTCTTTAAGCTTTGTAGATTCTTTGGCTTTGATGAAGTTGACTTTTGAGTTGCCTTTTGAGAGAACTTCATATGTGTTGTTGTTGGTATGAGCATGTGGAGATTCAGCACGATCTTTTCTCCCATGAACTTTGGATCTCCAATCCTGCATGTAGACAGTTAGCAATAAAGTTCCCGACGTAAGAGTTTGGATATTTTGTACATGCATATCCCAATTCGCTGGCGCGGCTTTAAACGAATCTTAAACCGGATGGTCATTGGGATGTCCCCGTACTCAATATCGTTACTCTGTCATTGTGAGTCGCTGGAGTATACCAAAGTATCACTCCACGACTGTAGACCGTTTGAGACCACCACGAACACTAAGCGTAACCCACAAGGAGTTACCAAAGTGACCTGCTATCAGGGTTGTTTGATGTTGACCCTAGCAGGAGTTTCCATTTAATCACTGAGGACCACAATTGTGAATCCCCTCATAAATGTTCTCTGCAGATTGCTAGGATTTGCGAAGGACTCTAGAATGTTTCACTTGCGTTCTTATTTGTTGACGACAGTGATGAAAAGTCAAGTATTCCTAAGAGATCTTTTGATGAATCTCGTGGTTCTAGACTCAATAGTGCGCTTTGGTTTTCCTAAGCGGAGACTAGGGAGAGGGTCTCCTTCTTCAATGCCAACAATCTCTAAGAGAGAGCCGATAGATTACGTAGGGTTCCCTTTGAGAATGAAACAAGCTCTTTTGAGAGAACTTGAGTGGTTAAGAAGGTTTAGTGCATTGCGTCACTGGGTCGATGACGGCTTTGTCTTCCATACCGGTGTCATCTTGTGACAACCAGTAGCATATGTATTGATTCCGGTGTCTGCCCTAAGTTGAATAATTTGGAGGGCTATTTCTTTTCACCCTTTTCTTTAACTTTTCTTTTTAATTCTTCAACTCCTTCTTTCTCCGATTCTCATTTTCTCCTTTTTTCAATCATACCTAAGGACTTCTAAATACTAACTATTTGTGGTGTCCTTGGGTAGATCCCTCCGGCTCTGGCGGATCATAGGACGTTTATTCCTAAACTTAGTCACCTTATAACCCCATGACTATCCTATGTTGCCATAAAACCATTTTCATGAAAATCTCTCAAAGTGTTTATGAATGAAAACCTGTTTGTAACACTTCGAGAGTTTTGTATTTTCAGAAATACTCCCCCTCCACATGTGCTTATGAGTTTTGACTGAAATCTGCACAGTGAGGGTAGAGCGCACACTTTTGAATTGATTGACTCGAGATAGACAATTCCCCGTGAGACACGGTTACGTTGCATAGCTAAAGAGATACATTGTCAGCTTTTAGGTGACAACTAGCTCTAGTAACTATCTTGAAAAGGTTGTCAAACCCGTCAAAGTTCATGTATATCAAGAGTTTTTCGAATTGGTACAATCTACTCGGATAAGTATTGAAAGACAAATCTTTTCGATTTATGACATTTTAGAGCTCGTCAATTCAATGGTTAAGTCTATGCACACTTATATTCATTCACAATCCAACATATTAGTATCACACAATTTTTCTCCCCCTAAAAAATGGCATATTAATGTTATTTTTGATGAAATTTTGATATCGAATATGACCATTTCGAGTTTTGTGGGAAGATTTCCACAAAGAACGTTGTTTGAACAAAATTAGTTTGCAAATACTCCCCCTCAACAAGTGATATTAACTTTTGAGGTTTAGAAAACATGAGAGAGAGTACTTGTTCTTTTGAGTAAAATTAAAAATATTGAAAGTTTGATAAATTTTATTCAAAAGTAAGAAGCTTTCGCTCCTTTTATAAGGATTGTGGCACTGATGCGTACCACATGGTCCTTTCATTACAAGATCGGGTTGTGCACTGCTATTTATGTACAACCCATTATGAATAAATAAATCAAATATCAAAATACAATCAAGAGTGCTTAAAGAGTACCCAACGATTACACATGATAACGCTCAAATTGTGCATGTTTTTAGTAGCGTTATCTGTGCTTTTATGTGTGTTATTTGGTTATAATCATATGCTTTTGATGCTTAATCGTACAAAAGTGCGTTTGCTAGTTCATTTGTAGCCAAGTACAGGAAAGTGGAGAAAAAGACGGAAAAAGAAGTAAAATACGAAGATTTCTCCATGTATGAAGAATTCCCGAACAAAGCAAGACTTGCGGAGTATATTCGAGAAGATAAAGTTATCAAGTTAGTGGTCCAAAGACTCAAGAATAAAGTTCAAGAAGAGAAACGAGAAAGAAATGAAGAAAAGAAGCTTAAACAAAGACATATTGGAAGACTCGTTGTTCCCGACACACCTTCACCATTTTGGCCATAACTTTTGCATACGGACTCCGTTTGACCCCCGGTTTGCGGCCACGGAAAGCTAAGACAAAGATCTACAACTTTTCCATTTATGAATTTTTGTGATTTTGCTCCAACCGATCGGTCGAGCCCCGCAACCGGATTCGGTTGGAGACTAGTCAGCAAGACCAACCGAAACGGTTGGAGCCCAACCGATTCGGTTGGGGAGCCCTGGACAGCCATTTCTTCATTTCTAAGACTCCAAACTTGTTCCAAACGATTCTAGTCCCTTCCTAAATGTCTTCTAGTCCCTTCCAAGCTCCTTGGTAACCAAGAAATGCATTTATAACCCCAAGGGCTTGAGAGTAGTATAAATAGAGGCATTTGCATCCTCATTTCATACACCACAACTTGAGAGATCTTCTCTCACACCTATCTTACCACCACTACTCTCTCTCAAAGCCTAAATTCGTTCATAAAGTTCCAGGAAACTTTGGTGGTCCAAGAAGTCATCATTTGGAGGTCAAACCATCAAGAAGTCTACCCCAATACTTTGGGAAATCATTACTCACCATTTGTAATCTTATTCCAAGCATTGTAAGACTTTTAATCATGTTTTCTAATGTTCAAAGTTCTGAGTTTATGTTCATGTTTGCTATGAGTGGCTAGTTTCTTATACACTTGCTTAAATGATGTTGATTATCATATGATTAGTTAGTGATTGTGTTAACATGTTTTAATTCAATTTCAAGTTGATTCTAAGATCCAATTGTGCTAAAGTTTCATAGTGACATTTGTTAATCAAGTTTGGCTAATTGATAGTAATCGTTGGGGTCGAAAGAACATATTGTTATTCAACTAGTCATAATCATTTTGTCTATGGATGATTGTTTTTACCCATTATTCTTGATTATACAAAGGAACTAAGGTGTGGTTGTAATAGAAACGCTTTTTGTTTATCAAATTGGATTGGTTGGAAACATCTAAATGGTCGTAAGATTAGTTGTTGAGAATCAATTGTAGCCTTTTGTCTATGATCGGTTACCTTTTGTATTGACCATTTCTTAAGCAATTTGATGAACAAGTGGATGTGTTTGTGTTTAAGTTTATGTATGTAGACTTATGAAACTTGAATTGATCTTGAATTGATTGGTTAAACTTAATGCTTATTTTTATAAACTAAACTTTTGATCAAGGTTTAACTTGTAAGAACAATAGATTAGTGCACCAACTAATTATCATAACCAACATGTTAAGAGGTTAACACAATCACATTAATCTATGATATGAAACTAGTTTAAACAAGTGTAGTTTTTAATCATCTGAATTTCATTATATCTATTTGCTTTATTATATGTTTTGGATAGACTCCGTTAATTCAAACTTGTGTTTAGATTCACTCAAATCCCTGCGAACGATCCCGACTTACCATCATAATCTTGCTATAACGGACGAGTATACTTGCTCGTATGTGTTATTGGTAATATTGGTAATTCACCTTTTATAAATTTAAGACTTGTACACACGTAGCACATCAAGTTTTTGGCGCCGCTGCCGGGGATTTGATTATGTTTCAACAAGTTTTTGAATTTCCCTCAGTCGATTCAACCCAAAATTTTTTTCTCAGAAACCTTAACCGGATCCGGTTGTACCTCAACCGAATCGGTTACGATTTTTCCATTACTCAGCTGGTCCAACCGATCGGTCTCAACCCGCAACCGATCCGGTTACCTACTCTGACCCATAAAAACTGTTTTCGTTGTTTGTCCGTGTGTTTAGATATTGCTTGGATTCTCTAGGACGTTGTATGAACACTCGAGCAGCGGGAATAGAACCAATTACACCTCTTACCAACCCCGAAAGTTTGATTCGAAGAAGAAGAAGAACTCTTTTCATACCATTGGAAAATCGTGTACCAAGAGTACCAAACCCACCACTTGATAACCTCGTAGAAGCCAAAGTTGTTTTCAACCCTTTCACCAATTTACCTTTTCCCATGGCGGATGATCAACCCATGTGGGGAACCAACCGAACCGTAGCACCAACCCCCGAAAGTGCTATTGTTGCTGTCAATCTTGGTGACAACTTCACCGTGAAGGGACATCACCTTTCTATGATCAAAGACCGTCAATTCGATGGCCGTGCGCGGGCCGATCCGCATAAGCACATTGCCGAATTCATCAAAATTTGCGGCATGTTTCGTTATGGCGACACCGATGTCAATGCCATCAAACTCAAACTTTTCACATCATCACTCGCCGGAGATGCTAAAGTATGGTACAATGAATTAACTCCAGGAATCATCAATACTGGGAAGAGATGAGGCAAGCTTTTGTAAGCGATTCTTTCCACCGCCATGTTTGATCGATTAAGGGGAGAAATTGTTTTCAACCAAAACCCAACGACCACTTGTCGAAGCTTGGCTTCGAATGAAAGATTTGCTTCGTAGTTGTCATGGACATGGATTATCAAAAGGAACCATTATCCAAATCTTTTACCATGGACTAGATGAAATCTCTCAAGGCATCCTTTATGCTGGAGGAATTTTTCTCTATACGACTCCCAACGATGCACATCGATTGCTTGAAGATCGAGTACTTCTCAAACTTGATTGGTCCAAAGATTCCAAAACCAAAACTCTCCGAAAAACCGCTGCTTTTGTCGAAAACACCGATACCTCAAAACTCATGGAGAAGATGAAGCGTTAACCTCAAAATTGACTCGCAGCACAAAGATATCAAAGATGAAATGAAGGAAATGCGGAGCGGATGCAACAATTGTGGAGGAAATCATCCATCGTCCGAGTGCGACGATAAACCTATGGGTGGACCAAAGGAAGGAGAAGCAAGATACACTCAAGGAGGATACGTGGGGGAGGATATCGTAGTAATTATTACGGTCGAAATTCTAGAAATTGGCAAGATCGCCGACCAAGGGATGACAACCGTGATTCTCAACCACGAACCGACGATCCACCACCACAAAACTCCGACAAAAAGATGGAAGAAACCGAATTCGAGAAAACCATGAGAAAATTCGTAGCTGCTCAAAAATCCGTAAATGATTTTATCAAAAATCAATTTTTCAATCTCAAAGCCAAAGTTGAGCAAGGACAGAAAAATCATCAAGCATCTATCCAAGATCTTGAAAACAAGTTTGGCAGATTTTTTGACCAACATTCCTCTAGACCATCTGGTTCATTACCAAGTAATACCCAATCCAACCCAAAACCATCAAATGATAAGACGTACCATCCACCACAAACGAGACACGAATATGTCAATGCTATCTTCACAAGAAGTGGTCTCTCGAACGATTCCAATCCGAAATCCGTTGTTTCCGCCGGTAGAAGCAACGTCAATACCGATCATACCTCATTGATCGAGAAATTGGAAGCTCTCTCCACAAACATCGATACCCAAATCATAATTATACGGAGGGAGATGATGGAACTGCGAAATAATCACCACGCTTCAAACCACGATGCTGAGGATGACACGCCGATGTGTGATCCCATGGAAGCGAACCTAGTCCAACATGAAGGATATCACGGAGGATATCACCACAAAAATTACAGAAATTCGTACTCCTATCTATATCACAACCCAACCCATACATATCCTCGATATCACCATGGAATACAATACCTCATCCACAAACATTTCAATACACCTAAAACCTCACCGGAGGAGATGATGAGAGAGTGGATGGCCAATCAAACAAAAGCCAATGAGAATATGACGAACCTGTTGGTTGAATTAGAACATAAAGTCGATCAAGGAAGAAGGAACCAACAAGCGATAAGCCAAGACTTGGAGAGGAGGATAGAAAGATTAAGTAAGGAACATGAAGTCCATCACGTTGAATCTCTTCCTTACACCACATATTCCAACTCTAGACATGAGTTTGTCTACAAACCACCCTCAATTCAATACGCGAACGATAAGGGTGAGGATGAATTTATCGAAGAGGACGAGACCGAGCATATTCCAACCACGCCAAATCTGAACCAAATCATGTCTAACTCACAACCGGTGTACCTTTCTTGAGGATTGCACCATGCATATCCCAATGACGTAATTAAAATGTCCTGAACACAATCATGTTGATGATGAAAAGTTCAACAAAATTAGTGACAACTGGAATGGAGAACTGGAAAGAAAGATAGACAATGGTCTGAACACAAAATCCAGTTCTTTAAATCAAAATGGTAGGACTAAGCCCCATCCTTTAACTCACCTTGAGAATGTGGATGCAATATTCACTGGGAGTGGAAAGTCCGATGATCCTCCAAAAAATCATAAAGATCCGCCACCTGTCCTCATTTCTAATGAAATCGACCAAATGTTCGAGATAACAAAGAGGGACTTTCACTTGGTCAAACCAAAAGAATCAAATGTATTCCCATCCATTGTGGAGTACAAACCAAAGATTCCATACCCTCAACATTTAAGAGCTGAAATTCCCCATTTGAACCGTATGGTCAAAGTATCCTAATCCGGGGAAGATTCGAGTAAGGCTGATGACTCGGTAATAAAACAAGCGCTCTCGTGAAGGCAACCCGTGTGTGTTTTGATTTTCTGTGGACACCCCAAAGTCTTAACCTTCGTTGAACTTAAGTGTGCTGGGGGGTGCCACCTTTAATAAAACCTTTGTTTGTTTATAAGATGTGTGCAGGTGATGATTTCTCCAAAGGGCGCTAGGAATGAAGAAAGATTTTAAGCCGATAAACTCATTGACATATCTAGGTTCATCTCTATTTTTCCTATTTCTATACTTTGAAGTTCCCTTTCATTGAGGACAATGTCTAACTTAAGTGTGGGGGGGGGGGTGAATAGGAAAAATTAGAGTTTTCATGCTTAAATTTAAAATTTTGTTTGCCCTTGTGATCTAGTTGTTTTCACACTTTTAGGGTTATCTATTAGAATAACTGGATCATTCCACTGGTAAAATTGGTAATATTTGAAACTTCGAGATGTGTTCCGATTACTATTGCAATCCATTCTGGGATCGATAAACATTTGCTAGCACATATTATACCCTTTCCACTAAATTGTGAGGATTTGAGCCTATTTCTTATTAGCATACATCTTTTATGCTTGGATCCTTTGCTATGAGTGTGCCGGTGATTTTATTTATTCTAGAACTTGTGCTTGTAAATCATTACCAGACCGTAGTGAGATTGCATTCGTGCGATATAAGTGAATTCGTGTGATAAAGAGACACCTTAGGATTAACCCAAATGGCCTTCCATTTTACATTTAATGATATATTAGCTAGCCACTTTGGTTAGTTAACCACCCACATGAACCCATTTGTAGTGCTCATTTTTAGCACTAGATACCCCTAGTTACACCTTCTGAGCCATCCTTTTCATTTTTGTTACATCCAGAAAAATACAAAAATATTTTACACTTTAAACCTTAGCCTATCCCGTATCAATGTCTAAACGGTTGGTTGCTAGTCGCCTGGAAAGTGAAGATTGTTCAAATGATTATGAGTACCACATCCTATGAGATTGATTGTGCCATGAGTTTATGTTAAAAAAAAATAATAAAAAAAATTAAAAAAAAAAATAAAAAAAAATGAGAAAATATTAGCCAATGAGCTATGATCGTGGAATAATTGTCATGGCAAAGCAAAAAGCTGTGGAAAGTTAAAAAGAAGAAAGCAAAGCTATAATCGTTTATTTGGTTCGTGGAATGTTTGGTAGCTAGCAACACGGGTATTAGACTTGATTTCATCTTTATTTTAACACCAATTTCATAAACATTCCCATGACTTATCCATACCCTTAACCCTTAGCCATATCATTATAACCCGAATAAAAGCCCTTTTTAGATGTTTTTACTTGGTGCTCACACCACGTCGGTGGAGTTTTGTTTCTTGTACAAGCTTATGGTAATAATCTAATCATGACTGAGCAATGAGTGTGATTTATCTTGTTACTCCACTAAAAATGAGTGATTGAATGAATTATATTTCGTGCCTTTCTGTGGGTGTTTTGAAATGTTAATCATGCAAGAAAATCATTGGATATTGTCAAACATCTTGATGTTTCACCTCTATAAAAGCATAATTGATGAATCCTCTCTCGTATTTATACTTGGTTGATTTGCATCACATTTTTCATAAATCACGATCTTGTACCATGGATGTTTTTCTAGATTTGCTGAGGGCAAGCAAATTTTAAGTGTGGGGGAATTTGATAACGCTCAAATTGTGCATGTTTTTTGTAGCGTTATCCGTGCTTTTATGTGTGTTATTTGGTTATAATCATATGCTTTTGATGCTTAATCGTACAAAGTGCGTTTGCTAGTTCATTTGTAGCCAAGTACAGGAAAGTGGAGAAAAAGACGAAAAAGAAGTAAAATACGAAGATTTCTCCATGTATGAAGAATTCCTGAAAAAAGCAAGACTTGCGAGTATATTCGAGAAGATAAAGTCATCAAGTTAGTGGTCCAAAGACTCAAGAATAAAGTTCAAGAAGGGAACGAGAAAGAAAAGAAATGAAAAGAAGCTTAAACGAAGACATATTAGAAGACTCGTTGTTCCCGACACACCTTCACCATTTTGGCCATAACTTTTGCATACTGACTCCGTTTGACCCCGGTTGCGCCACGGAAAGCTAAGAGAAAGATCTACAACTTTTCCGTTAATGAATTTTCGTGATTTTGCTCCAACCGATCGTCGAGCCCGCAACCGGATCCGGTTGGAGACTAGTCAGCAAGACCAACCAAAACGGTTGGAGCCCAACCGATTCGGTTGGGGAGCCCTAGACAGCCATTTCTTCATTTCTAAGACTCCAAACTTGTTCCAAACGATTCTAGTCCCTTCCTACATGTCTTCTAGTCCCTTCCAAGCTCTTTGGTAACCAAGAAATGCATTTATAACCCCAAGGGCTTGAGAAGTAGTATAAATAGAGGCTTTTGCATCCTCATTTCATACACCACAACTTGAGAGATCTTCTCTCACACCTATCTTACCACCACTACTCTCTCTCAAAGCCTAAATTCGTTCATAAAGTTCCAGGAAACTTTGGTGGTCCAAGAAGTCATCATTTGGAGGTCAAACCATCAAGAAGTCTACCCCAATACTTTGAGAATCATTACTTCACCATTTGTAATCTTATTCCAAGCATTGTAAGACTTTTAATCATGTTCTCTAATATTCAAAGTTCGAGTTTATGTTCATGTTTGCTATGAGTGGCTAGTTTCTTTATACACTTGCTTAAATGATGTTGATTATCATATGATTAGTTAGTGATTGTGTTAACATGTTTTAATTCAATTTCAAGTTGATTCTAAGATCCAATTGTGCTAAAGTTTCATAGTGTCATTTGTTAATCAAGTTTGGCTAATTGATAGTAATCGTTGGGGTCGAAAGAACTTATTGTTATTCAACTAGTCATAATCATTTTGTCTATGGATGATTGTTTTTACCCATTATTCTTGATTATACAAAGGAACTAAGGTGTGGTTGTAATAGAAACGCTTTTTGTTTATCAAATTGGATTGGTTGGAAACATCTAAATGGTCGTAAGATTAGTTGTTGAGAATCAATTGTAGCCTTTTGTCTATGATCAGTTACCTTTTGTATTGACAATTTCTTAAGCAATTTGATGAACAAGTGGATGTTTTTGTGTTTAAGTTTATGTATGTAGACTTATGAAACTTGAATTGATCTTGAATTGATTGGTTAAACTTAATGCTTGTTTTTATAAACTAAACTTTTGATCAAGGTTTAACTTGTAAGAACAATAGATTAGTGCACCAACTAATTATCATAACCAACATGTTAAGAGGTTAACACAATCACATTAATCTATGATATGAAACTAGTTTAAACAAGTGTAGTTTTTAATCATCTGAATTTCATTATATCTATTTCTTTATTATATGTTTTGGATAGACTCTGTTAATTCAAACTTGTGTTTAGATTCACTCAAATCCCTGCGAACGATCCCGGCTTACCTTCATAATCTTGCTATAACGGACGAGTATACTTTCTCGTATGTGTTATTGGTAATATTGGTAATTCACCTTTTATAAATTTAAAACTTGTACACACGTAGCACATCAACACACGACCCAGGACTTTATCTTCACGTTGAAACGTCAAGATAGGGAAACTTTGTCATCCTCCTGCATATCTCTCCAACCTTCTCATCTGATCCCGGTGGAACAACCTTTCATCCAGCCTGGTTATAAACCTGCGAGCTTCCTTACATTCTTCTGAATTCCATCTCTTCTTCGAACCAATGCCAGCTTCAAAATCCTTTAACTGATAAGCTAACCCGTCTCGAACCATCTTCAATGTTGCATCACAGAACTTATGGATCTCATCGAATGCCATGAAACAAGTGTGATGATGTTCACTGCTGTAGACGACTCCAAACTTTGGTTTATGCATGATCGTGTACTGAGCATGTTGATTGAGTTTGGGAAAGTGCATCAGCGGTTTTGTTAGATTTATTTGTTTCTGGTAAGATTCGACCCCAAGTTGTAAATCTTCAACACATTCTTGAATGACTTTGCTTCGAATGAAGATCAGCACGGCAGTGATGAACTGAAGTTGAATCTCTGTTGAGAATTATCGTATCCTTCCTTGTACCTTTGCGAGGTATATGTCTTCGATGTCGTTGAGTGACAATCTCGAGAAATCAGCCTCCGTGAAATCATATTCTTGTTCATCTTGTCATTTGACTTTGATCTTGGACAAGAATGAATATCCCCACTTTGTTTCCAGTGTAGCTCCGATCACATCAACTATTCTCTTCTCATTCTTTACCTCCTTGTTTGATCTTTGTACTTGACAGCTTCTGTAGTACAATCTCCTCCTTGCTGGCCAATGATGAATGCCGTATTTAGCATCAATGTCGTACTCCACCACCTTGTCAATGTACAATTTGGTGGCGTCTTCTTCAATGGCAAGATTATTGGAGAAAACTGCAGCTGAAATGTTGAAGGCTAGTGAGGTTGCGTATTTCTTTCTTACGCTACTGCCGTGTTGAAGAAACTCTAGATCATTGTTGAAGAAGAAACGGTAAGGAATCTTCGGTTGCTCGGGTCAGCCAATTATTGGTAGAGGCTTTGTCCAATCAGTGTAGTAGGGAGTGTTATCCTTTCTTGTAAAGTCGATGTTCGATTCGGGATTTAGCCAGTCGATGTTGTTTGACATTGCACGGGCAATGTTGTCCAAATGGTATTCGACCTGAACTGCGCTGCATGCTCTGTCTTTCAACAAGTTGAATGCGTCATTCTTTATCCTGCTCAGCTCCTGTTTCGTCATCTTTTCACTTTGAACTCATCTTGGATAATCTTCACCTGCTCCATTGTTCGACGGTCTACCGGTTCTTGACCTTTAGGCAATCTGGGTGTAGCATCAACCAACTTGCTAAACCATTCATACTCCTCGGTGTCGTCTTCGTCCAACCATGAAACGACAGAACCTTGCTTCCTCTTCTTGGTTCTTGAGGATGTTTCTAGTTGCGGTGATGGTCGAGGTCATGGTTGTTGCTGGGGCTCGGGAATGTCTTGATCCTCACCACTGGTATAAATGAAGTGATCACCAGTTTTCTGTAGTGGTGGTGGAGAATCTGCATCCCGAGGTTTTTCAGATGAGGGAGGTCGTTGAGTAGCTTGTCTTATGGGTGTGGTGGTGGTCTTAGGAGGTGGTGGTGGCATGGATGATGACGACCCGCAGGTTTTCTTTTGACGTTTTGCTTTTGGATCTTGATCATTATCATCATCATCTCTTGATCTTTTATCCAAACCAGCAGCTTCCTTGCATGATATCTTTAGTTGATGTGCAAGAAGTACCTCATACAGCTTCGATTCATCTGGTGTGAAAGTAGGAGCTCGAGGAGACATCTGTAGTACCAACTGTGAGATTAAATCAGCTTCGGTGACAACTTGTAAGATATTGGATTTCACAAACACATAAACAATCACAAATATAGGGCGTACAATATGAGTTTAGAGAGAGAAAGTGGAAGATGGGAGCCTTTCTAGACAGAGAAAGTAAAACAAAAGAAAGAAGGTTAGATTGAGTGAAAGGTCCAACCCTTTACCTTGGGAGGTAGAGGGTATTTATAGTTTTACATAATACGCTCCTTGACGGGCCGTGGATCGCATACAGTGGGGTAAAGACCGTCGTCCACCGGTGTTGCACTAAGCTAAACTAATAACTAAATAACTAACTAATAACCAGTAAATAACGATATGTCTATGAGCTAACATATGCTAGACTATAGATGGGGTGACCGACACTTCGCTATGGAATTTCCAATTCCTAACAATCTCCCCCTAAGGGAGGTCACCCATGTTTTACATTTCGAATCCTAGCATTCTAATTTGTCTTCTATTCTGAGCTCGTAGACTTCAATTATTCAATGTCCGTGATTCTTTGTGCTTTTGTAGTGACTCTTCATTGTCCGATTATTTTGTACTTTCAGTGGAGGTCTTTGAACTGATCCACATCTTGATGATCTTCGAGCTTTCTTCGAGATCATCAGCCACATCAAATATCTGGATCATCCTTTTGTTGTGTTGCCTTCATGTGATGTTGTGACTTTTGTACCGACATGCTCACACTTCGTGATCATGACATCTTTCCATCAGAGTAGCGGAATCTTATGGTTTATGATATTTGCAGCAGCCAGAAGAAAACATAGTATAAAAATATCAGAGCCGGTTCTGTAGATATGCACAAGTCATGATTTCTTCGTTAAGTGTGGATGCTGTGAGCATGCGGCTTTGGATTGACTTCTCAATTCTGATCAACTGCAACATCCAAATGTACTGCAAACAACAGTAGCAATAAAACACACGAAAGTGTCTTTGATCACTTTCATTGAATTGAGGTACACGGCCCACGGTTCCCCGTTGATCACTACAAGTACTGCTTGTGATCACGTAGGATTCCTAAGAATCTCCTTGACAGGGTTTCGCAGTTGTTCTAGCTGTTCTAGAACCGGAACGTCTCAAAGAAGACAACACGGAGTGAGTGAACCAGCGAATTGAGATTAACTGATTGATAAAAAATTGATTTGAAAACAATCGCGTATTGCTTAGAAGAAAGAGTTTTGAAATACGACGAAGGTTTTATAAGAAAGATCAATTTTCAATCAAAAATACTTTATGTATTTGAAAGAGAATACACATTCGATGTGCTAGAGAAAAGAAGAGATTCGCACATCGAACGGTTTTTCCAAAAGTATTTTTTTTAATCAGAGATACTTTTTGTGTTTGAAAACATGAATACACATTCGATGTGCTAGAGAAAAGAAGATTTGCACATCGAACGGTTTTTCCAAAAGTATTCGTCAATTCCAATCCTGGACCAAGGTTGATTCAAGAGTGAATCGCCCCATCGTTTCTGTCCAGTTTTCACAAGCTTGATCTTTGAAGAATCTCACATGTCACCCACCAAGATCTTGTTTGATGTTGGCTCTAGAAGGATTTCCATCTTCATCGTGAATACTTAATGTGAAAACGTAGAGGGGAGTGAATACGTTACCGTTTAAAAACGTTAGATCTTTTGTATCAAATCGTTTATGAAGCTTGTTATAATATGAAAGTACCGATTATTGTTTGAGACTAATATAAGGCATAGTAAACCAAGTTGTCACACAAGCATAAACATCAAACCACATCACAAACAATTATAAAAGTAAAGAGATAAAGAAAGGAAAGTGCAGACCTAACACGAGGATTTATAGTGGTTCGGTCACGGATCTCCTCTCCGCTCTACTCCACTCCCCGAGTACCCAACTCGAGAGTTACTTCACTAAATCAACAAGCTCCCTTCTCGGCGGAGAAAACCTTACAATCGTCGCTTACACTTTTCCGGTACAAAGCTAAATACCGGGTTCTAGTTTGAGGTAGAACCAACCTAATGTCGCCTATACAATATTTCCGACACTAAGCTAGATGTCGAGTTCTTTTCGGGTACAACCACTCCCGTTATGTTTTATGGCCCAACATTACAAACCTTGTGTTTTATGGTTCAAACACATAACCCATCTAATCTAGTTTGGTGAACGTGTTGTGATGATGCAATAATGTTTACTGATGATCCATGACATAAATGTCTAATGGATATGAATGACTAATCTAAATGATCTTCTTAAATAAGAAGTCTTCAATAAATGAGGATATCAAGAGATCTTGAATCTTCATATGTTGATATGCTTTGGTGAATGAGGATGGCTAGATCTCCAAACTTTCCTTGGTTGATCAAAATGTAAAATATGCTTACAAAAAAGATGAATGTGTAGAAGCATTATGATCATGTGATGGTGAGGGTGATTGATGTATGCTACTACATGTTTATCTATAGATCTAAGTGATGAAAGAATGTTAGAGAGAATGTATGTTGGAAGGGATGAAGATATGAGAAAACCATGGGATGGTATTTATAACCAAAAGTGGTAATCAAAAATATGATAATTTATTAGATTTGATATCTTAGAATATCTTCCAAAATCTTTCCAAAATCTTTTAAAGATTTAGATGACACTATGCATGAGGTAATAAAAGAGTGTTATACTTTTTATGAAAAATACATTTAAACAAATGTATATACTTATTAAAAAGGTAAGTTACTTGTAAATAAAATGTAAGTAACCTTTTGTAAAATAAAATATCTAGTTGAGTGCTTGTCAAAATAAAATATATTTTGTCAAGTGTAAGTAAACTTTAGTACTTGTATGAATATTATAGTTAATTTACTTGTACAAATAAAAGTATATATTTGTTAGACATTTTACAAAAGATGTATTTGTATAAAATACTTGTGAATGAAAAATGTAAAATGAGTTTCGAAATAGAATGGTTAACCTATTAAAATACTTAGTGACACTAAACGTGTTTTAAATATTCTAAATGATTTGTTAATGGGTTTGATCATAATGCCACATAACAAAAATGTACGAACCTGTGTTGTAACATACGAGGACTTGAGACATCGAGAGGTGTTGAATGTATGTTGAGACAAAGTGTGATTACAAGTAACTTGTACATTTTACTTTATGTATTACAAGTTACATGTTTGTCATCAATCAAAACAAACGAGACTGTATAGATTAAATATCGTAATATTTGCACTAACAATCTCCCCCTTTTTGATGATGACAAAGATATGTAAACGTAATAGAAAGTAAAATATAAAATGTTAGGGTTAATATACACAAAAGTTACTAAAGTTTACGGGAAATTTGTCCTAAGTCACTAAAGTTTCTTTGTTGTTATTCAGGTTACTCAAGTTAATGGTGATTATTATATGGGTTACTCAACGTTTAAAAAAGTGACATTCTTGTTACTACGAGGGTGGGTAACCGGATGATTTACCGGTTCCCTTGTCCACGTCATCACTAGAGATGTTACAAGCAAGTTACTATAGTTCACGGGGTTTATTAAATAGGTTACTGAACTTTAAAAAAAAGTTACTATCCGTTTTTATAAATTTATGTATGTTTTATCTATTTTTGGTTCTTTTACGTTTTTCTCCATTTTCGTACGTTTTTATACGTATTTATACGTTGTGTACGTTTTCTTTGTTGTCGTTCTTTTTTTACGTTTTTCTCCATTTTCGTATATTTTTGTATATTTCCGTATGTTTTTTTACATTTCTATCTGTTTTTATACGTTTGTGTATGCATTTCTCTATTGTCGTACCTTTTTTACGTTTTTGTACATTTTCGTACTTTTTTGTATATATGTTTGTCCATTTTCGTAAGTTTTTGTATGTATTTATGCGTTTTTATATGTGTGTGTACGTTTTTCTCTATACATTTTTACATTTTCATACATTACTGTATGGTTTTGTACATTTTCGTTCATTTTCATACATTATCTTACGTTTTTGTACGTTTTCATACTATTTTTACGTTATTCTACACATTTGTATGTTTTATACGTTTTTATGTTTTATATGTTTTATACGTATGTATGTTTTATATGTTTTATTAGCTTTTATACGTTTGTATGTTTTATATATTTTTATGTTCTATACGTTTTATCTTCTTTAATACGTTTGTATGTTTTATACGTTTTTACGTATAAAAATGTAAGAAAACGTATAACAACGTCCAAAAACGTATAATAACATCCAAAAATGTATAATAACGTATGAAAACATATCAAAACAAAAAATTACTTCCAAAAAAGTCTAATAACGTCCAATGATGTAAAAAAATATATACGAATGTGTGCAAAATTGTAAAAAAAAGGTGCAAAAACAGACAAAACTGTAAAGAATGTGAAGTTAAATGTAAAAGAATATAAATGTATAGTAACTTAAATAAATATTTTGGCAAACTTTAGTAACTTATTTGTATATTAACCCATTTTTTTTAATATAAATGAAATATAAAATATTTGCCACATAGTATTATTACCGGTAATTCTAGGTTACCAAAACAAGAGTAACAAATATAACCGGTCACAATAAGTTAAGTAACCTGAATAGCAACAAAAAAACTTTAGTGACTTAGGACAAATTTCCCGTAAAATTTAGTAACATGTTTGTATATTAACCCTAAAAGGTTACTTGTATCCCTTGTATCCTTACTACCTTTACAGTACCTTCTCCGTTTACACTCTTCTCCCCCTTTTGTCGAAACAAAAAGGGCGTGTCCTTGGAGTTTAACTTTATTTCTCCCCAAAAAGGCGAGCTTGCATCATCCCTAGTGAAGTTAAGTCGTCCACTTCAATCCGCCCTTGTTTGGTAGCGGATCCATGGATCAAATAAAGAGGCTTAACCTACATAAAGGTTAGTTTTATGCAACAAAAATTATGAGAAATATATGAAAAAGAAAAATGCATAGCAATGTTAGCCTATTTTCTCCACTTTTATCGAAGCACAAATGCTTGTTGAAAAGTGAGAATGATGCTAAATGCGTGCATGCTCCCCTTGACGGTTTGCTCTCCTTGTTTGAGGTGTCAGGGTATGATTAAAAACCTACAAAACAAATATTAGTGCAAAACTATATTCGTCATTGGACGAGTAAGTGATATACAACAAAGTGTGTATAAGATGCATTCAGTAAATTCTTGACGGAAGCTCCCCTTGCTCTAGGGCGTCAAGATGAACCTTCAAAATAAATATTAGTATAATAGAAGCTTTGTCTTTAGACAAATATGTCATATACAAACAAGTGTATAGATGATGCAAACGAGTGCAATACAAAGTGCTTATATTCCTCCTTGTTCTAGGGTGTCAAGAAGCACCTAAAATAAGAAAAATAATTGATGCAAACTTCATCCTTAGATGAGTAAGTTATATACAATCGAGTGTATATGATGATGAACCTACAATGAAAAACATTAGTGCAATATATTTCATCTTTTTCACAAAGAAAAATAAGATGTATATATATGTGATAAATGATATAATCAAAGATCTCATGATGTGTAGTCTCTGATTCCTCCCGAACTACCTTCTTTTATTTCTCCGTCACACTTATCAACCGCTTGTGAACGGTCAACCGTAACAGATGATAAAAGGGCGACAGCCCGGGAGAGAATGGAAAGTTTACCAAGGATTAAAATATCCTTGGATCGTTTATGTCCTGGTGAGGCGTGATATTCTGAATACAATGACTTGTGAATTGTTGAAAATAATATCAGTTATAGAAAAACAGGAATCTGATTGACTAACACTAGGAATGTGAATAGTAATAGCTTTGTCACAGCTATGTCGTTAAAAACGCATAAATCAAACCTAAAATATTAAAGATATACAAACGTACGTTTAACTTAAATTAAACGTAAACGTATAAAAACAAATCGAATATAACTATAGTAGGGATTTGCATGTCTTAGCGAATTAAATGCAAATTAAAGGAAATAAAAGATAAAAATATTAAATAAACGCTATCACTATTTTTAAAATGATGAACGTTTAAAACCTAAAACGTACGTTTAAATAAAAATTACGTAAACGTACAAAATAAAACGTGAGTTTTAAGAAATAAAGGGCCTACAAATATGAAAATTATATATTTTACAATCCTAATAATAAAAGAAAATTATTAGAAAAAGAAAATTATTTTAACAACTATTTATTTATTTATTAATTAAAAAACTATTTATTAAGTATTTAAAATGGACTAAAATATAAGAAATACAAAATTAACCTAGAAAAATGAAATTAAAATTTAGAAAAATCTAAAATAAGATAAAACTAATTTTAAAACATAAAAGATATTTTTTATGCTTTTTATTTATTTATTATTAATTATTTACTATTATTAATTACTAAAAACTATTATAGATTTATTAAAAATATTAAATGAATAAATAAAAATGAACTTTTTACAAAATTCTAAAATAAATAAAAGAAACTAGGAAAAATATAAAAACTATATGTGCTTAATGAAAATAAGCTAATAAGCAAATAAGCTTTTAAGGAAAAGCTATCACTTAGCTTAAATGGGAGCTTTTTGGTTTTTCTCTTTCTGGACTAAACATATACTGATATTATACATATTTGATGAAAATGAAACTTTACAAACTTGAAAATAAGCAACATACTAGCTTATGAGTCCAACAGTTAAGCTTTTGGCTTGACTGTTGGAGCTCAAGCTAAAAATAAGCTTGAAATAAGCTATACACAGGAAACAAAAGGCAAAATAAGATATATACAAGTCCAATGGATCATTATAAACAAGGAAATTGGACTATGATAGTGTGAGCTTATGGTTTAGACAATCAAGCTACAAGCTTGACTTGGATGGAATTGAGGCTTCAAGGAGCCTGTAATAAGCTCCCCACTGGAAATAAAAGGAAAAAATATATTTGTACAAGTATAATATACATATATGAACAAGCTTATGCACTGGAAATAACTTATAAGCTCAGAATAAGCAAATAAGCTTCTTAGATAAACAGCAGTCCCAAACACCCCCTGCAACCTTTTAGTTGGCACAATTAAGCTCAGTGAATGAGCTTAAAAACCCAAGTTGTGAATTGGAGTTGCAAGTTATGCTGGTTGGCTTTCCAAAAAGCCCAAACTCACCTAGTGGGGTCCACTAGTGAGCTTGTAGGAAGCTTATGAAAAGTCTCCCATTTGACTGAGTAAGATGGCTATCCAGGACACTTAGAAAAATGGGACAAACAAAAACTCATGCAGCCCTGGTTAATAAGCTGCAACATGAAATTAAAGAGTAGGATCATGAAGCTGGGTAGCTTGGCTTCTCAAAAAGCTAAACCACTCAACCCATGGATCTTTAATGAGCTTGTAAGAGCTTGAAGGAAATGGTGCAAATGGACTGCATAAGCAGTCCATTGTTGTGAATGAGCAAACACAAGCTCTCAAAACTTATCTGTAAGCTTTAATAAGCTCAACTCATACTCAGACATTGAGATGGGTAGCTTGGCTTCTCAAAAAGCCAAGTGTCACAAACTCAAGCTCAGTAAGGAGCTTATTAAGAGCTTGAAATAATCAGCTCACTTCACTGTTTGCTTCAGTGAAATGAGTTGATTGTGACAAAAAGGTTGGGGTGTAAAAAGCTACCTGATTAAGCTAATAAAAGGAAAACAAGCATACACATAACCAAATAGCCACCAGGGCAACACTTAACAACAACAAACACAGGCACAAATCCAATATTCAACAAGCTACAAGCTTATGAAAATGGACTTGTGAACCTGATACAGGGCAAAAACAGGTATAAATAAGCTAAGAATTAAGCACTTAAACATGGTATACAAAAATTAACAAAAATACATTTAACAATACTAGCAACAAAACTATAAGACCCTAAAAGGATTTAACCGAATAAACTTAAAAATAAAAGCACAAGAAATTATTCTATTCATTCAAAAACCAGAAAATCTGAACTTTGACTTTTTAAAGGTTTATGATCAAGTTGACTTAGCTCAACTTTGATATGAATTTATCAAACAAATATGTTATATAAAGCTATAACAACAATAAATTAACAAAGGTTAACAACATTTAAAAACATAAATGGAATTTGGACATATGAATTAAAACAGACAAGAAACTAGACATTTTTAAAAGGAAAATTGACTAAAACACAAATAGAAACTAGAGGTGATTAATAGACTGAGTTATATGGTTATCAGTAACACACAATCAAACAAGAACAATATTATTAACAACCTCTAACACAGAAATGTACAACAACCATACAGTGAAAACTGAGGGAAATTTGTAAATGAAAATGCATGCAAAAGACATAATCATCAAGCCTAAATGGTTGTCAAACCATCCAATAACCTAATGATCATACAGGTACAAGAATAATCATCACAAGTCATCTCAATCCCCTAAGTCATTTCCAATCCAAACAGTCCCTTAATGATCACTTGTCACATGATTCTTAAGGTTTTCAATGAAAATGAGCATGAGCCTGAATCCAAACATCATATTAACATATAACAAGAACAATTGAACAGAAAAACAACACTTATAACAATAATTAACTTGAATCATTAATATACCATTTCCACAGTTAAAAATGAAATCTAAGCAACAATACAAACTAATACATAAACATACAATTTTAAACTATGAAAACACTTAATAACAACATTTAATCAACAAAAAATGTAAATCAAGCAAATAAAGACATAAACAAGAATATGTAGAAAGTTAAGAAAATTGCTTACAAGATGCATCAAACTGAGAAACATGGAACCAAGGACAAGGTTACACCTATTAGCTTCCCAATAAGCTCCTAATACCCTTAGCAATCCAAATTCACCCCTGCTTCATCATCTTCTTCATGATCACACTATTTTTGATTTTATTTTCTATTTTCTATTTTTTTAGTGATTTTCTATTTTAAAGATTCAAACTGAATTATTGTATCTAAAAGCTATTTAAGCTTTGTCAGGAGCCTAAATTATCTATTAGAGTCCATTAATCCACTATGATCCAACAAGAAATTTAAAGACAGGAAATTTAAATTGACAATAAATTAAAAGATATGAAATTTAAAGATAGGGAACAATTAAACTGAATTTAAAGGTTCATTACACTAATTTAAGATAAAATATAACATTTGAAAGATTAAAAGACATTTTAACTAAGAAAAGCAGTAAAAGTTACATCTACGTGACTATGGCTTAAAGCCAAAGTGGTTTTCCCAGCTTTCTTCTCTTCTTTTTATACTCTTTGAATTCTCCCCACTTTCCTGATCATTTCCCATCATATTTCTGAGCCGTTGGATGAGTCAAAGTCATCCTAGCCTTCAAATCTGTTTTGGCGCCAAAAAGTCATAGGTGTGGATTAGAGCAGTTTGAGATCAATTAAAGAAGTTTGGAGTATAGTAGAGGTGGAGGGGACAAAATGAGAAGTAGATAGAGCTAGGGTGAGTTGAAAGCCAAAAACAGGGTATGTGTGTGCTACAGTGAAAGTGAAATGGTGGGGAAGCATTAAATGAGGTGTGGGTTGGTTTGCAAGGTGGAGGGGGTTGTTAACCAGCTGGGGGGATAAGGTAGGTGAGGTGGAAAGGTGGGGAGAGGTGGAAACCATGGCTGGTTTTGGTTTGCAGTGGGGGAAGAGAAGAGTGAATAGTAGAACTGGTATTTTGGGCGCGTTTGTGGGTTTGACTGGGGATGGGGTTGACTTGGGCTTGGGGAGATTGGGCCACAGCTGGGTTTTGGTTAAGTAATAACAAATAGGGTCCGTTTGGTTTTAAGATAAGCACAAGGACCATAAATGTAATATTCTGAAAGTTAAGGGACTGAGTTGACAAGATTTCCAAACTTACATAAGGGCTAAACCTGCAATATATGGTTAGTACAAGGACAAATGTTTCATAAAATTCCATTTTTTATAAGTCCAAGGACTAAAATTGTCAAGTTTGAAACTTGAGGGACCAAATATGTAATTTTCCAAAAGTTCACTATAAGGACCAATTTTGTCATTTATGAATAGTACAAGGTTAAAATTTGATAATTTTCACTTTTTAAATTAACCAAGGACTATTTTTGACAATTTTCAAAGTTAAAGGACTAAAGTTGTCAATTTGTGATTTTTAAACTTTGAAGGGTTTATTTTGACAACTTTTGAATCTTATGGACCTTAATTGAATTTTTACAAGTTTTTGAATTACCAGGGACTAATTTTGACAATTTTTGAAACTTGGGGGACTAAAACTGCCAATTATGCAAATTTGATACGTTTTTCACCAGATTTTGATGTTTTTGCATTTATAACATATAAAACACTTGTTTGTGATATTTTTATCATTTTGAAGCATTTCTGAGTGTTTTCAGATGTTTTTGCAGTCTAGATAGTATAAAAATGATGAGTATTTAGACACTCATCAATCCCCCATACTAAGATATTGCTAGTCCCTAGCAATCTTTTATTTAAAACTTAATGGATTTGAAGAACTCTTTACCAAAAGCCATTACTTCTGGAGTAGCCAATTGTTTCAGTTCAAGTAAGAACCTTGGTACACTGATAACCAAATGATTTTGAGCAAATCATAAGCTGTAAACGGATTTGATTAGTCTTTACCAGAAGCCGTTTGCTTCTGGACTAGCCAACTCTTCACTTTTTAGGATATGGTGAGTTGAGAACCATACAATTTTGGGCAAATTGCAAGCCATATAAACGGATTTGAGATATCTTTACCAAAAGCCGTTTGCTCCTGGATTAGCCAATCCTTATGTGGGTTAGACATGGTGGACTGATTACCATTTGTTGTGTTTAGTACATAGTACTTCCACTAATTAAAAAATTTTAAAATTTGGCCATTTTGGGGGAAAAAGGGACTAAAAGGGTACATTTATGATCAAAATTCGCCAGAATTTCCCCCCCACACTTAGAAATGAATATTGTCCTCAATATTCAAAGTACCGGTTGTTATGCCGAAACTTAGAACGTAAAAAGATAACATTACTAGCTAAGTGTAGAAACACAACAATTATTCTCTTTTTTAATATTTACAATTTTCAAAGTTTTTATATATATACAATAGGTGGGGTATTACCCCCACACTAAGGTGGTAGAAAGGGGAAAAAGACAGAAATATGGGTGAAAACCCATATTGTATGGCTTGTTTTTGATAACCAAGTCACTAGCTTGACTCGACCCTGAATTAAATTGGTTCATAGGGAAGCTGAGTGGGATTTCACTCAAGGGATTGGGTGAGAAATTGGAGTGGGATTGCCACTCACAGAATTATGAATAATCATCACTGAGATGATTCTAAGAATCTTAGAAAGAGTGAGAAGAATCTTTTTGATTTTTTGACTTATAAAAAGAAAGGGAAAATATTTTTGTATATATATATATATATATATATATATTTTTTTTTTTGACATACAAAAAAAATTGGCTAAAAGGGAAACCTAAATGAGATTATCAATACATGAAACTGATTTAAACCTAATCTATCACATTCCAGGAATTATACTAAGCACAGTAAATCCTTTTTAGTGTAAACATGGTGTTTAGCCAAAATTTAGACCTAGGAATATCAAGATTAGAAAATTGACAAGAAAGTGCAAATCAAGCACAGATAGATTTCAACCAAAAAATATTTTTGTATTTTATATTGTTTATATGAAATGAAATGTAAGATAAGAATCATACCTCCAGGTGGTCAGGTTTACTACGTAGCTAATCACTTGTGAATGATTAACTGTAATAAATATGCTGACAGAAGGTAGTTGAATGATAAGGTTTAATATACAAACAAGGATAGGCATTTCAACAAAATACAAAATACAAGTCATAATACGTAGAAAAGAAGAAAGGGGGAAGATTTGAAAATTCCCCCCGACTATTTTTCTTTCTTCTTCACAACAAGGAATCAACCGGTGAACGGTCAACCGAACAGATGATAAAAGGGCGAAAGACGGGAGAGAGGGAAAGTTTAAAAAGGATTAAAGAAGGGATCGCTTATGAGGGTGAGGCGGATTCTCAATACAATGACTTGTGAATTGTTGAAAATAATATCGCTTATAGAAAACAGGAATGATTGACTAACACTAGGATGTGAATAGTAATAGTAGCACGGCGGCTACGTTAAAAAAAGTGAAAACCGAAAAAAAAATATTAAAGATATACAAACGACGCTTAACTTAAATTAAACGTAAGTATAAAAACAAATCGAATATAACTATATAGGGATTTGCATGTCTTAGCGACTTAAATGCAAATTAAAGGAAATAAAAGATAAAAATATTAAATAAACGCTATCACTATTTTTAAAATGATGAACGCTTAAAACCTAAACGACGCTTAAATAAAATTACGTAACGCAAAAATAAAACGGAGTTTTAAGAAATAAAGGGTAAATATGAAAATTATATTTTACAATTAATATAAAAGAAAAATTAGAAAACAAAAATTACAAATATATTTATTTTATTTATTATTATTAAACTATTTATTAAGTATTTAAAATGGATTAAAAATTAAAAATGAAATACAAATATTAACCTAATACATAGAAATTAAAAACTTAGAAAATCTAAAATATGATAAAAATATATTTTTAAACTGAAAAGATATTTTTATTATTTATTTTTATTAATTAGTTATTTTTACTAAAACCTTATATAGATATTAATTATTTAAATGAATAAATAAAAATCTAACGATTTCTAAAATTATTAATAAATAAAAAAAAGAAACTAGGACAAAATATCTAAATAATGTGTTAATGAAAATAAGCTAATACAAAAAGCTTTTAAGGAAAATGACCTTAACTTGCAGCTTAACTTTTCCAAAACTTTACCACCCTTTTACTTAACTAAGAGATACCAATGAATTCTCTTCCGACTAAACATGATAACGTTACATACCTTGTTGATGACAAATGAAACTCTTACAAACTTGAGTCCACCAGCTATGAGCCCAAGCCTATTAAGAGCTGTCTTGAGCTTCCAATAAGCTATAAATAAGCAATAAGCTAACAAAAGGAAAAATAAAATATATACAAGTCCAATGGATCATTATAAACAAGGAAATTGGACTATGATAGTGTGAGCTTATGGTTTAGACAGTTAAGCTACAAGCTTGACTTGATGGAATGGGCTTCAAGGACCGTAATAAGCTCCCACCATGGAAATAAAAGGAAAAAATATATTTGTACAAGTATAATATACATATATGAACAAGCTTATGCACTGGAAATAACTTATAAGCTCAGAATAGGCAAATAAGCTGTACTTAGATAAACAGCAGTCCTAAACACCCCCTGCAACCTTTTAGTTGGCACAATTAAGCTCAGTGAATGAGCTTAAAAACCCAAGTTGTGAATTGGAGTTGCAAGTTATGCTGGTTGGCTTTCCAAAAAGCCCAAACTCACCTAGTGGGGTCCACTAGTGAGCTTGTAGGAAGCTTATGAAAAGTCTCCCATTTGACTGAGTAAGATGGCTATCCAGGACACTTAGAAAAATGGGACAAACAAAAAGCTCATTGCAGCCCTGGTTAATAAGCTGCAACATGAAATTAAAGAGTAGGATCATGAAGCTGGGTAGCTTGGCTTCTCAAAAAGCTAAACCACTCAACCCATGGATCTTTAATGAGCTTGTAAGAGCTTGAAGGAAATGGTGCAAATGGACTGCATAAGCAGTCCATTGTTGTGAATGAGCAAACACAAGCTCTCAAAACTTATCTGTAAGCTTTAATAAGCTCAACTCATACTCAACTGAGACATCGAGATGGGTAGCTTGGCTTCTCAAAAGCCAAGTGTCACAAACTCAAGCTCAGTAAGGAGCTCGCATGTATATTAAGAGCTTGAATAATCAGTCACTTCAGGTTTGCTTCAGTGAAATGAGTTGATTGTGACAAAAAGGTCAGTGTAAAAAGCTACCTGATTAAGCTAATAAAAGAAAAACAAGCATACACATAACCAAATAGCCACCAGGGCAACACTTAACAACAACAAACACAGGCACAAATCCAATATTCAACAAGCTACAAGCTTATGAAAATGGACTTGTGAACCTGATACAGGGCAAAAACAGGTATAAATAAGCTAAGAATTAAGCACTTAAACATGGTATACAAAAATTAACAAAAATACATTTAACAATACTAGCAACAAAACTATAAGACCCTAAAAGGATTTAACCAGAAACTTAAAAATAAAAGCACAAGAAATTATTCTATTCATTCAAAAACCAGAAAATCTGAACTTTGACTTTTTAAAGGTTTATGATCAAGTTGACTTAGCTCAACTTTGATCTGAATTTATCAAACAAATATGTTATATAAAGCTATAACAACAAGAAATTAACAAAGGTTAACAACATTTAAAAACATAAATGGAATTTGGACATATGAATTAAAACAGACAAGAAACTAGACATTTTTAAAAGGAAAATTGACTAAAACACAAATAGAAACTAGAGGTGATTAATAGACTGAGTTATATGGTTATCAGTAACACACAATCAAACAAGAACAATATTATTAACAACCTCAACACGAAATGTACAACAAACCATACAGTGAAAACTGAGGGAAATTTGTAAATGAAAATGCATGCAAAAGACATAATCATCAAGCCTAAATGGTTGTCAAACCATCCAATAACCTAATGATCATACAGGTATAGGAATAATCATCACAAGTCATCTCAATCCCCTAAGTCATTTCCAATCCAAACAGTCCCTTAATGATCACTTGTCACATGATTCTTAAGGTTTTCAATGAAAATGAGCATGAGCCTGAATCCAAACATCATATTAACATATAACAAGAACAATTGAACAGAAAAACAACACTTATAACAATAATTAACTTGAATCATTAATATACCATTTCCAGCTTAAAATGAAATCTAAGCAACAATACAAACTAATACATAAACAGACAATTTTAAACTTTAAAAACACTTAATAACAACATTTAAACAACAAAACATGAAAATCAAAGTAAATTAAGAACATAAACAAGAAATATGTAGAAAGTTAAGAAATTGCTTACAAGATTAATCAACTGAGAAACATGGAACCAAGGACAAGGTTACACCTATTAGCTTCCCAATAAGCTCCTAATACCCTTAGCAATCCAAATTCACCCCTGCTTCATCATCTTCTTCATGATCAAACATTTTGATTTTTATTTTCTATTTTCTATTTTCTTTTTTTTAGTGATTTTCTATTTTAAAGATTCAAACTGAATTATTGTATCTAAAAGCTATTTAAGCTTTGTCAGGAGCCTAAATTATCTATTAGAGTCCATTAATCCACTATGATCCAACAATAAATTTAAAGACAGGAAATTTAAATTGACAATAAATTAAAAGATATGAAATTTAAAGATAGGGAACAATTAAACTGAATTTAAAGGTTCATTACACTAATTTAAGATAAAATATAACATTTGAAAGATTAAAAGACATTTTAACTAAGAAAAGCAAGAAAGTTACATCTACGTGACTATGGCTTAAAGCCAAAGTGGTTTTCCCAGCTTTCTTCTCTTCTTTTTATACTCTTTGAATTCTCCCCACTTTCCTGATCATTTCCCATCATATTTCTGAGCCGTTGGATGAGTCAAAGTCATCCTAGCCTTCAAATCTGTTTTGGCGCCAAAAAGTCATAGGTGTGGATTAGAGCAGTTTGAGATCAATTAAAGAAGTTTGGAGTATAGTAGAGGTGGAGGGGACAAAATGAGAAGTAGATAGGAGCTAGGAGTGAGTTGAAAAGCCAAAAACAGGGTATGTGTGTGCTACAGTGAAAGTGAAATGGTGGGGAAGCATTAAATGAGGTGTGGGTTGGTTTGCAAGGTGGAGGGGGTTGTTAACCAGCTGGGGGGATAAGGTAGGTGAGGTGGAAAGGTGGGGAGAGGTGGAAACCATGGCTGGTTTTGGTTTGCGTGTGAGGGGAAGAAGAGACAATGGAGAAAGTATTTCTGGTATTTGGGGCGAGTTGTGGGTTTGACTGGGGATGGGGTTGACTTGGGCTGGGGAGATTGGGCCACAGCTGGGTTTTGTTAAGTAATAACAAAGAGGGTCCGTTTGGTTTTAAGCACAAGGACCATAAATGTAATATTCTGAAAGTTAAGGGACTGAGTTGACAAGATTTCCAAACTTACATAAGGGCTAAACCTGCAATATATGGTTAGTACAAGGACAAATGTTTCATAAAATTCCATTTTTTATAAGTCCAAGGACTAAAATTGTCAAGTTTGAAACTTGAGGGACCAAATATGTAATTTTCCAAAAGTTCACTATAAGGACCAATTTTGTCATTTATGAATAGTACAAGGTTAAAATTTGATAATTTTCACTTTTTAAATTAACCAAGGACTATTTTGACAATTTTCAAAGTTAAAGGACTAAAGTTGTCAATTTGTGATTTTTAAACTTTGAAGGGTTTATTTTGACAAATTTTGAATCTTATGGACCTTAATTGACTTTTTACAAGTTTTTGAATTACCAGGGACTAATTTTGACAATTTTTGAAACTTGGGGGACTAAAACTGCCAATTATGCAAATTTGATACGTTTTTCACCAGATTTTGATGTTTTTGCATTTAAAACATATAAAACACTTGTTTGTGATATTTTTATCATTTTGAAGCATTTCTGAGTGTTTTCAGATGTTTTTGCAGTCTAGATAGTATAAAAATGATGAGTATTTAGACACTCATCAGTCTCCTAATTACAATCATAAGAAAAGTGAGAATATAATATGATAAAAGCCTACGAAATACTTCCTAGAAAGAAGATATGGAGTCTCCCACCGGGTGTGCCACTAGTGGTGCTAGTGTTTGTGTCGGTTTACTAGTAGGATTCATGTGGTGATGGTAGATGACTCGAGATTTACAAAAGTAAGTTTTCGCTAATCCATGGGGGTGATGATTAGTGAAAGTGGTGATGGAAGGTGGTGGTGATTAGGTAGGAAGCTATAAGGAGTTAGAAACTCGTATGTATAGCAAATATAAAAATATGGACTCATGCAATCCTTTCGTCATGTCAAGTGACCAAAGCTAAGAGGAAAAAAAATATGAATGGACATTGTATTTCAATGATGCATAAGGGTTATGATTTGAATGATTTATTGATGCAAACAACCTATTGTTTTGAACAAGTTCTCATACGCTTCAACTCAAGAGTAATCAATAATGCGTTCTATCTAAGAATATATAATGAAGATACCACAAAGTATAAAAGTGATAACATGAAGATAAATTCGTTCATTGATGACACGAATTATAAAAATGACCTATTCTAGGTGACAATGGGAAAGGTAGTATTAGCATGGTTTTGACCGACATGGATGATTATCACATTGAAAAGAAGTGAAGACAATATGAAAAATACTAATAATAATAATGAGTACCTATATGAGGATGAGAATGACATCATATGAGTGAGAGTTGGATAGACCAATGTCTTGGGAATGGCTGTTTTGATTAATATATCGTTTGCACTGACAAGGACATGCATGATAAGCGAGAAAAGGATAAGATCCTATGATGGTGTTCTAGATAGTGAAGTTGTAAGGTGCTAGTTTAAGGAAAATCCTATATGTGGAGATGAAGACATTTTGTAAAAACACATGATGCGTTTTTCACTTAATGAGGTATTGTTGCAAACTTGTGATAAAAAGTTAAAAAGGTTGAACTAGTTGTGGTTTCGTGAACCGGTTTTAGCTAAGTGGTGTTTACCTATGTGTTGGTATTTTAGAGTCTAAGAGACATAAAATTTGACAAAAGACAATTATGTGAATGGATTTCTCCCCCCCTTAATTGGTGGACATCCAACATAATGTGTAATGTATCAAATAAGGAATGACAACAAAGTGTTTAGGAGGTTATTCGAGTTAACGAAAGAGATGAGCTTAGTGATGTTTTTCCGGATGATGGTTAGCATACAATGAACTTCATCCTTAAAGTCACGTACCTCTTCTCGATTAATACGAGATGATCGTATGATGAGGCATGTTGTTTCCTAATAGGAAGTGAAGAGGATTAGAGTATTGTTATAACTAAATAATGATGGAGGTGATTTTTGGAAAGCGGAAGCAAAAATGAAATTTGGAAAGAGGTTGGTTGAAAGACAAAAATGCAAAGCCAACCCTCTAGAACTTAATTCTATATGCTTTTAAACTATATGCAAGTGTAGGGATCCTATAAAGCATAGTACTAATCTACGTAGCAATAAAGGGGATTATGCAAAATGAGCATATAAAAGTTAGAACCAAGTGAGATAACAAATAATTCGTTATCAACCTACAAAACAAATTTGTTAGTGACAAAAGATGTTAACATGATAGAAATCAAATGATAACATATTATATAAGCAAAAAACAACACATTGCACTTAGTAGACAAGAAATCACCACACAAGATAGCATCAAAACAATCATATTATGCACGAATACGACTTTATTCAAGACATTTCACTATGAGATTGTTCTGTCGTTAGACTTAGACACTTAAGCATACTAGGATATACAATAATCTATGTGATTAATTTGTAAGATAAAAAGGCTTCTAAAAGTTAGTCATACCAAAAGCACTTTGACAGATTATATGTGCACACGTAGCAAACAAATAGTGTGACAAGAAGCAAAAGAAACAAGATGAAAGATTCATGCAAGCCATGTTTAAGACATAACAATTTGGAGCATGTATCATTTGGATCGTACTACACATAGATGTAATGAATGCAAACTAATAGCTTTCAAACACAAATATATCATATCAAAATTATCACGTATTAAGATGGCATATTATGAGTTCATAAGTAACATGTTAATCATGCTAAAAATAATTCAAAAGTAAGTATCATGCAAATAAAGTTTAGGTTTTAAACGTTTAGTAGCATGAAACAAGAATATAAGCATTATAAAGATAAAACCGTACCAAGGTTTACACATTTGACTAGTTTTCAAACACTAAGATAATGTCAAATCAACTTATCGTATCAAAAAAGAACATGTAATCAACACATGTAAGTGCAATGCAAGTGGATTTAAAAGAAAAGTCATATATACTACTTGTTTCATTAGTATTCCTAAGGCGAGGCAAACTATCAATGTTTTAACACTTACTTTAGGCAAGTATAGGAAAACAGAATTTTCAAGTTGGAGAATGAATATGAGACTATTACTAGCGGTGCTCATTAAGGCTAAACACGACCATTTTTACGGGTGATTCCACATACCCAACTTCTCTCCAGGAAGCAATTCAACCGTTAGGTCAAATTGAGTTTCTAGTGCAATAGGTTCTCCAGTAGTCATTCTCATGTTAGAAAGATGGGAACTCCTACTTTTGCCTATTAAAGTGCATAAAAGATGATAGTTTTACCAATACTTGGCTTAATGTGACACAACTAATATGCAATATAACTAAGATGATGAAGATGTCATGTTATACACATGAATTTTATCAATGGTGTGTTGATAAACAATATTTTTAATCTTGTGTTTAGAATCTAAGGTTGTTTAAATTACATAGCAAATTGTATGATCTAATGGATGACATCTTTTATGTTGAAGCGTATACTTTAAAAGTGATTTGATTTATCCAAGACTAGGAAATGGAATATGTTAAATTAAGAATGTTCTCAATAAAGCTCTTTGGAACTTTATTTGACAAGAATCTAAATAAGGTTACTAACTTCAATAGATCATATGTATGTTCTAGAGATGTGCAGTTTTAACCTTGGATGTGCACAAGGTTTGAGCAAGGTTAGGTTATGATGTACGCTTGAAAGGAAAGGGATACAAATAGTATCTTTCAACAAATGAGATTATCGCATGGGATAAAGTTATCATGCTTATGAAAATAAGTATGACCAGATGAATTGGATACGCTAGTTCATAGAACTTGTTCGTTTCAAGATTATTTAGCCAATTAGGTGTAATGAAATATCTTGTAACACAGCCATTTATGTCGCAAGGAGAGAATAATGCATAGGATATTCAATATCCTTTTAACAGGATGAATACTTAACGCATGATTTCTTAGGCATCATGTTTTTCAAAACATCATGTTTTCCTAAATGAAGATATGAAGCCAAAGTGTTTGAATTGGATAGTCCCATCTAAATAAACTTGGTCTCAAGATTATATTCACTAGATGATGACAAGAGGAACTCACTCGAGTTTCTTATGTATACTCCTCAAGAGTCATTGTTGCTTGGGGTGTATGATGTTGGCTTTGAGATTGCATTTTAACATATGTTGTTAAAATGTTGATTTGAGGTTTAACGAAATTTATGCCGAAGTTTAACGACAAAGTATTACTAATACTTTGATAATTTGTGAAGGTAGTACTACTTATACCTAGTGGAAATTGACAACAATTACCAAGAGCACCATGCTTATTTGATAGTTGAGGTTCTAGCCATAATGAAATATCTAAGTCCTTATAGTGTGGAAAGGATGGTTGAGTTTGTTCAAACGTGCATTTGATTCAGGACAAGTGTTGGACACAAGGGCTTTTTGAGCAATACACTCAACGAATTCAAATGATGGTAAGGATGGAGGATTGGTTGATCTAGGTGGTAGGTCTTCTAGTGTGTCTAAATAAGGATGTGGTGATGTAGGGGTTTGTTGTGCTATGGGAGTACTTAGGTTGATTATTTGTCCATAGATGTTGAACACAAAAAGTACGGATACTAATTCTTATGGTTCATTGGTTGCTACAACTAGTGGGTGAAGTTCTTGAATTTTTGGTCATGTCTATGAAGCTTAGGGGCTGAGGTATAGGTACACCTTGAAAAGGCACGTTTGGTTTAAAGGATGCTCTTGGAAGTTCATGAGCAACATGATTAATGGTGCCAAAAGATGGAAGAGGGATAGTAGGTGTTAAAGAGAGATAAGTGGCACAGTGGGTTGTTTGTTTTGGATAAGTGTTTGATTCATTTTAGGATTAGTTTTTCAACATGTGCTGTTAAAATACTTGGGTGTTGATTTTTCAGATATTACTTTTAATGACTACAATCGTAAGTCACATGTACTTGAATATTTCAGATGAAATACTTAAGTTGTCAATCCTAATTTGTTGAGATTATAAAGCTTAGATTGAACTCAAGGATAACAAGACTTGATAGCATGTCTTTAACATACGTGTGAGTTATGACTCGATGTAAATACTTATCGTCTTGAAGGATGACACATTATTTTCTTGTTAACCAAGTGAGGCAATACATGTAGATACAAAACAATATCTATAGTCATATGATAGACTTGTGTATGATATCTTTGCAAATAATGAGTCCAGATTTGTTAGTCTCGGTAAGTCATCTAAGCCATCCGCAAACGGGTGAGGAGATGTTGGTGGTGTTTGCACAAAGTACAAGTTTTGGAGACTTTGGTAGTGAAGGTGTTTTGGATGGTTGTGAAGTAGTCATAATGGTGGGTGATTTTGGTGGTGGAGTTGGAGTACTTAATTTTAGAAAGTTCACATCTTGAATGAGTGATGAGATGTTGAGAGGTAACGAGTCTGAGGATGAGGAGTTCAAGTTAATGAAGCAACAAGATCGAATGCTAATCCTAGTGGTTTTCTTAAGTGGATATTGAGGTTAATCCATACAAAGATGGTAGTTTCAAATGAGATGGAAGTGTCTAAGATTATGTCAAACTTCCAAAGTTAATCCATTGAGGATGTGTTGAATGAGATATGAAAGATATGCATTAACAACTATCCTAGAAACGAAATTTGGAAAATTAGGTTGCTGGATTTATTAAAATTAAACAACTTACCAGAAGAATCCACGACACCATTTCGTTACACAGGAACCCTTAAATTGGTGCCGCTGGTCGCATCCAGGTATGGCGGTACTGTGCGGTACCAATTTCTATAACAGACGGTACCAAATCCTTGGTGTCGTCTGATCCACATAACAGTTTTTTAGGTGTCAAGAACTTTTCCGAAACCTGAAATTTTGCTTAAAACATGTGACATTAATTATTTCTAGTTAGGAAAAGTCGATAACACATATACAAACATAATGGAGCATAGACTTTGACCAAGGGCTAACGATTTTCACATGAAAGTGAAAATGGGTAAAATTTGATAACACACTTGTGCTATCCCCCTGCATAGACCGGTTAGCATACAACATTGTTTTAAGTCATATTATCATCCTACAAAGAAAAAACAAATAAATTACATCATACAACATTGTTTTTTTCCTTGTACCAAACACTCTCTTAAAACTTCCATTTTTCAAAGTACTTGACTAATTTACTTAGTACTCATTGCTAAGTGAGTTATGACATTTCAAAAGTTATGCGAGATGTTAGTATAACCTATGCAAAAGAAGTGATCTAAGTTTGTAAGTGATGGTAAAACAATTTTCCAACTTAGTGCACAAAATCTAGCAAAGTCCTATTGTGCATAAACAAGAAATTGTCAAATCAAGCGAATAAATAACATGGCAAGATTGACACTTATATTATGCAAACAAACAAGTGTAAACACTAATTTGAAAATAAGCAAGCAATATATATGCGAACAACATAAACAAGTGGTCATTTAGCATAGCATAAAATGAAAAACACTTTTCGTCATTTAGCATTTAAATATGACGATGTATACCAAGCTTGATTAGTTTCCTTTAAACATATTACCAATTTATTTAGTTTCAAAAGAAATTGTATCAAAGTTCTAAGAATACCAACTTAAATTTCTTGATTCAAAAATTTGAGTTTTTATGTTAAAGCGAAACTTAATATTTTAGACATACTTTAGTGTTTGGTCTATTTCACTTGTTTAAAATTAGACTCAGGCCATGAGAGTATTTTTAAATGAAAGTAGACTCAATTACATTTAAAATGATAGGTGGCTCGACTTGTACGGACTTACGGTTAATTATTTATGATTTTTTGAAGTTGGCCAAAAAAACTGCGTACTGTGCAGACCAAGGAACCAAAAATTTACAAGGAATGAGCCCTTTCTTTTGGTTCCGCCCAATCAAGTGGTCTTCACAGAAGTTGAAAAAATGTACTTACTCATAGCGAAAAAGTGTAGGACTTACTATATTTGATAGAAAAAATATAATACACATATTTTGTTTATTATTTTTACTAATGTGACTTATATAAACATTTAACAACAAAATTTCAAAGTATAATTAGCAAAACATTTTTCATATTATATTTCACTTCAATGGTAATTTGATACATGTATCGTGCTCCATTTTAAAAACCATTTGTTTTGAAAATAAGAGCTACGAGGCTTTGGTACCAATTGTGAAAACGTAGAGGGGGGTGAATACATTACCGTTTAAAAACGTTAGATCTTTTGCATCAAATCGTTTATGAAGCTTGTTATAATATGAAAGTACCAATTATTGTTTGTGACTAATATAAGGCATAGTAAACCAAGTTGTCACACAGGCATAAACATCAAACCACATCACAAGCAATTATAAAAGTAAAGAGACAAAGAAAGGAAAGTGCAAACCGAATACGAGGATTTATAGTGGTTCGGTCACGGATCTCCTCTCCGCCCTACTCCACTCCCCGAGTACCCTACTCGAGAGTTACTTCACTAAATCAACAAGCTCCCTTCTCGGAGAAAACCTTACAATCGTCGCTTACACTTTTTCCGGTACAAAGCTAAATACCGGGTTCTAGTTCAAGGTAGAACCAATCTAACATCGCCTATACAATATTCCCGACAGTAAGCTAGATGTCGAGTTCTTTTCGGGTACAACCACTCCTGTTATATTTTATGGCCCAACATAACAAACCTTGTGTTTTATGGTTCAAACACATAACCCATCTAATCTAGTTTGGTGAAAGTGTTGTGATGATGCAATAATGTTTACAATGATGATCCATGACATAAATGTCTAATGGATATGAATGACTAATCTAAATGATCTTATTAAATAAGAAGTCTTCAATCAATGAGGATATCAAGAGATCTTGAATCTTCATATGTTGATATGCTTTGGTGAATGAGGATGGCTAGATCTCCAAACTTTCCTTGGTTAATTAAAATGTAAAATATGCTTACAACAAAGATGAATGTTAGAAGCATTATGATCATGTGATGGTGAGGGTGATCGATGTATGATACTACATGTTTATCTATAGATCTAAGTGATGAAAGAATGTTAGAGAGAATGTATGTTGGAAGGGATGAAGATATGAGAAAACCATGGGATGGTATTTATAACCAAAAGTGGTAATCAAAAATATAATAATTTATTAGATTTGATATCTTATAATATCTTCCAAATTCTTTCCAAAATCTTTTAAAGATTTAGATGACACTATGCATGAGGTAATAAAAGAGTGTTATCCTTTTTATGAAAAATACATTCAAACAAATGTATATACTTATTAAAAAGGTAAGTTACTTGTAAATAAAATGTAAGTAACCTTTTGTAAAATAAAATATCTAGTTGAGTGCTTGTCAAAATAAAATATATTTTGTCAAGTGTAAGTAAACTTTAATACTTGTATGAATATTATTGTTAGTTTACTTGTATAAATAAAAGTATATATTTGTTAGACATTTTACAAAAGATGTATTTGTATAAAATACTTGTGAATGCAAAATGTAGAATGAGGTTCAAAATAGAATGGTTAACCTATTAAAATACTTAGTGACTCTAAACGTATTTTAAACATTCTAAATGATTTGTTAATGGGTTTGATCATAATGCCACATAACAAACATGTACGAACCTGTGTTGTAACATACGAGGACTTGAGACATCGAGAGGTGTTGAATGTATGTTGAGACAAAGTGTGATTACAAGTAACTTGTACATTTTACGTTATGTATTACAAGTTACATGTTTGTCATCAATAAAAAAAACGAGACTGTATAGATTAAATATCGTAATATTTGCACTAACACTTAACATATCACTCGGATGTTCTGGCAATACCACAAGGATAATGCGTAGGACTCTTAATTATATTCTGACTTTCACATTGAGTGAAACAGCAAGTCTTCAAGAATAGTGTCCTAATGAGATATTGTGGATGATCTCTTGGCACTAGACTCAATTGTGCATTTTTGGATTCCTATGTCGGCGACTAGGGAGAGAGTCTCCTTCTTCAATATCAACAATCTTCTAGAGAAAGTCGATAGATAATGTAGGTTCCCCGTGAGAATGAAACAAGTCCTTTTAAGAGGAACTTGAGTAGCTTGGGAAGTTTAGTGCAGTGCGTCACTGGGTCCATGACGTCTTGTCTTGAATACCAGGTGTTACACTTAGTAACAACCGGTAGTATATGTATTGAACCCGGTTTTGCCCTAAGGTTGAATTATTGGAGGGCTATTTCTTTTCACCCTTTTCACATTCGTTTCTTTTTCATTCTTCAACCCCTTCAATGCTTACCGAGACTTCATTACTAGAACCTTGTTGGGTTTATTCCAATTCTAGCTCTATCTCAGTCCACACTCTTCCCATATCTCACTTTTCTCCTTTTTTCATCATACCTAAGGACTCTACACTATCTAGTGTATTGTCCATGGGTAGATCCCCCCGGCTCTGGCGGGATCATGGGAACAAATACCTAACCTAACCATCCTTATAACATCCTGCATAAAGTAAATTGGTCGATCTTTTGGTATTGTTCTTTCCTTCTCGAAACGAATTGAAAAATCATTTGGAAAAATCAATCAAGGTACTTGTGATATAAAAATCAAAGCATTTTGTACCTTAATTGTTTTGATCATTTAGAAATGCTCCCCTCAACATGTGCATATGATTTTGAAATTGTTTAGCACATGGAGGCAAGAGTTCTTTGAAATAATTTCTTGATCACAATTTCCGAGGAAAAAGCCATTTGATTTTCTTGGTAAATTCTCCCCCTCAATATGTGCATAGGATATTTGAAATTATTTTATTACATAGAGGAAAGAGTTCTTTTGAAATGCATCCACGATCACAAAAGCCATTAAGAAACCATTAGAAAATCAATCAAGGTACGTATTGTTAATACAAATAAGCCATAAGAACGTTTATTTATATTTTACGATCTTCTAATGTTTTGTCGATAACAAACGTAAAATCATTTTAATGAAACAAAAAGAATACGTAAATAGTTTGAGTCAATAGTTTCCTAACACACTTACGTTTTCACATAAAACACTAAAACAAGTATAAGTGATTTTATGATTTAGATACTGATTTCAATGTCAACAAGCAACGTCAAGCTTACTCACACAAGCTAGCCACTTGTGAATGACTAACCGTTAGAAACTTAAAACGGCCTACTAACGATTCTTTGATAATGAAGGCTTAGGGGTTATGTGTATGGATAAAACCTCAATATCAATATCAAAAATAATCACGAAGATAGATTCAAATTCCTTTAGGAAAAATAATAATAAATCAAATCCCGTGTGTGATTGTGTATATAATGATTAGACAACCCGAATCGTTTTCCCAACGAGGCGTGAATTGCCAACGCCGTTTTTGGTTTGGAATTTAATGCTCGATGTTTTGATTTGTTTGATTTTATTAATTAAACTACGGGAATGGGGAAAGTAATTAAGGGAATCTATTTTACGGGAAATCCTAAGTGCGAATTACTAAAACGTAATTAATAAAACGTAATTAAAATGCAACTACGTCTAAATTATAACCTAAAAATGCCTAAATTTACTTTTATACTAAAAATGTAATTTAAAAACTAATTTAGAATTAAAACTATTTTTTTTTTGGATTTTTCTGGATTTTATTTAAATTAAAAACTAATTTTTAACTATTTAAACTAAATTAAAATTCTAAAAATTATAAAAATCAAAAGGAAAAATGTGAAACTATTTTTATAAAATCTAAAATATCATAAGAGACTTTTCAAAACTATTTTTTTATTTTTCAGATTAATTTTCTATTTTCTACTAATTTAAAACTATTTTAATCTAATTTAAATTGTGAAAAATACCAAATAAAAAGGGAAAAATATGGAAAAATCTTTTTTATGCTTTTTATATTTTTCTTAAACTGGAAAAAATGAAAAATTATTTTTTTTGAACTTTTTCTTAATTAATTTCAATTAAAGCTAATTAAAAGTGATTAAAAACTATTTTTAATTAAGAAAAATACTAAACAGTGACCAAAATTAATGAAAAATTCAGGAAAATGCTAAAATCTTATTCTGGTTCTATGAAAAATATCAAATAAGGTGCTTATGTGACGAAATCGAGTGCAGAAGTGTAAATGGAGTGGCAATAAGCACTTAGAAATAAGCAAACAATCACAATAAGCCACCAAACTTCTACTGACCCTAAATTATACTAAGACCACTCTAAATAGCTAACTACTGCTACTCCTAAACCTCAAATAAGCAGATTACTAAGATTATGTGTTAACCTGATCTCAACAAGAAAAGGAAGAACAGGACCCAACTTCTTTGAGCTTATGCACTAGCTTATCCAGAGAGCCTTAGCTAAAAACAGATATGAGGTCTTATAGACCACCCATCAAACTGCTTATAGACCAAAAATGAGACCCTAACAAGCTTTATTGAACCCTCGCTGCTGCAATGTCTGCATAAACTGGTTTTTTTTACACATTTTGACTTTTAAAGACATAATGAAAGATTGACTTTCTTGAGATTTAGATGCAAACTTTGAACTGATGTTAATGAAATATGATTAAAAACAGTTATAGCAAGCTAGATTATCAGATTTTAAACCTATATGTGATGATTTAAGTGCCTTGATTCCAACAGTGGGGCTAACAAAATCAGATTCAAGCTTATTTTGACTTTTATGATAAACTGAAGCAAAATTGTGACAGATATAGATGCAAACTACTATAACAGACCTTAATCAACTGATCTATTGCAATATTTTGATCTCTAGCTCAGTTTTGATCCTAATCCAAACACCACTTTATGATAGAAAATGTAATCTAATCAAGCTTAAATACAAAAACAACTTATGCTAATCACTAAAACAGATTTAATACACTAAATTAAAGCTAATGAGACAGCAAATATCAACATTATAACAGATCTAATAGTTATTCTACCACAACTGTTTAATAAGCTAGAAATGAGACTTACAAGGACCCTAGCCACAATGGCTTGCAAACCAGATAGAGGACCACTAACCTAACCCATCAAACATCAAACTCAACCCAGATCCATCATCAAATCAAACCATAACCATTTTTGAGCCAAGATCACCCAACAGTTGACTTTCTTTGACCGATTTTATTTGTGAATGTAAGTGACAGTGAGGGTGCAAGATAAGCTCACAAAAGCTATGATAAGCTAAGATGAACCTACTCCATTATTCAAATAATGCTTATTGATCACTTTAAATAAGATTTGCAAGATAAAATGAAGAAGCTTGGAACTTTTTATTAAAACTGAAATAGGATTACAATGAACTGAAATTACAAGAAAGGCTTTAAGAAAACATTTTAAAACTACTGAAAACAATAACAATAAGCTAAATGAAATTAAAGGATTGCACGAATTGAAATGGTGAGCCAAAGGGTTCCTTTTATAGCTGAGAGGAGGTCTTGGATCCTTCATTGGAAGAGCCTAGAAGCAATTTAGAGCCACACAAATCATCCATTGTCACCTTGTCCAATCAGAGAGCTCCATATAATCCATTGAGGTGTTTCGTCCAATGATAGTGTGCCATTTGGCCACGTGGCACTTTATCTGACACATCAGAGGTGGATAAGGCTTCTAGAAATATGCTTAGTACGAGGTTCTATGTTTGGGATTGGATAAATGGTGGGTGAACGGGTGTGTTTGGTTGGGGAAGAAGGGCAGGGGTGGATTTAGGCGCGTTTGGTTATTTTAATATATCTCAAAAAGGTTTGACCGGGTAAAAGCTTTTGACTTGGGTTGAGGGTCGGGTAAATGGTATAAGGTGGTCGGGTTGGATATCAAAAGGGTGGCCGGGTATGGTTATTGGACTTGGTAGCTTAATTGGGCCGTGTATAGTGTGTTGGATAATGGATTTGGTATTGGACTTGGACTATTAGTGTGTTAATGGTAATCATAGGGACCAATAATGTAATTTCGGATTTCCAAGGGACCAAACATGTGAATCTGAAAATATCCTCCAAGGACCATCTTTGCCATTCTTCAAATAGACCAGGAACTGAATTTGCAATTTTCTGAATCTTCAAGGTGTTTTCTGTCAGTTGCTGAAAGTTCAGGGACTATTTCTGACATTTCTTCAAACTTTGATCAAATCTTCACAAATCATCCTCAGAGATTAGAAATCTTCAAAAATGCACAACTCTGACCTTCCGGCTCGGCATTTTAGGCTCTCTTAATCTCGTGCTTTCAGATTAGCCCTCGATTTGGTTCCTTTCGTGTTTTACATATCCGTACCTGCACAAGCACAAACTCAAGAAAACCACAAATATTAGCAATAAACGGCTCTTTCTTGGTTATTTTGGGTCAGTTTTGATATAGAAAAGGTATGTGTTTTAGCACATACCAGATACATATGTACAACAACTAGTGTTTACATATTGGGTTAGCATATACTTAAACTAAGTATACTAAAATGGGTAAAAAACAAGTATATACTAAAATGGGTAAAAATAAGTATATACTAAATGGGTAAAAACTAGCAAATGGTATTGACCCATAACCCATGGTTTTATATATACCACTTAACCAAGTTCATTGTATCTAGAAAGAAAACCATGGATCAACCTATAACCCATGACCCATGACCCATGACCCATAACCAAAATTACCCATGGGCAAAGAGGAGCGTTCCACGGATCCCTAGATTTGTGCTAGCCGGATCCCTTGTGGTAGGGATCCGTGGGATCCGGGGAACAGTAGAGAATTTTCTCTATAAATAGAGAGCCATTTCTTCCTTTCTAACTATCACTTTACACACATACTTCTCCCAAGTATTATAACCCTCTAACCTTCATCCAAGTGATCTATGTAGTTTGTCTTTTGTTTTGTGTGATCTTCTAGGTGTCCTCTTAAAGGCTTAGATCACCACTTCTTGAAGACGTGCAAGCTCAAGTCCATGAGTTGCCATGCTTCGTCATCATCAAGACAACTAAGGTTCTCTTGTTGATAGTTCTTCCTTTCTCCATAGATGTTGGGTTGAAGGCATTAGTGATGAATGCCGAAAGTGTCAAGATGAAAGCATTAGTGAAAGGTGCTCATCATCCGTGTCAAAGCATTAGTGAAGAATGCTAAAGGTGTCAAGACGAAGGCATTAGTGAAGGGTGCCAAGCGTTGTGTCAAAGGCATTAGTGAAGGATTCCGAAGAATCAAATCAAGTCGCATTTGGGAAGAATGCATAGGTCGTATAATCGATGAGGTGCATCGTTATACATATATATGATTGTTTATTTCAAGGATGGTGATATCCTTGATGGTGTTGTAACAAGGAGTGGATCTCCTTTATATTAGGTGTTGTATTGTGAAGGGTAGTAGTTCCTCCATAGTAATGGAACTAGGTGCTTAGCCTAGTACCTAATAAAGGGTAGGCGACGTTGTGATAGGATTAGTTCTCCTTGGTGTGAAAGAACTCGGTGGTTAGCCTAGCACTATATAAAGGGTAGGCGACGTTGTGTTAGGTGTGGTTCGCCTTGGTGTGAAGGAACTCGGTATTTAGCTTTGTACCGGTAAAAGGTTAAGCGACGTTGTGAAGGCTTCTCCGCCATAAGGAGTTGGTGTAGTACTTACGAACTCTCGAGTAGGTGACTCAGGGAGTGGAGTAGGGCAAGGAAGGTGTCCTTGTAGCCGAACCACTATAAATACTTGTGTCGTGGTGATGTGCGTCTTACTCTTTATCTTTCATTACACGTTTATATATCTATCTATCAACGTCCAACATAAAAAACCAAATAGATTGACATAAGTCGATCTAAATATTTAAAAGGAAAGTTTTAAATTGGTAAAACTATTCAACCCCCCCCCCCTTCTAGTTTTCCACACGTATGTTAAAACATAAAAGCATTTGTACCTTGATAGTTTATTTTCTTTTGAAATGCTCCCCCTCTATATGTGCTTCGAGAATACGGGAAAGAGTTTAGCAAATATGGGAGAGCAATCTGCATTTTGAGCCAAATGATCATCTTTTATCAGATTTCATAATTAAAAGAGTTTAGCACATATGGGAGAGCAATCTACATTTTGAGCCAAATGATCATCTTTTATCAGATTTCATAATTAAATCACAAATTCTCCCCCGATCAAAAATATCAAACCCTTTGAGATTTTGGATCTCAAGAGATTTAATTAGGTTTAGAAAACATGGGAGAAAATGTGGCTTGTTTAAATACTCATCTTGTTTTTGGATAAATGCTCCTCCTCAATCATGTGCATCATATATTGAAATCGTTTGGCACATGGAGGCAGGAGTGCCTTTAAAGGACTAAAACAGATTTGAGATTTAAATCACGATCTCTCCCCCGATCAAAAATTTCAAACCAATTGAGATTTTGGATCCCAATTAGTTTAAATCATTTAGAAAAGTTTGGGGAAAGACGTGGCTTGATTTAATTTAGAAAAATGATAGATAAGGACCAATTTAAGACATTAAAGATTGTTAGCGTCAGATATGATTGTTTTAAGAGATCTTTAAGTAAAATAAAACTATTTCACAATCAAACAAGAACGGAAAAAAATTCATTTTGAAAGATCTTTGAGTTTTAAAGAAAATCATACCATGACATAACATTAAATCTGTAACATATTGGATTTCACATACACATCATAACATAAACACAAGAGGCGTATAAGATGAGTTTTAGAGAGAGAAAGTTAAAGGTTTGGGAACTTTAGTGAGAGAAAGAAAAATCTTATTATGAGCTCCAACTCTCTACCTTGGGAGGTAGAGAGTATTTATAGTCTTACAATAAAACGCCACCTGACGGGCTGTGGATCAGGCATAGAGTGGGTAAAGACCCGTCCGTCCTCCACGGTGTTACTTAACTAAATACTACATAACATTAAATAACTACAACTACGAGCTTTCTAACGATTACATATACTTGAGGTGACCGACACTTTAACTACTGGATTTTCCAAATCCTAACAATCTTCCCCTAAGGGAGGTCACCTCAACCACACATTAAAATAACATAGAACACAAACAAATATTACATTGAGATTGTTCTTGGATTCTTGTTCATGTTCATTGTTCTGTAGCTCGTAGTCTTTGATTCTTCATTTTTGCATCTTTGGATAATCTGAGTGGAGGTCTTTAACTGATCCACGTGATAATGAAGTTTTGAATCGCCTTTGAAATCATCACCATATTAAATCTCGACTCATCCATTGTGGTGTTGGTATTATGTGATGTTGTGACTTTTGGACCGACATGCTCACATTCTAGATCATGATATATTCTTATCAGAGTAGCGGAAGCTTTAGTTGATTCATGATATTGGCAGCGGCGTAGCAGAAGCATGGAGTGAAAATATCAGAGTCATTGATGCACTAATCATGATTTCTTTGGAACTAAATGTGTTGAGTGAGTATGCGGCTATGGATTGACCGCTCCATTCTGATCAGCTGCAAACGTCGGTTGTTCCTGCATAAAACAGTTAACAATAAAGTGCACAAGAGTGTCTTTGATCACTTTTGTTGAATTGAGGTACATGGCCCACGGTTCCTCGTTGATCAGTACAAATCTTGCTGATCGGTATAATTCGAAGAATTTCCTTGGGTTTCAATAGGTTTCTCAAACCGGAATGTCTCAAAGAAGACAACACGGAGTGAGTGAACCAACGAAATGAGATTCACTGATTGATGAAAAGAGATTTGAAAAACAATCGTGTACTGCTCAATAGAAATTGTTTTTGCAATACAACAAAGGCTTTAATGAAAATCAATTATCAATCATAAACACCTTTTATTTTGAGAGATAAGTACACAGTCAATGTGCTAAAGAAAAGAGTTTTTAAGCACAACGACTGGTTTTTCAAAGGTATCCGTCAATCCATAACCTGAACCAGGATTGATTCAAAAGATTGAATCGCTCCATCGTTTCTGTTCAGTTGTCACATGGTTGATCTATTGAATAGATCTCACATGCCACCCTACCAGAGCTTGTTTGATGTTGGCTCCGTAAGGCTTTCCATCTTCATTGTGAATATGTGTGCATATCACTCGATGTTCGCAATACCACAAGGATAATGCGTAGGACTCATAAGATATAATCTCTCTTTCCACATTGTGTGAAACAGAGAGTCTTCATTGAAAGTGTCCTAAAGAGATTTATATGATGATCTCGTAGCACTAGACTTAATTGTACATATTTGGTTCCTATGGCGGAGACTAGGGAGAGGGTCTCCTACTTCAATATCAGCAATCTCTAAGAGAAAGTCGATAGATTATGTCGTTTCCCCGTGAGAATGAAACAAGTCCTTTTAAGGTTTGGAAAGTTGAAGTGCAGTGCGTCACTGGGTCCATGACGTCTTGTCTTCAATACCGATGTTACCTTGGTAACCACCAATAGTAAATGAATTGAACCCGGTATCGCCCCTAAGGTTGAATAATTGGAGGGCTATTTGTTTTCACCCTTTTCTCATTCAATTCTTTTTCATTCTTCAACCCCTTCAGTGCTTACCGAGACTTCATAACTAGAACCTTGTTGGGCTTATTCCAGTACTAGTTCAGTCTCAGTTCGCACTCTTCCCATATCTCATTTTTCTCCTTTTTCATCATACCTAAGGACTTCTACACTATCTAGTGGATTGTCCCTGGTAGATCCCTCCTGTTCTGGCGGATCATGGGACCTCAACCTAACCTTATCATCCTTATATCACCATACATAAAGTAAAGTTGGTCGGTCTTTTTGGTATTGTTCATCCGCCATTGGAACCAATTGAAAACCATTTGAAAATCAATCAAGATACTTGTGATATAGAATCAAATCATTTTGTATCTTAATTGTTTTGATATTTTAGAAATGCTCCCCTTCAACATATGCATAAAAATTCAGAAATTGTTTAGCACATGGAGGCAAGAGATCTTTAAAATCGTTAGATTAAGAATGAAAGGTCCAATCTTTTGATTAACATTTTCTAAAATGATCATCATCACTTCCCAATCAATTTGAGTAGATAAAACATTTTGAGGAAGGATGAGGTTTTCAAAAGTTTGCTCCCTCTCAATATGTGCCTCGAAGTTTGAAAGAGTTTTGCACATATTAGAGGGAACCTGCACTTAGAGACAATTCAATCACGTTTCAATAATTTTAGGTTTAAGATAGGATGCTCCCTCAACATGTGCATGGAAAATTTGAAATCGTTTGTCACATGCGGGGAGGAAAACATACTAAACACTTATGAAACCATTTATCGAATTATCAATTTAAATCCAATTTAAATCACAAATTCTCCCCCGATCACAATTATCAAATCATTTGAGATTTGTGATCTCTGTAGATTTAAATTGATTTTGAAAGTTTTTAAGGAGAATTGTGACTTGATTATAAAAATGTTTTAACTGATAAGGATCGGATTTTGAGACTTTAAACTCCATTGATTAAACATGCATAATTATCTTTTGAAAACATAATAAGAACCAAGGTCTTGAACCAATTGTGTAAAATATTGAAAAACATTAAAGTAGACCTTGCTCATTTAAGTGCTAATTGTTTGAAAAGAACACTTTTTGATTTAATTGAAAAATCATTCTCCCCCTCAATCAATGACGAAAGTTGTTGATTGATGGATTGAGATTTTGACACTTGATAAGTTCTTTTGATTTTTAAAAATAGAGTCCGAAGTGTTTTAAAAAACAATTGAGTTTTCAAAAGATTGCAAATATTTTTGAGAGGAATCATTAGAAGGAAAAATATTTGAAATTAAACATTTGTCTTGTTAGTGACAAACATTTGTTTTTAGAATCAGAGCATTAGGTTTGAAACATGAGATAAAGCATGGCTCTGTTCTTTCTTTGAAAAGCGGGTTACTGCCTGAAATGACAATAAACCATTGTTTTGCTTTCTCCCAAAAATATTTTTTGATTTTTTTGATTTTTTTTTATTAAACATTCGAACAACATTTTAAGTCCCGTGTCATTCTTAGAATGACAGCACAAAGACAGTAGATATTATCGAATCGAGGCAAAAAAACATGACAGAAAGACAATATTTTTAGAAATTTTTTTTCGAGTTTTTCAAATTTTTATGGATTTTTGAAAGTTTTATATTTTTGTATTTTGCTTTTTGAATAAATATATACAAGTGATGAATGAAGAAAGACCTTTACTCCTCGTCTTCCTCCTGAAGACGTTTGAGTGTTTCTGGTTGAAGGCTTTTCAAGCCAAGTCGAGGAAGAATAAAATCAAAACGTTCTCTTGGAAGAGCTTTGGTGAAGATGTGCTAACCGGTATTCGACTTCACAAAATAGAGTTCCACCACACCGTTCTCCACTTGCTCCTGATGAAATGATGTCGAATGTCGATGTGCTTTGCTCTTGAGTGTTGTGCGTTGTTGCATGAGAGAGCAATAACACTTTTATTATCACGACATAGGGATTTTGTTGAATTTAAAGCCATAGTCGATAATTGGGATCTCATCCAAAGGATTTGAGCACAACAAGATGACATGGCTATGTATTCTGACTCTGTAGAGGAAATAGAAGTACTCATTTGCTTCTTTGAAGACCAGCTCACAAGCTTATCACCCAATAACTGAGCACCTCCTGGACGCATTTCCACGTGTATCTTGACATCCCCGCATGATCAGCATTCTGCATAGGCTGTTAGTGACATACCGGTGTCCTTCGGGTACCATATTCCCATATTGATGGTTCCTTGGAGATACCGAAAGACCCGTTTAACCGCTTCAAGGTGCTTTTTAGTAGGCTTAGCTTGATATCTAGCACACATGCACACAAATAACAAGATGTTCTGGGCTAGCGTGAGGTACATCAGTGGATCCAATCATACTACGATATTTTGTTTGATCTACCATGATCCACGAAGTTGTCCTCATCCAAAATAGTACGTTCAATCATGGGAGTGTCAACGGTGTCACATGAAACAAATCCAAATTTCTTTAAAATCTCATTTGCATATTTAGATTGATTTATAAAAATGCCTCCGGACTTTGTGAAATTTGTAATCCCAAGAAAAATGACATTTGTCCCATCATTGACATTTGAAATTTGGAACCCATTTCATTTAAAAACGATCACATTCATTGGGGTCAGTCGAAGCAAAGATAATATCATCAACATAAATTTGAACGTGAATTAAATGTTTGCCTGACTTCCTGGTGAACAATGTCGGATCAATCGCTCCCTTGCTAAATCCAAAGTAGATAGAAGAAACTTTGACAGAGTATCATACCATGCTCTAGGAGCTTGCTTCAAACCGTAAAGGGCCTTTTTTCAAGCGATAGACATGAGTAGGATGCTCTCGATTCACAAAACCCTCTGGCTGGCTGACGTAAACCACCTCTTTCAAATCACCATTAAGAAATGTTGTTTTCACATCCATCTGATATACGACCATGTTCTTACTTGCAAAGCATTAGCAAGAAGATTCGATTGCCTCGATCACGAGCAACAGAGCAAATGATTCTTCAAAGTCAATACCTTCCTCTTGACGGTATCCTTTTGCAACTAATCGAGCCTTGTTCTTTAAGACATCACCATGCTCATCAAGTTTCACTTTGAAGATCCATTTTAGAGCAATGATCATAGCACAATCTGGAGCAGGTACTAATTCCCATATATCAAGTCGATCAAACTCATGAATTTCTTCTTGCATGGCATTGAACCAGCAGCCTTCATTCATGGCGGTTTTAATGTCTTTTGGTTCGACCTTAGAGAGTACGGAGTTGAAGAAGCACCATAAGGCATCGGGTGCAAGTTGTTTCCGTGGATACCTTTGGACAGAGGGTTTCCAATGATGTTATCTAATGGGTGATCATGTGTCCATTTTCTATGGTGTTCATGTGGTTGTTGTTGAGGAACTGAAGTAGCAGAGTCATTTTCTCCTGATGAAGATGGTTCGATGAATGATTCGGAGCAAATATGTTTTCAAATGGAGCATCTTCAGGAGTAGCAAAGGGATTTTCTTCATCATTGATGCGTAAACAATTCCATGATGTACATTCGATGATTGATGATTTGTTGATGAGATAGAATGATCGCAGTAAGCTTCTTGACTTAATGATATTGAGACTGAAGGGTTGACTTCATTCACAGGGATAAGAGCAGCCTTTGTTGATGGAATTGACATTTCATAAGCATTTGGTTCATAGTGTTCATCAAACATTGGATCAAACAATTTCTTTAAATCATCTTCTGATGGAGGTACATAAGGAGTTGCTGGAAATGAGTTTGGTACAAGGGATGAACCAATGGGACTATTTTGAAGTGCGGGTCCGTAATCTGGATTGTCCGGAGCCATTTGACCGGTCACTCATCGACGTAACGTGAATTGTTTCCATGATATTTCGGTTCTCTTGTTGTAGATTCGGTAACCCTTCTTGTTTGGTGCATAACCAAAAAAACTCCAATATCTGCCTTTGCTCTTAATTTACTTAAGTCTTGACCGTCATTCGTTGGATAGCACAAAGCACCAAACACACGAAGGTAGGAGAGATCAGGTTTTCGTTTATGAACAAGTTCATATGGAGTTTTTCCATGAGAGGTGTGTATAAGGGAACGATTTTAGGTGTAGCAAGCAGTGGCAATGGCTTTAGCCCATAGAAACATTGGAACCTTTGAATAAATTAGCATTGTTCTTGCAGCTTCCACAAGAGTTCGATTTCGTCTTTCAACTACACCGTTCTGTTGAGGAGTCTGTGGAACACTTCTTTGATGACTGATTCTAACACTTTCATAAAACTGAATTAATTCTTTGTTAACAAACTTTGTGCCATTGTCTGTTTGAACAATCCTGACTGTATTGTTGAGTCGAACCTAAAGCTGTTTGATTAGTTTGATGATGACATCTGGAGTTTCATCCTTTGTCCTCAAAAACTTTACCTAAGTAAATCGAGAGTAGTCATCAACAACTACTAGAATGTATTTCTTCCCATTTATCATTTGTACTCTCATTGGTCCAGCATGCATCCATATGAAGGGTTATGAAGAACTTCCATTACCGAATTTGTGGGTTTTGGTTTGTGGGCATATTTCGTGCTTTTACCCAATTGGCAAGCTGAACAAAGATGATCTTTTTCATATTTTAATATGGGTAAGCCTCTGACAAGATCCTTTCTAGAAAGGTTATTAATGGTGCCGAAGTTCAAGTGATTGAGACGACGATGCCATAACCATGACTTTGTTTTAGAAGCCTTTGACAGCAAGCATATTGGAGAAGACTTCATCATGTCTTCGATAGATATGGTGTATAGGTTAGAACCACGAGTACCTCTTAATAATTCCACACCATCAAGTTCTCTAACAAAGCAAGTATGTTTTTTAAAGGCCACCTCTAGATCGGAATCACATAATTGACCAACAGAGAACAAGTTATGACCAAGACCTTCCACATAATATACCTGGAGATTACACTTTTGCCAACTACATAATCACCATAACCCATAATTGCTCCAAAATGTTTGTTCCCGAATCTAACATCCGATGAATTTACTCACGAAGTTCATGAGCCGCGACCGGTCTCCAGTCATATGCTTGGAACATCCTGAGTCCAAGTACCACAGAACGATTTGAACGATCTGCAGTTGAACATAGACAAGAATGGATAACCGGATAATTGGGATCCCCATGCAAGAATGGGTTCCACTTGGTTAGTAACAGTGATTGGAACACCCACATCAGAAATAGAAACAATGGAATCATCAGAAATAGATGTAGTGCTAGTATCAGTATTTGACCTATTCAAAGTATGTTCACTTCTTAAGGGAATAGTTCTACCAATAGGCATCCATTTTCTAGTGGGCATTGTCTTAGCAGATTGAGGCTGATTGACCTTATGGCCAAAAGGTATCCATTGATAACCTATCTTACTAAATGTTCTTCCTGTGGGTTTCCACTTTTTTCTAACTTTCTTTCGCTTTTGCCTTTTAGCCTTCTTTGCATGATTTTTAGCATTAACAATTTTAACTGGGCATTTGACAGCATTATACAAAGCATTCACACCATATTCATGATTAGCAACAGAATTCAAACAGACATCATTACATGATTTGCAAATAGTATCGAATTGAATTAATTATAGTAGCCTATGGATAATACTAGAATCAACACGATTCGTTTTATTCAACTCAAACTTAAAGTTCCTAGGTTGGTCTTCTACTCTCTTCCAATGCACATTCTTAGCTTGCGAGGTCCTATCTTGCTTGGTATTGCCTGGAGGCTTTGACCTGCTTGCTTTTAATGTCACGATTACTCTGTAGAGGGCATTATGGGAACATTAGTTGGTTGTTCTACTTTTGCATTCCCTAACTAGATGTGCAAGGGTCTGTACTACTAGAAGGCACATTGGTGTTCACTTTCTTAAAACTGGGCCTAGAATGGTTTGTATGCTTGGCACTAGGCATAGAACAAGGCATTACAGCTTTTCCTTTTGCACCTAAGGATTTAGGACATGTTGCAATTAAACATTCTAGCCGCTCTTGAGATCGTTTGGCCTGAATGCAAGCAAACCTAATTTCTCTATCAAGAGGTTTATTAATGAAATCCTCTTCAACAATCTCACGGAGACATTCTAGACTATCCTTAAGGTGAGCACAATAGTCATGAAACGCAGATTCATTATTCCTAAGATGAAGAGGAATGTATTTAACTTGATACAAGTGTATTTGAAGTCGAGGATGACGTTGATGCAACATTCTTATTAAAAACAAGTGGCAGTTTCCCATTTTTCTGACTCCTCAGATTCTCAATTTTTTCTTTTGTAAAGACTTTATTTTTTCGTTGTTTTGGTCACGAGTGACTTTCATTGAATCATATAACTCTTTAAAGTGTCGTTTAACCTTTTCATTTTCTTCTAGAAAACTCTCGTTTTCTTTTTGTAAGGCATTAACTAAGTTTTGAAGATGAAAAGTTTGAGAATTCTGAGAATCTAAAGGAGGAGGCATTTGGGAGTCAGTCACATTGTTCTTTTCACCCTTTAATTGAGAGATTTGGGCTTTCAACTTTCCGATAGTGTTACAATGAGCTCGAATCTGTTCATCACGTTCGCTAATTTCAAAAATGCATCAAATTCAGGAACATCCAAGGATGTCTTGATATTTGAGGTTTTAACATTTTCTTTCAGATGTTGATATTTTAATTGCAAAGCAAGATGCTCAATTTCCAATTTAGAAAAGCTGTTTTACCAAAGGTTATCATGATCATCCAGTTCAACCTTATCATGCAGTTTTAGAGTTAGTTTTCAAGCTCAATGACACGATCATGGGAGACTTTCAGAGCAATAGATAATTCATGAAATTGAGAAGCATTAATAGAACAATTTGTAGCAAAGATTAAAACACATCTTGAGCAATACATTCACAAATAAGATTCTCATTCAAGGTATGCAAGTTCTTCCTCTCAATCTCATTATATTTTAATGCTCGCTCATAGTCACTAACCTCAACTATCATTGCATCAAATTCCTTTCCATTCCTTTAATATCTGAATCCATCCCCTTTTAAGACTCTCAAAATGATCTTTTAGTTGTTTAAAGAAAGGCATGACCTCAATTAAATAGCATTATTTTGTTTGTTCAAAACCCCTTTCCCTTGTTATCCCGAGTGGGTGTGATCCTTTTCTTACAAGTTTTCTCAAAATCGACAAATAGTTGAAAAATAACATATTGACTGATTAAGGTCTTGCTCTTAGTGGCAATAGTTCTAGGAACTAAATGCATTGGTGTATTTGGAGGATACACAGTCGCTGCAAGCATTTTCCTAAGGGGAGGGTTTGTTTCAACAAGATTTTCAGCTTTTGCTTATCTAAGTCCTTTTTCCGAGAAAACTTGTTCGGTGTTAACAAAGTTTGAGGCTTAAATTTGTTTAAGGAAATCCAGTTTTCCTTCTTGTAATCATGGGGTTTGATCGTTATGTTATTCTTTTTACATTCAGGATCTTCTAGCTTCTTATTCATTTTCTCCCTAGATGCATCATCTAATTTTCTATCTTCCTCGGTGCACTTAACGCAACTAGGTTTCGTCTAGGTTTAGAATCTCATTTCCATCATAGATCACCTTATTAGCAGCTCTAGCCTTTTTAATGACCTCTGGATTTAGTTCCTCAACAAGGGGAATGCTATGCTTATCGCTTAAAACTCTATGCTTAGTGATCAAGTGAGAAGTCTGAATGGTATTCCCTTGTACGTACAACTTATTTTCAAGCTTGTTTTTCAAGTTTTTAGATTGGAAAAATCATTCAAAAGTTTTGATTCCTTAGCATTGAATTCTTGCTTAAGCATTTTAACATTTTCTTGAAGTTCTTGTTTTTGCTTAGCCGTTTTAGAAAGCTTTTCTTGTAAGGAGTTTAACTCTTGTTTTAAGACTTCTTCTCTAAAGTTTCTTTTTCTAATAACGTACACGCATTTGGTCATCCATCTCACGCTCACGGGTGGTTAATTTAAACTTAGCTCGTTGTTCATAAATAATAACACGTTCTTTATAGGCATTAAGTTCAGAGATAACAGAATCATCGAGGGGCATCATGCAGTGTATTCGAAAAACATAGTCATCATTGAATGCATAAGATACATCACTTGGTACAATCTCACTTTCACTTTGTTTCACATATTGATCATATGGGACAACATTGATATTACCCATATTTTCAATATCTGACTCAATAATTTACAGTTGATTGTACTTCGTCATGTATCTTTTGCTCATCAACTTCATCGATAGTTTTAGTACCTCGAAATGATTTTGTCTTTGGATGGACCGGCTTGTGGTGATGAAGAGACTTTAGGAGGGACCATTGGAGAAATGCTAGCCATGAAAATGGTTGTGCAAGATGGGTTCATCATCAACGTCGAGTCGTATGCATCACAATCAGCTGACTTGAAAGGCATTACGATGATTGTGGCCTATCTCCCTGAATGGTGCTCATCCACATCTGCATCATATGTCTTAGCATTTCCTCGCAAGAAACAACAACTCCTCTTCATCCAAAGCTGCACCATTATCCCGAGCTTGCACAAGCAACATCTTATCCCTGAAGTACTCTGCATTCTGAGGGCATTTTGGCGATGTGCAGTTCCTTGCAACATGTCCCTCACCTCACAGTTGTAACACTTGATCGGCTTTGCTTGTCCGATTTCCATTCCTTCCCGATTCGATTTGCAGCATACCTCTACCAACTCCACCTCTTCCTTTTCATCGCCTTTCTTGAACCTGGTGCACCATAACCTTCCCATCTCAGCGGTGTGGCTTGATTGTGAGGATTGGATCTCGAGGTTGTTGTTGGTGTGTGGGAGAGAGTTCATGTTTTGAATAATCATGAGAGCCAGTTGATTAATGAAGTTTCCCACGGCTGCATGAGCATCAGCTTGTTTGAACATTGGATCAGGAATGAGTTTGTGATTACCATTACCCATGGGTATGTTGGGAATTATGTGAAGTACGAATTATGCTGAAGATTATGCTGAATGGATTCTACTGAAGTGTATGGATTCTGCCGAAGACATAGTTCTACTGAAGTTATATAGTTATTAGTTTGTTTCTGTGGATATAGTTATTCCGTCTTTTCTATAGTTAGTTAGGATATGCATGAACTTTATTAGGAAGTGATTGTGTATATCTTATTTAGTTTTACCTTTCTTAGAGAAGAAGTTAGGGTTCCTTGTCTATAAAAGGAACACAATAGAATGAATAATGTACTAGACGTTTACAAGTGATTAATATAACGATCCATAGAGGATCAAAGAGTTCTTAGTTATCTGTGTTTTATACTTGTGTTTATATTCCGCTAAAGAATACAAGTTGTAGAGATTTTCTTTTAGTTTGTTTGTGATTACATAAGCAATACTAACGATCTACGAAGCTCAAGATCTATCAAGGTCTAATTGTTTTCAACAAGTGGTATCAGAGCCTCGTGAGAGTCTCTACGACACTAAGAACATGTTTTTCTAAACACCCATACAACCAAAACAAAACTCACCATGCCGGATCGCGTTGATGTTGAAATCACCAACAACCAAAACTCCACCCATCTACAATAACTAAGTCTCTCAACGCAATGCTAAGTTTCCTTACCTTAAAAGGGAGGAGTATGATCTTTGGGCGATGAAGATGCAAAACTGGATCTCCAACATTGATTGGAATCTATGGGAGATAGTAAAGAAGGGAAACAATTTGAAGAAAACTACCGTAGATGCTGATGGTAAGATGACTTATGTTCCTCCCAAATCTGTGAAGAGTTCATGGCGGTTCGAGAGAAACCAAGGTTAAAACAATTCTTCTTCAAGCTATTCCTGAGGATCACTTGAGTGATTTTCACTTCATGCAAGATGCTAGGGACATATGGTTAGCAATTAAGGCAAAGTTCGGTGGGAATGAGGAGTCTAGGAGAATGAGAAAGTCCATGCTGAGACAACAGTTTCAAGATTTTCAAATCTCTGAAGAGGAAGGAATCCACAAGGGCTATGACAAGTTTCACAAGATTTTAAGTCAGTTAAATCATTTGCAGGCAAGCCAGATAATGATGATTGTAATTCTAAGTTCTTGAGGTCTTTACCTCAATCCAGGCTACAAGTGAGCATTGCTTTAAAAGCAAAAGGTGGTTTAGATATGCTTACTTTTGATGAGCAGTACAACAAACTTAAAGCTCTTGAACATGATGTAAGAAGTCCTTTTAGATCATCATCTACTGCTAATCACACAACATTCGTTGGAGCCTCTACCCCAAAGATGAGTTATGGTCCAAGTCTAACTTACTCATCATCATCTTACACTACCACTCCATCAAGTTCTCAATCTGGAGGTATAATGGAAGATGTGCTTGGATCCTTCTTTGCTGATTATGATCCTCAGCAGGAACTTGCATATGACGATTTCGATCAGGTGGATCCACTGGAGATGGAAGAAATGAAGCTGAAGTGGCAGGTGGCTATGCTGTCCATGGATATCAAGAGGTTTGAGCACAAAGCTGGCAGAAGGTTTGGCTTCCAAGGAAGAGATCCAGCGAGGTTTGACAAAAGGTAGGTCAAGTGCTTCACATGTCAACAGATGGGTCACTTCTCCAGAGAGTGAAAAGATAGGAAAGCTGGTGATGAGACGAGATACTCTACTTATCAGTAGAATCAGAGGGAGGCTGGAACTTCAAAGGGATCTGCAGCTTTGGTCACTCTTGACACCAATGTGGACTGGAAGCATCATGAGCAGGAAAACAATGATGGTCCTGTTATTGATAATTTTGGTTTGATTGCAAGCTGTACTTCAGAGGATAGGCATGATCAGATTGCCTTGATGGGCATCTCTCAGGTACAAAACTGTTTGTTTGGTTGTAGTAAGCGTTATAATGAACTCAAAGAAGCTTATGATATTTTGAAACCTAAATATAATGAATGCTTTGTAGAAGTTGAAGCTTATAAAAAGGCTTTAAAAACACTAGAAAGACAAAAGGTTTGGTTTTAGAAGAATCAAATAGCTTATGATGAGAAGATAAGTGTGTTAGAAAGGGATCTCGAATGTGCTAAAATGAGTTAAAAGATCTGAGAGAAATTAAGGCGGATGTAGTATCAGAAAACCTAGAGCTAAAAGAGAAACTAGATGAGGAAATTGCTAGGCATAAAGAATGGTTATTAAATGGAAACAAGTTAGCTAGTCACATCTATGCAAGTCAAACACCTAATACTTCTATAGGTTTAGGCTTTAAGAAGTATGTAGGATTAGAAGCTAGGGATGACACACGCAAATCTACACCAGCAGGCCTAGCTAATTTTGTGAAAGAAGGTGACCTACATGCTGTCACGTGGACCTATTAGAGGTGAGCACATGCCCATTGACCTTTCCATTACTGTTGACTTTGATGGATCACACCATCTCTATGGCAAAATGTCAAATGACTTGCCGGACTCCCGATACTTCTTCTAATGACTTTGTCTCTTGTGTTAACAGTGACAAGTCCTCCGAGCAAGGGTCTACAGAGTGTGATTCAAATGACAAGACTGACCTTCCCAAGTCTTCACCCTTGCCTGCACCCAAGACTACCAATAAGCATGTCAGAGTTGCTGCCAAGGAATCCTCTTCCAAGACAGTTGCCTCTGAAGACTTGCCTTTTAATTCTTTGCATAATAATCCTGTTAAAAACAATTCTTTTCATGGTTTTGGTTTGAATACTTCCGCTTGTAATAGAACATCTTTTGGTTTGAATAAATCTTCTAAACAGAAGACATGTTTTGTGTGTGGAAGTAAATTTCATTTATTTAAGGATTGTGATTATCATGAGCAAAGAATGGGTAGGTGTGGTAATTCTAGGACATCTAGACCAATGTGGACCAATGTTAATACTATACCACCTATGGGTTCCACAAGCAACTTATACTAATTCTCCTTTCCTTGGAGAAGATCAGGTTGCAAGACCATATGTACAACCAACAAGTTCATATTTTAAGAATGGTTATTGGCCTGGATATGTTGACTTTATGACTGATGGGAAGGGTATGTGGGATACTGCTGTCAAGTCCTCAAGAGTTGTTCTTGGAATAAAAAGGGACCTAAATATCAATGGAAACCCAAGAACAATAGTGGATCTTATACATCTGCATGGCATAACTCATATGATCCCAAGGGTTCAAGTCGGCAATGACTTGAGCCTCCATAGTGTACTAATATTTTGTATATTTTTGTTGTTGTAGAATCATCCTCTTAAGCATAAAGATGTTGGCATTGTTGATAGTGGTTATTCAAGAAGTATGTCGAAAGCAGGGATATGATGCATAACTTTGTATCAATTGAAGGAGGAGGCAATGTAACCTTTGGAGGAAGTGATGGAAGAATTACTGGGAAAGGGACCATCAAAACACCTCAACTGGACTTTGAGAATGTATACTATGTCAAGTAACTCCAACACTTCAATTTGTTCTCAGTCTCACAAATCTGTGACACCAAGAACAAAGTACTCTTCACAGAGGATGAATGTCTTGTGCTATCTAAAGACTTCAAACTCCCAGAAGAAACTTCAATTCTGCTGAAAGTTCCTCGCAATCACAATCTTTATACATTCAACTTAAATGATGTTAAACCAGAAGGTGACATAACTTGTTTGATGGCTAAAGCATCCTTGGATGAGTCTACCAAATGGCATAGGAGGATGGCCCATGTCAACTTCAAGACCATAAACAAGATCTCTAAACTGGGTCTTGTTGAAGGTCTTCCTTCCAAAGTCTTTACAAATGATCATAACCTGTGTTGCTGCAAGAAAGGAAAGCAACACTGAGCCTCATACAAAGTTGTTCTGCTGTGAGCATTATTTCTAGAACCTCTTCACTGCTTCATATGGATCTGTTTGGTCCAACTAAAGTGAGAAGCATTGATCATAAGTATTTTTGTCTGTTATCACGATGCTTATAGCAAATTTTGTTGGGTATTCTTTCTACGGACCAAAGATGAAACATCTCCAGTGTTGAAAGAATTCATTACCCTTATTGAAAATCAGTTGAACAAAAAGGTTAAAGGAATTCGGGTGATAATGGGGACAGAGTTCAAGAATGCTATACTTATAGAACTCTGTAGGTCAAAAGGGATAAAAAGGGACTATAGCACTCCAAGAACCCCACAAAAAAATGGGGGGCAAAAAGAAAAATAGGACCTTAATAGAGGTGCAAGATCAATCTTTGTGCAGACTCTAAGCTACCCACCATGTTTTGAAGCTGTTGGCACAGCTTGTTATGTACTGAATAGAGTGTCCATTACTAGACCACACTTCAAAACACCATATGAACTTCTCTATGGGAAAGTTCCTGTTATTCATTACCTTAAACCTTTTGGCTGTCAAGTGACCATTCTGAATACAAGTGATCCATTGGGCAAATTTGATGAAAAAGCTGATGATAGTTATATTGTGGGATATTCTGCTCATAGTAAGGCATACATGGTTTACAATTTATCTGCTAAGAAGATTGAGGAGACATTGAACCTGAGATTTCTAGAAGATAAGCCTAATGTTCAAGGAGGGGTCATGTTTGGTCTTTTACCTTGATTACTTAAGCGATTATTTGGGTTACTCTAGACATATGGCTAACCAACATGCAGGTACTCAAGAATCTCCAACTAATGTCGCAGTACTATGGATGCTGATTCGACAGTGAGTTTGAAGATGATGAACAACCCATTGTAGTGCCTTCTTTCTCCCCTAACAATTTTGCAGGTGACACTTCCAAATATTTTGATGATGAGAGTGAAGATGACTCACATTATCTTTGAGGACCTTGCTAGGATGAAGAAACAAGAGTATGCAGCTAATCTAGATGCTGAGAGGAATGCTGAGGAGCGTGCCAGTGAACCAATCAGTGGAAACATCAATTCTGCTGAAAGTGATCCTGTTTCTCCTAACATCACCAATTCTGCTGAAAGACATGCTAGTTCTACTAGAGTGTCAACAGACTTTGGCGAACCTTATACACATTTTCCAAAACCTTCAGATCTTGGTCATCATCAACCTAAAGCTAGAATCTTCACCTCACCTTCCTATGACCCTGACTTTGAACCTACTGTGACTAATCTTGATTCCTCCATTGAAGTCAACACCACTGCTACGAAAAGGATTCACAATACTCATCCACAATCAAATATTATTGGTGATCCTAATGCACCTGTTAGAACAAGGGGTACTGTGGCAAGCTCTAAATATGGTCAAGTGGCTTTTATCTCTTATGTCTCAAATAAGCAAAGAGACAATCACACAGACTATGAACATTGTATTTGCTTGTTTCTCTCACAAGTGGAACCAACCAGTGTTACTCAGGCTCTTGAAGACTCAAGTTGGCTTGAGGCAATGCAAGAAGAGATGCAACAATTTCAAAACCAGCAAGTTTGGATATTGGTACCACTACCTGATGGCAAGTATGCAATTGGGACTAAATGGATTCTGAAGAATAAGAGAGATGCAAGAGGTGTGGTCATTAAAAACAAAGCAAGATTAGTTGCTCAGGTTTATAGACAAGAGGAGGGGATTGATTATGATGAAGTGTTTGCACATGTGGCTAGAGTTGAGGCCATACGAATATTCTTGGCTTATGCATCTTACATGGGATTTATGGTGTATCAAATAGATGTTAAAGGTGCTTTTCTGTATGGTGAAATAGAAGAGGAGGTTTATGTCACTCAACCTAAAGGATTTGAAGACCCAGATCATCCTAATCATGTTTACAAGGTTGTCAAAGCTCTCTATGGACTACATCAGGCACCAAGAGCTTGGTATGCTAGGCTTTCATCATTTCTGCTGAAGCATGGCTATAGAAGAGGTGCCATTGATAAAACACTTTTCCTGAAGAAGAATTCCACAGACATTATTCTTGTGCAAGTGTATGTGGATGACATTATTTTTGGATCCGCAAAGGAAGCTTGGTGCAGGGAGTTTGAGGAGCTTATAAAGGGAGAGTTTTAGATGAGTGCTATGGGGGAGTTGACTTTCTTTTTGGGTCTCCAAGTTCAGCAGAAACCTGATGGTATCTTTATCAGTCAGGACAAATATGTGAGGGACATCTTGAAGAAGTTTGGTATGGAGAGTGTCAGGACTGCCACTACACCTTATGAAACTCCAAAGACAAAGACCAACACTGAAGTAGATCCACCAGTGAATGTTCATTTATACGATCTATGATTGGTTCTTTGATGTATTTAACAACTTAAGGCCGATATTACTTTTGCTGTGAGTGTTTGTTCTCGACATCAAGTTACTCCACTTACTTCCCATCTCAATGCTGTTAAGAAGATCTTTAATTACCTCAAAGGCCAACCTCATATAGGCCTTTGGTACCCAAAAGAATCTCCATTTAAGCTGGAAGCATATAGTGATAGTGACTATGTTGGTGCAAATCTGGATAGGAGGTCCACCATTGGAGGTTGCCAATTCCTTGGAAAGAGATTGATTTCTTGGCAATGCAAGAAACAGACTAGTGTGGCTACCTCATCTGAAGCGAGTACGTTCTTTGCGCAAATTCGCTTTGGACAGTTCTTTGGATACAAAATCAATTGTTGGATTATGGGTATAACTTCATGAACACAACAATTTTTATTGATAATCAAAGTACCATATGCATTGTTAAAAATCCAGTTTTTCACAGTAGAATGAAACATATTGAAATCAGGCACCACTTTATAAGAGATGCATATGACAAACATTTGATAAAAGTGGTTAAAATTCACACAGATGATAATGTGGCAAGGTTTCAACACCTTGTGGTCCATATTGGTATGCTTAACCCTTAACTACAAAGTTTAAGGGGAGGCATAGGCCTCAGGGGAGGCATATGCCTCAGGGGAGGATTTTTGTGTACACTTTGCATATTTTTATGTAATTTTGTAGCTTTTTGTGTATGCTTTGGATATTCTGTTTTCTAACACTAACCAGCTAATGTAATGATAGTTTGTTTGTCTTTGTTTGGTTTGTGTGTTGCTCTGTTTGTTTTGTCTTGTAGATTGTTGATTTATGTTGAAGTTCATCATGATTGGTCAAATGAAAAATGGTCAAGTAAGCTTTGAAGCTTGTTCTTACGAAATCATTTGTATGAAGTGAGCAATTTGTTTCCACTGAAGAGAAAGTACTGAAGTTCATTGTTCATTCATTCATTAGAGAAACTATTTACAGCTTACAGCGTACAGAGTACAATCAACTTCAAATGCAACTACAAGAACAGTTCTATACATGTTCTACTAAACCTATTCTAGTTCATATCATCTATTCCAACAGCTGTTGGATATGCATGATTGCTCATTTCTTCCATTTCAGCCGCTGGATATGCGTTTGTGAAGTCTTGCATAACCACCCATTTCTTCTATCTCGATGGCTAGATATGCACGACCGGTACGATGAAGAAGCTAAGGAATCTTCCAGGGTTAGTTCTTTGGATCTCAAAGCTGCTGAATCAAAATTTATTAAAGAGGGATCTTCTGATGTTTTTCCTGAAGGATCTCATGATGTTTTGGTTAATTGGAAATTACAAGATGATGAGCTTAATGTCATATATCGATTGGATCATTCTACTAAGCAGTTCAACTTTTTGAAGGAGATATTGCATTTGGTAGACAGGGCAGATTTGGTTACTTTGTATACCTTTGTCAATAAGTATTACCATTATAATACACCACAGGGTTCTGGATTATATGTTGGGAATTCTTTGAAGTAGGAATTCTGCTGAAAATAACGCTGAAGGAATCTGCTGAAGTACATGGATTCTACTAAAGGAATCTGCTGAAGTACATGGATTCTGCTGAAGAAGGAATTCTGCTGAAGTTATATTACAGTATAGTTGGTTTCTACGGATATAGATATTCCATATTTTTATTAGTTTGTTAGGATATGCATGAGCTAATTTAGGTAGTGATATGCATTTATTTTATATTATTGTTTATTTAGGGTTCCTTGTGTATAAAATGAACTGATAGCTTTTGTTTTAAAAGACTCTCACTTTGAGAAAAATATTCGAGGAAAACATTATTAGATAAAGTGAAAAAGATCCATAGAGGATCATTGTTTTATTAGAAAAACGTTGTTGGTAACTTTGATTGTGTTAATTATTATCCGCTGTGCTTCTATTCAATCATTGTTATTATACCCTAGTTAAGTCTGGATCTTGGATTCAACAATTGGTATCAGAGCGGGTGGCTCTCGATCTAGGGTTTATAAGGTTTTCGTGTAATTAGGGTTTTTGCAGCAGATGTTTAAAGAAAAGAGGCAGCAGATGTGAAAAGAGAAGAAGAGCAGATGAGCAGATCTGATATTCATGCTTCCTAGTACAAATTGATTGCTGTCAATCGGTATTATTCGAATTTATATTCTTTTGTCATTTATAATTCGATTGGTTGACATGCTTTGGCAATCACATGGTCAATCGTTGGTCTATAAATTTACATGAATTGGTCTTTTATTCGTACTGCTACTGATGGGTTAATTACTTTTTGATATTCACATGATTCATTGATTGGCTAATACTATATACGAATATTGGTGGTTTGTATTTTAAAGTCATTAGCTTATTTGGACGGCGCATTTAAGTGGTCTCATGGTACTGATTTTTCACGTCACATTCAGCGTTTTGATTGGTCAATCGTGATATTCGGTATTTTTGTTTTATTTAATTGACGATCACGTGGGCCTATTTTGTATATCTGCTGGTTTTATTCGAATATGGTCTATCGTACCAGATATCAGCAGAAATGGTTCCACTGATTTGACTAATTCTCATGATGAGAGGATTCCATGTGATAAGGTGTATGATTGTTATGGTGAATATGCATTTGATTGGTCCATCACACTCGTGGGTTTCAATCTTTTATATTTAATTGGATGTGGATGTCATGTACTGCTAACAATTGTTATTCTATTCGATTGGCTATTTGATCTCTTTTGATGATAATGATTGGTCACTTGAGCATGCTGGGTCCCACGATGGAGATTAGTAATCACAGGGTATCTATTTGCTTCAAAGATGTGATCACGTGGCTATCAAAGGTCAAATATTATCATGTGATGTTACTTTTGTAGTTGCTGCTGATATGGATTTATTTAGTTATTTTTGGCAGGGGATGGATTCTATGTGCTACGGTGTACTGTTCTTATACTGGTATTCGATTAATTTTTTTTATTCGAATCTCGTTGCTGCTGATAGTCACATGGGGTCACACATATAGTCAGCAGTAATAGTGATTGGTTAATCATGGGTACATCACATGGGCATGAGTTGGTTTTTACTTGGTCACGTGCACATGTATTGGGACCTACGAGGTACATGTTATTTGGCTACACTTATCCCCACTCATTTGCTGTATGCGTGATATTACAGTTTACTGATTTTCCACACATTTTGGCTTGTACACGTGTTGGCTGATTACGTGAGTACAAGCATATTGTTGGCTAATGTTATATTCAAGTTTGGTGGTATATGTATCACGTGACTACCCAAAGATTTACTACTGGTTGATTCATGAATTAATGTATGCTCGTTCATTGACTGTTTCTACTGATATTGGTGCTGTTCAAATATTATTATTATACTGGCAGCGTGGGAACTTAATTCTGGTCGGATAACATTTATATTGTTCATGATCGGTTGTTGTATATGTTACTTTTGGTCTTGACAGTTTGTGCTTCTAACGTTTTACTAGTCTTGGTGAGTTTAATTTTTATTCAACGATGAACCCTAGTAATTAGCATATTTTCGGCTTGATTTGGTGTTCCTACTGGCTGCATATTTTGATTCGTTTTGGTTTCTGCTGACCGGTTTCTGCTGAAGGTGCGTGTCGTATCATATCTCAAAGTGAGCATGGACACTTTTGAGATAACTTGTTTGTACGTTAATGATGTGACAAAGACTTGATGATTCTAGTGAAGGGGTGAGATCTACAAAAAGTACTTAATGCTCGCATTTGCTATCACTTTAAGGAGTTACGTTGTAGTGCTCAGGATTAGTGAAGGGGCGAGATCTATAGAAAAGGTGCTTAATGCTCACATTTGCTAGTGCATCATCTGAGTTTCGAGTCACATGGATAATACAAGATATAAGACGCATGCTTTGGTGTTTCTACTGGTTCTCCGTTTCTACTGGTTGACTATTTTGATGCTGCTGCTGATTTGACTTCTCTGCTGTTACGATTTATTTATTTTGTTTAGTGTTAAAAAAAATAAAAAAAAAATTGAGATGGTTAGTATAATTTTAAGGGGAAGCTTATGGGTTATATACTTACCATCTACATGCATCACTTGAGGGGAAGCGTCTACGAGTTGCACAAGACCCCTATTAGATGATTACAAAAAAGGGAAGAAGATTCATGATGTGCAGCTTATTATTTGTGATGACATGTTTTGCATTGTGTTCTTATACAGGTTTGTTTTTGTAATATCAAATAAGGGAAGATTGTTGGGAATTATAGATTTGATGATTACAAAACCACGAGCAAGAATGAACAAAGAAGAAACAATGAGGGCCAAATATGTAATAGTTAGCTTTCTAGTAAGCTAGGGTTTGTAACCTCCCTCTATTATATAAAGAGGGATGGCGTCTAGGGTTACTTACTCATCTTTTCATTTATTTTCATAGTAGACATCTCTAATGAGAGTCTAACACACGATCATAGCGTGTGTATATTAGTAGTATTAGTTTCTTTGTTTTAATTAATAAAGAAAACCTTATTAGTAACATTGATGTTCTTATTGATTCCGCTATGCATATTCAATGTTATTGATATCCTAGTTGAGTCTGGATCTTGGATTCTACATTATATTTATTGGGAGATCTTCATGTTCTGTTTGATTCTCAATCTCCCAATGGTAAAGGATATTTTATTTGGAAGAACTCTCATCTGTGGCAGGTTACGTCTTGGAGATTTTATCCTCTGCCTCGTGTGCATGTAGTGGAGACAAAGGGTGGTATTACTGTCTGTATGTTTTCTGAGAGAACTTATCCATTATCTAAGAGGCTTATAGAAAGAATGCTTAGACAGAAACTGGAAGTTCCTCCAGATCCGATTGGGAATGATAAGTTAGATGTTGAACAATGTGTTGGAGTTATTAAGAATCAGCTTCTGCAACATGGTAACTCATCTTGATTGTGTTAATTTGTATAGTTTGTAATGTTTGTAATCTTTGTTTATTTGTTTTTCTTAGTTAAAAAAAAACTTTTCTTGCAGGTTTGTTGTATATTCATGATGGTTATTAACTCACCAGATGTACCTTGTGTATGTCAAAGAGTTGGCTAGTCCAAAGGGTACAGCTTTGGTAAAGACACATCAAATCTGTTGATAGCTGTAATGGTTTGCTCAAAATCATAGGGTTTGCAACCTCCCATGCTTAATTGCTCGAGTTGTATGGTCATCAATTCACCATGGTTTATTCCTTTTTGGAATCCAAGAATTGGCTACCCACTTGTATATGGCTTGTGGTAAAGGCATTGGAATACCATATTTGGTAATCAGTTCACCAATTTTAAGAATTGACTAGTTCTGAGCAAACGGCTACAAGTAAAGACATTTCAAATCCGTTCATGGTTGCTGATTTGCTAATAAATCAGATGGTTATCAATGTACCATGGTCTTGAACTTAAACATTTGGCTACTCCAGTAGTGATGGCTATTGGTAAAGAGACATCAAATCCATTATTTTCAATGATTCACTTCTCACAGGAGTTCACACACCTGGATGTGATGAGAATAGTTTGAAACTTATATGTTTTGATGTACATGTTGTCATTTGTTGCTGCAAAGATATGGAGTTTCGGAGTTTCTTCATCAAAGAGATGCATTTGTTTTGATTCTTTGCTGATGATGTTCGACTACAATCCTCTAGTGCTGCCAGGTTAAAGATCTATCAAGAAACTGGAACTTAAACCAAGTCAATTCCAGGTTTAGGGGAGGATTGTTGGAATTATGTGAAGTACGAACTATCGCTGGAAGATTATCTTGAATGGATTCTATGAAGTGTATGGATTCTGCCGAGACATAGTTCTACTTGAAGTTATATAGTTATTAGTTTGTTTCTGCGGATATAGTTATTCTGTATTTTCTATAGTTAGTTAGGATATTCATGAGCTTTATTAGGAAGTGATTGTGTATATCTTATTTAGTTTTACGTTTCTTAGAGAAGAAGTTAGGGTTCCTTATCTATAAAAGGAACACAATAGAATGAATAATGTACTGGCGTTTACAAGTGATTAATATAACGATCCATAGAGGATCAAAGAGTTCTTAGTTATCGTGTTTTTACTTGTGTGTTTATATTCGCTAAAGAATACAAGTTGTAGAGATTTTCTTTTAGTTTGTTTGTGATTACATAAGCAATACTAACGATCTACGAAGCTCAAGATCTATCAAGGTCTAATTGTTTTCAACAGGGTATAACTTGAGATGCTTTGGTGGTAATACCAATGTTTGAGTAGAAGGCAGTTGAATCATTTGATGAGCTTGTCTCTCCCTGGTTAGTGTTGAACTGATCAAGAATCCTTTTTTTCAAACATAGCATGTCTCTCATTCTGAAGAAGAAAGGCATAGAGTTGCTCTAGTTTGTGTCTTCAATCCTTTGGTTAGCTTCACAGAGGGGACAAACTTGTGCCATTCGGGATTCATGTTGTTCACAAATTTTGAGTTCAGCTGAATTTGAATGTTTGGCATAGTCATTCTGATGTTCCTCATGACAACAAGCTTGTGGAATCTCACGTAATACTCATAGACACTCTCATCTGGTTTCATCTTGAAGTGCTCAAATTCATCATAGAGTTGTGATTCTCTGTCTTCCATAGTTAATTCAGAACTAGAAAGAAGCATTTTGACATTATCCCACACTGCCTTGGCTTCGGTGTTGGGATTGATAAGCTTGTAGATATCTTTTGGAAGACCTTGAAGTATGTGTTAGAAGCCCGATATCAGCATCAAATCTCTTTTCTCCTTATCATTAAGCTCATCATATGTCTTTGGTCTGTCTATCCCATAGATTATTGTTCCATCTGCAGCTTGTATCAATTAAGTCTCTTGTAGTCTCAATCTGATAAGGTCCTTCATCAATCGATTTGAGGATGTTGACCCCATTTTCCTTTCCAAGACAGTACAATCTGATTCTTTGAGCCCAAGAGTCATAGTCAGTTCTGTCAAGCATGGGTGGACGAGTATCAGAACCAGCTGCTTGAACATCCTCGGCAACAGTGGAGATGATTGTAGGAACGTTGGTAGACATGTTAACTTATTACACGGGATTTTATAACTCTATGATTAAACCGGAAAATAGATTCTTTCACGGGATTTTACTAAATCAAGAGAAAACCGTATTACAAACAAAAGTTAACCAAGTCGCTAAGAAACCTTTGAACCAAGTCGCTAATCACTAAGTGCTAAGTATAACAAGAGAAGTCGCTAAGTTCCAAATCGCTACGAATTTTGACAGCAAGTCGCTATGCACCAAGTCGCTAAGATGTCAAGTCGCTAAATAGCAACTCGCTAAGGTCCAAATCACTAACACCAAGTCGCTAAGAAACTTAAAGAACAAGTCGCTATCAAAATTGAAAGCAAGTCGCTACCTTACCAAGTCGCTACCCATAGTTGAGAATCCACTAAGTGTAATGTTGCCGGCTTGTCTCAAAAGGCAAGTCGCTATGACCAAGTCGCTACCAAAACACACTACAACTCGCTACCTTTTACTGAAGCAAGTCGTTACCAAGAAATTCACTCCGAGAGCCAAGTCGCTACCAAGAAAAACTTTAAAAACACACTTTTCAATCCAAAACAAGCTCAACCACACTGATTCAAGCTTACCAAATCAAAAACCAAGCACATACAATGATCCTAAACACAAAAGTACACCCAAAATTCAAACTTTTACAAAAGAAATTAACCAAATGATGCAAAAACCACTAAACTTTTTCAAACTCAAAAACCATCTAAAAACCACTAGAAATCCAAGGATGTGTAAGAGATGATCTAACATGGCTCGATACCATTTGTAACATATTGGATTTCACATACACATCATAACATAAACACAAGAGGCGTATAAGATGAGTTTTAGAGAGACAAAGTTATAGGTTTGGGAACTTTAGTGAGAGAAAGAAAAATCTTTTTATGAGCTCCAACTCTCTACCTTGGGAGGTAGAGAGTATTTATAGTCTCACAATAAAACGCCACCTGACGGGCTGTGGATCAGGCATACAGTAGGTAAAGACCGTCCAGTCCTCCACGGTGTTACTTAACTAAATACTACATAACATTAAATAACTACGACTACGAGCTTTCTAATGATTACATATACTTGAGGTGACCGACACTTTAACTACTGGATTTTCCAAATCCTAACAAAATCTTTAGATCACCACTTATTTTTGTACAAACCGGACATTTATGAAGAAATATCATTTGAAAATACTTAAGTTTGAAATCACTCTCCCCTTCAATCAATGACCGTAGTCGTTGATTGAGTGACTTATATTAGAAATGAAGTCCGGTTGATTTCCAAAATATGAGTTCAGTTTATTTTCAAAAAAATATTTTCCATTTTCAAAACAATATTATCAAAATTGTTTAAAAATGGTATCGTTCACCTACTTTCCTGCACAAGATATGTTAGGTGGTTCAGAAGATCATGTTGTTGTTCTTGGGAGGTTTGGAAGAAAACCACTGGCGATGCAGTGAGACTTCTTTCGTTGCATTTTTCATGCCAACCCCATAGAAGTCAAATTAAGCTTCGTTTCTTCATTTGTCAACCCAAGATATAGTTACTCTTTCCTTTCGGCATCCAATCATCAATTGTGGGATCCGAATCGGGAATATTCTTATAATCCATGATATCTGCATACGTTAGTAGACATACAAACAGATATATGGTGGTCGACAACACCCAAACAGCAATCGACTAATAAAAGTCAATTCAACATATCAATTAGTTCACATAAGGCATGGGATTTATGTGTTCAACAAACTCAAATCATCTAATCCTAACAATCATATCCTAGGCACCTAGTCCTTCAACATAGGTTAACATCATTTTTAGCATTTAGGAAAACATTCTCCCCCTCAATCAATGACTTATTTTTCTGAAAAGTTTAAAAGCGCTTAAGTCATTGATTGAGTTTTCAATTTTTACGAAAACTCTGAATCTGATTGATCTACAAGCAACTCATTTTCTACCATTTTGTTAAAATAAATATTTTTCTGAAGAATTTTTGAAGGAAAAATATTTTAGTAGGAACAGCAGTCCTTCGACATACTTTCCTCATTTTAGTTTTAGGATAAGTGCACGAAATTTTTGAAAATTGGTTTAGCGCAGTACTTTCCATCCTTGAAGAGCGGGTTGCTATATGAAATAATAGCAAACCATGGTTTAAGCACGGGTTACAGTCTGAAGTAACTGCAAGCCATGATTTTAGACATGTTTTGAAAAAAATATTTACACCTCCTGTTCGAACTTCATCTATGGTCCCGTGCCATTATTGAATGGCATTTATAAGACCATAGATGTTATCGATACCAGAAGACATGTCTTGAGAAAACATATTTTTGGTATTTTTCAATTTTCTAATTTTTATGGGTTTTTGTTGATTTTATATTTTTCTATTTTGTTTTGTTGGTTTTATATTTTTGTATTTTGCTTTTTGAAAAATATTTACAACGATAGAGAAATAGTTTAAGAAGATGATGATACGAGTACCGAGATAAGGAAATCGTTCAGCACTTTGTAGAAGATAGAAGTCATCATCTCTTAAACTTTCACCACCAAAGCATTCGAGGCTCTTGAATCGTCGCAAGAATTTGAGCCTTCTGAAAGTGTGACTTTGGTAGCTTGCCCCCAAACCGACAAACTAAGAATAAAGACCATTTCCCCAAGAAGTAGAAGTGAATAAAAATGGTCTCATTAAATGAAGCTCAGCACCCCGAAGAACACGAGAACACAGGTAACAATTTGAAACATTGATCGTCTCAGTGGTTATCAAATCCGAATAATGATGAAGTCCTGATCACATGAACCTGTGTGCGTCCCCGATGTACACATTACTCTTCGAGATTGACCAGTTGTCTATTCAGGGGAACAATACATCAACATCTTACATTTACCAAGTGCATTCAGTTATCTACCAGTAACCAATCAGGCCCATAATGTACACGTACCCACCGGAGTAGAGACAACGACATCACGATAATGGTTGAATCACGATCTCTCTGCGTGATATCAACTCCGGAATATGATTAAGCTCGATCATGTGAATATGTTGTGCGACCTTGAGTACAATATCTCTCCCCGAGGTTGCGATCTCATTGGAATCATCATTACATTGTGTACATAAATCACTAACCGGAAGCACTTTATCATAAATCATATAGAAGATGTCGATAAGCAATATCATATCGCAGTACCAAATATTCTTCTCACATGTCTTCCAACTGAACGCTGAAGTAACACATACCAAAAGTCTCCAGAGACCATTTCCCCCAGATAGTTGCAATAATACATCCCTCCCCCAAATAGTTGGAATAATATATCCTTCCCCCAAATAGCTGGAATAATACACCAAAGGCTACGAGTTAACACACGAGTTCCTCCGGTTATGACCATTGTCTTTCCAGGATAACTTCAATAAGGTAGAAGTGTTAAGTTCATCATGTGTACTCGTTGTGCTTTTAGATATATGTCTCCTTCCTCTTTGCTGGTTTTGATACTCGAATCAGCAAACATAATATACCCATAAACTTGAAATCTTGTGAGAAGAACTTAAATAGCCCAAATGAATCCTGTGAGAATCAACTGCTACTGAAACTCTCTCTGACTATCTTTATCAAACAATATGTAGACAATTTAAAGTGACACTGTTGAAGAACCCCGATATACCAAACTTGGCTGAAGTTGAATTCCTCGCATTTGTATCTTAAGCTAGCACTTAATGATGGGAAGAACGGTGTCGAGAATTTATGCTTCAAGCAAATCTCTAAGTACTCACTACTCAAAAAAAGTATGAGACATTAACACCTCTTGCGATTATCCACAACGACATCTGCATGTGACACTGAGTAAAACAACGTAACTCTATAAAGTGATAGTTAACTAGGTCTTTAACCACATCCGACTGTGGTAACTAGATAAACCAAGTCTTCAACTCAAATTTTTAAGCCCGAGCAAGTTATCAAATAAGAGCACGCATTTGTGAAAGTCAACTTCAATCTCGAATTAGTGATAAATGATTAACTCCGAAGTAATAAATTTGTGTCAAATGCCCAACACGTGAATAAACATACAATCGGATGTACATTGACCCACTGAATGAACCATAATAAATGATTCCTCAACATCAATGCATTCTTCCTAAAAGTATACATGTAGAGAAGCATCTGGAAGATTCACCATAACCGAGCGGTAGGTAGTCATTTTCCTTAATGATCATGTGTTTGATTTATAGCGTGTATAATGAGAGGAACAATAATCCGTGAAGATTTGGCAAAGAAATACCAAAGAGAGGATCATTATTCAATAGTGGAACTACAATATCATGATAGTCATTATCAACGCCTTGTAAAGTAACTGGAGATAAGGTTTCTTGAGAATTCTGAGAAGTACTTCTTAGATGGTGAACCTGTTGAGTCAGTAGGAACCGGAGCATGAGCTTTAGAAACTGGATGATCAACATTCGTTGGGTTGGAAGTACTCATCACATATCTTTGAAAAACAATGGATCCCAAACAATGAATCAGTTATTCTTGTAAATGAAGCATTAGGCATTGAAGGAGAGTCATATGACAATAATTCAAGCATCCATCAACATGTAGTATATGCACTCTTCTCTCCTCAAAATTGCATCGAGTTGCCATTTTGATTTAAACAAGTGAATAAGAATATACACCAATGAGCGTAGATCCATGAGAGTAGAAAGACGTGGGAAAAACATGAAGCTTGTTGATGAAGAATGTCGA
>OU343221.1:84497582-84509699 GCA_910596185.1 Chrysanthemum makinoi | reverse complement strand
ACTATTTCATCATTTATCGTAAACTACGTTTACGAGTATCAAATTCGTGTAACCTTAATGGTTTAGCTGCGAATTCATGAACCATCATTCAAGGACATTTCATATAGACTAGGTTTAGTCTACATATCATTAGCATCATTATCATCATTTCAGTTCATACTTGGATTTGCATTTTCGTAAACGTTTATTTTCCTATTAAATAAACGCTATCGCGTAAACATTATTTTGAAACATTTTATCCGACACTTCCAAAAATTATTCTAATATATTTTTATACTCCTTTTAAGACTATAAAAATTATATCATTAGTTTACCCGATGTTTTCAATTTATTTTGTATATAAATTGTTAGGTATAAATATTTACGACGGTTTTCGTAAATTCAAAACGATAAATATTTATTCACTCAATACTTGTGAGAAATGTATTTTTATAATTTTTATGACTTCAATACATTTTATTTTGTCCCGTTAAAATCTATTTTTAGTTAATGCTACAATTAATACCTATTCTTACCTACAAGTTACACAATACCTATCAAATAATACATTTACTTAACAAATAATACACTTAATCATCAAACTCATCCCCCCCCCCCCATTTCTACCCATAACCGGCCACCTTACCCCCCCCCCCCCCTTAGTCACCAATAGTTGTCAATTTGGTTTTTAACACTTCAAATTACACCTACACTTATATTATTAGATATTTGCATAAAACACGTACATCACACCATTCTAAGGTGAAACAAGAGAGAATTCTCTCCATTTTCTCTCCATAAATCGTCCAAGGTCAAGAACAAGAAGAAACATAATATTTTTCATGATCCAAGTGATTATCAAGCTCTACTAGTAATCTATTTCAAGGTTTTGAAATAAAAACCTATAGATTTATAAGGTTTTCATCATTTTCTTTCACATAATCATTCAAGTAAGCATTTCATGATCTTCATAACTTTTTCATATTCATCTTTTTGTTATTTCATCATTTTTGCAAGAAATCATGCATGTTACATATGAATTTATACCACTTTTAATGTTTTTATTACTTATATTGAAATATGATCATCCTATAAATTATCCCTTGTAACATATCACTTTTGGTGATGTCTAGGAACCCATGACACCCTAAGAAGGTGTATGGTAGGATTTGAATAGCTTCGGAGTTGTTTTGAATTGGTTAGAATAGGTTTTGCGCGATAAAAACTCATATCGACAAGTTTAATTAAGGGTCTGTCCATATTTTTGAATTCTGGAAATTTCGATAGTGAGTAAAAATTATTGGCCTAGATATTCAGAAAATATACTTTAAAACGAAAACGTGGCCGCTTGAATGGATTAAAACGGAGTTATAACGAAGAAGTTATGCTATTTTCAAGTTTGACGACGAAAAATATTTGATTCAGAAAATTCAGCATGTAATCTCGACTTTTTACGAGTCAAAAATGAGTCTTAAGCGTTATAAAATGTGTCGACTTATCAAAAATATATTAGTATATATTATTACGATTCCGAGGACATATAAAACGTAGAAAACGAACTTGTAACGATTAAATTACACGCGATTTAACAAAGTTGCCGTAACTTTATTATATAAGAAAACTAATATATTTCTATTAGACAAACCTTACGGCAACAAGTGACCATGTTGAGGGTCGTTTCTAATATTGACGTAGTACTTTTTGTAACATGATATCTTCTAGTAAAAGTAAGCTCGCCAAGCATATTTTCCAAAATGTCCGACCGTTTGTCAAGCGGAGTTGTAACGAGTAAAATACGGTCACTTAACCTTTGCCGAAAACCATCCTTTAACAATATTCTGGACACAAGTACCCTACTTTACCTATATTTTTCTGCATGATCGAGACCTCTAGGACGAAAACTTAAATACTAAAACTTTGAGATAATGATACAAGCTTCCCAAAACCGTTGAGTTTGTTTCCTAACACTCGACGTGCACCATTTTACGACTAGCTTTTCGAGGCTGTTTTGTCACTTTCATGAAATTTCAATGACATTATTTTACGACGAAAAGTTATAATTTCACAATAAATCATTAAATGATTATCGTAAGATATCATTTCAACGTAAATACTTGTAAAGTATTTTATAACATGACGAGATGTCATAAACATATATTTCGACGATAAATTCTATTTTCAAAAGCGTACAAGTGGTACATATTTCATATGAGTTTGCATGCACGACATTACATCATAACTTATCATAGAGCATATTATTCATAATAGGTCACGGTCGAGAGGTTGCCTCATTTCAGTATTGCCATTACATCATCATTATCATTGCAACAGGTGAGTTTTCATAGCCCCGATTTATTCAAGTTTTTACTTTATTTCAAACCTACGGGGAGAATACATTGCACATCATTTTTATTACGATACCAAGTATATCAAATTCATTACATTGCTTAAGTTACCTCATTGCCAATTAAATGTCCCCATTTCATAATCATGAACCGTTAATTTCATAGAAGCGAGGGTGAGTGGATAGATCTATCGAGGGTGACACCTCCATCCGGGTTGGTGGATTCCAACCGGACGGATGCATTTCATTTCATTATCATTATTTGAGTTTTTTGGCAAAACACTCTGTTGGGGCGAACATCAGTCAAGCTTCGGTGTCATGTGCTTAAGCAATTGTATCATTTTTGTGACATCATTGTCATACATAACTTATACTTGTGGTAGTCATATCAAACATATGCATAAACTCTATGAACTCACTCAACCTTTGTGTTGACATTTTTTAGCAATGTATTTTCAGGTAACTAAGGCATTCACTTCATGGCATGCATGTGGACATATCATAGAGTCGCGGTGACGACGCGTCTCACATGGGATTTATACACTTTAAAAACATCGTTTGACTTGTACCAAACTTATTTTCCGCACATGTTGATTTTCATTTGGGACCTATACTTGTAAACTCTGGTCGTTTTATTAAATCAAGCGATGTATTTTCCAAACGACACTTTAGGTCGTTCAATATAACTGTGATTGTGATGCTATGACAGTCAACCCCTAGGAATTCCATTCCGCTGCAAAACAGGTAATTTGGGGGTGTGACAGATTGGCATCAGAGCTTCAGTTATATAGAACTAGGTTGCATCATTGACCCTAGACTATAACTACATTATCATAGCATCTCATCATTTCATCATAAGTGCATAGTCACTATACATGCGGTTTTATACGCACATTTTACGAGTTATTTACTTTGATTTCAAAATCGATTGTCACATAGATGCCTTCAAATACCCATCCCATCATACTCACATTACTTTGACATGGAGAATGCCCTGTCTTTCCCTATCACAATTTTAACATCAGTTGACTCAACACCGATAACATCAGATGATGAGACTGAACCCTTTTAGGAGGACGAAGTTGCACCTACACCATCACGATCACCATTGATTCACTGTAGGATCAGGACAATTTTTATCATTCGGTTGGGACAGATTATACCATTTGGTAGAACTTATAGGTTTAGTCCTAATGAACCTATTTTCTTAACTCACTACAAGGATTTTCATTATCATCATCGTCATCATTATCATCTAGAGCATCATTGTACCATCACATCTCATATACACTACTCATACATATGACTTGCCGCTTGGGAAGCGGGCATGATTTGACACACCACTACCAACTATCACTAAGACTACATAAACTACATTATCTTATAGATTTAAGGACTGTGAGAGTTTCAAAGCTGTTGTTATTAGACAGCCTACTGCTCCTACACTTGGGACATGATTAGACTACCAACAGGAACAGATAATAAGCACCTTTCTAGCTAATATAATCTTTATCATTTATTATCTCCACGATAATCACAACCTTTGTTCATTTCATTCCTATTCCAATTGCCCAGTTTTCAATCATTTCGCGACAATACATCACTATCTTACTAGGGGTTAGGCCAACTTTATTCTTGACCAATTAAGAGACTATTACCATTTTATGAGGTTTCCCCGTGTATCCTACAAACCATTCAACAAAATATATTTCAAGTTATTTTGCTACTATTTCATGAAATTATTTCACTTAATTTTATTTCAAGCTATTCTACACTATCTTAAAAACATTGTTTCATAAAGTTTTAAAACAAAGTTGTTTCGTTACCACCCTATCAATTGGCTTTCAGTCATTTTATCAACTATTTAATACCTTCATGCGAAACGATTTTCATGTTACTCCGAAAAATTATTGAGCCATTATCTTACAAAACAAAACGTTGAATACCATCTAAAACTTTGGAGGAACATAATACCATTTCAACAAAACCAAGCATCACATCATTTGTCCTCGATTATACATGGCCTGATCACCTATGTATAATTCAGGAAGAATTATGTCATGAAAGTAACAAGCATCATTTCAAATCTCTTAAAACAATCTTCACTCAAAAGCAAAGCTTTGTAATCAGATAAATTGTTCATAAACATTTCTTTTTGTTAACACTCTATAGAAGCCTACGCCATTCATCCCTCACTCAACCGATAAGTTAGAAATTGACGAGTGACCTTTTTAGGAAAAGCTCCCTATACCATCTATGAGGAGGATTCCTCGATACAAGAAAACAATGACATGATTTCAGAATTCCCCACAAGGACTAGAAGTACGTAGTAAGACGATTCATACTCAATAAAAATCTTAAGACATCACGAGACATTCCGAACCACTATCTTTGGATTAAAAGCCAAATTATATCATTTCAAAAGTACTAGCAAGACCGAGTTATAAGATTTAGTACAAAGCGAATACACACTAAGCAACACCATAGGGATAAACCAAGTCTTCTAACTGATACTACAGAACATTTCACTAAACATGGCCTCAACAATATGTGAACTTCTCTACAATGAGTTTCCCTTAAAGGAAAATTGGTTAGATTAAGGTTATCAATATAAACTTCCCCTAAGGCCTTGTATTCTCTAGAAATTATGGATAACCTCACTTTCACATCAAGAGATGCAACAGGTTTGAACATATTGGACAATAAATGACTCTCCATCTACAAGTGAAATTAGAACAAACATTCTACGACATAGTATGAGCTGATATCTATTTTCTTGCTAGCGTGATAACAATCTAAGTGATGAAATATTTTAGAAGCACTCAATATTGGGACAAATCTTGAAAATCAATCACTACACCGCATCACTTAAATATTTAAGGTTTTGTGACTTGACAACATATAGCATGGAAACACTTCGATAATCAAACAATAAACATTTTAGTCATGGAGACTAAGCACCTTAGGCAAGTAAGACTCAAGTCATGACATTCGCTAGAACTAGAAACGCGAGGAATCACAACTGTTACCCATAATCTATTCCTTTCTATAAGGTCCTTTTCAACAGATTTAACATTTTGAAACTTGGCATGAGACACGTGGTATCAATTCCAGTTGTACCTATTACAAGCTATTCGATTCACCTTAGACTTCTGACAATCATTTTAAGATTCCTTTGGAATTCACTAGTACACGATTACCGCTCATTATCCTCAGCTCAATGGTTAGAGCGAGAGAACAACTCCCACATTAGACACATCATACAACATTGAATTAGCTAATGGTAACTTAATTAGCACCGACACCATTGTCCATGGTTGTACACTCAATTTTCTAAATCATCCCTTCAATATAGACCTTATGCCCGTAGAACTTTGTAGTTTCGACGTCATCATCGGCATGGATTGGTTATCCAAACATCGTGCAAGAATCATTAGTGATGAAAAAGTTGTTCATCTTCCTTACAACGGCGAAACTTTGATCATTCGTGGGGAACGAAGTGGAACTAGACTCAGTATTATATCATGCATCAAGACGGAGAAGTACATAAAGAAAGGTTGTTATGCTTTATTAGCACATATAACCGAGAAGAAGTCGGAAGAGAAACAACTTGAGGATGTACCAATTGTCCGAGAATTTCCTGAAGTCTTTCCCGAAGACTTGCAAGGACTTCCACCGGCACGTCAAGTAGAATTTCATATTGACTTAGTGCCCGGAGATACACCAGTTGCACGAGCCTTACCGCCTAGCACCATCAAAATGCAAGAGTTGTCTAATCAGCTGCAAGCACTTTTAGACAAAGGATTCATTAGGCCAAGTTCCTCGCCTTGGGGAGCACCGGTTTTGTTTGTGAAGAAGAAAGATGGATCCTTCAGAATGTGTATAGATTATAGAGAGTTGAACAAATTAACGGTGAAGAATCGCTACCCCTACCCTTAATCGACTTGTTCGATCAGTTGCAAGGCTCTAGTATCTACTCAAATATTGACCTAAGGTCAGGTTACCATCAACTTAGAGTTCGGGAGGAGGATATCCCAAAAATGCGCTTAGAACACGTTATGGACATTATGAGTTTCAAGTAATGCTGTTCGGATTAACTAATGCACCTGCAGTATTCATGGATCTCATGAATAGGGTATGCAAACCGTATTTGGACAAGTTTGTTATAGTATTCATCGATGACATATTGATTTACTCAAAGAGCAAAGAAGAGCACGAAGGACATTTAAGAATCATTTTAGGACTACTCAAGAATGAGAAGTTGTATGCCAAATTTTCGAAGTGTGATTTTTGGAACCGTAAAGTATAATTTCTTGGTCATGTCATTGATAGTCAAGGACTACAAGTTGATCCTGCAAAGATTGAAGCCGTAAAATATTGGACTACTCCAACAAATTCTACGGAAATCCGACAATTTCTAGGACTCGCCGGGTATTACCGAAGATTCATCGAAGGTTTTTCAAAGATAGCTAAAGCTTTGACCAAGTTGACACAGAAAAACAAGAAGTACGAATGGTGAAAGAAACAAGAAAGCTTGTTGAAGCAAAGCAGCCAAATTTTGGCACCCAAGGAATTGAGAACTTCGTTGTATACGCGATGCTTCACATAAAGGGCTTGGAGTCAGATTAATGCAAAACAGAAGGTGATAGCTTATGCTTCTCGACAACTTAAGGTTCATGAGAAGAATTACACCACTCATGATCTTGAGTTGGGGGCCGTAGTTTTTGCACTCAAGATTTGAGACACTACCTTTACGGTACAAAGTGCACAGTGTTTACGGACCACAAGAGTTTACAATATGTTCTTGATCAGAAGAAACTTAATATGAGGCAACGTCGTTGGTTGGAATTACTCAGCGATTATGATTGTGAAATCAAGTATCATCCTGGAAAAGCCAATGTTGTGGCCGATGCTCTTAGCCGGAAAGAAAGACCCAAACCTTTAAGAGTCCGATCCTTTGGAATGACGCATCAGTTCACCTTTACCATCAAAAATACTCGAGGCACAAATCGAGGCACTCAAGGAGGAAAACCGACCAAGTGAAAAGCTTTATGGTATGCCCGATAATGCAAATGGCTTTGTAAAGAGAGCCGATGGAGTATTATGCTTCAAGGATAGAATGTGGGTACCATTTTATGGCGGGATACGAGAATTGATTATGCATGAGTCGCATAAGTCAAAGTATTCTATTCACCCAGGTTCTGATAAGATGTATCGGGATCTCAAGAAACTTTATTGGTGGCCGGACATGAAAGCGAAATTGCCACGTAGCGTTAGCTAATAATGCCTTACTTGCTCTAAGGTAAAAGTTGAATATCGAAACCTTCGGTTACTCCAACAACCAGAAATTCCCCAATGGAAATGGGAACGCATTACGATGGACTTCGTCACGAAACTTCCTAAGACATCTGGAGGTTACGACGCTATATGGGTAATCGTCGATCGTCTTACCAAATCAACCCATTTCATATCAATTAGAGAGACTTATTCCATGGAACAACTTACTAGACTTTATGTCAAGGAAATAGTCTCAAGGCACGGTGCACCAATTTCCATCATTTCCGACAGAGATAGTCGATTCACTTCAAACTTCTGGAAATCATTACAAGTTTCATTTGGAACCAAATTAGAGATGAGCACAGCATATCATCCACAAACCAATGGTCAAAGTGAAAGGACAATTCAAACATTAGAAGATATGCTGAGGACATGTGTAATTGATTTTGGAAATGGTTAGGCAAATCATTTGCCATTGATCGAATTCTCGTACAACAATAGTTATCACACCAGTATAAAAGCGGCACCATTGAGGCACTCTATGGTCAAGGTGTCAACCACTTATTCACGGGTCAAAACCAGGAAAGTTTAACTCACAAGTCCATAAGTCATTCATGAAACAACAATGTGATCGTACAAATCAAAAATCAGTTACAAATAACAACATATAGCTAGATAAGCTACGTAGATATACGACGCAAAATATTGGAAGTATGTTCCATAAGTCGCAAACCATTAGAATTTCAAGTTGGCAACAAATATATGTTCAACGTCCCGTCTTGGAAAGGCGCGGTACGATTCAGAAAACATTGGACGACCCCGATGCGACCCAAATATCCTCACCTTTCACCGTAACACCGTAGGACTAACATGGACTCAATTCGGGATCTAATTCCTTTTTGGTTGGGCTTAATGTGACAACTCATAATTTCAGGTCATTTTACAAACTTCAAAAGTTTCACTATTTCATCATTTATCGTAAACTACGCTATTTGTATCAAATTCGCAGTAACTCTAAATGGTTTAGTCGCGAATTCATGAACCATCATTCAAGGACATTTCATATAGACTAGGTTTAGTCTACATATCATTAGCATCATTATCATCATTTCAGTTCATGCTTGGATTTGCATTTTTCGTTAAACGTTTATTTTCCTATTAAATAAACGCTATCGCGTAAACATTATTTTGAAACATTTTATCCGACACTTCCAAAAATTATTCTAATATATTTTTATACTCCTTTTAAGACTATAAAAATTATATCATTAGTTTACCCGATGTTTTCAATTTATTTTGTATATAAATTGTTAGGTATAAATATTTACGACGGTTTTCGTAAATTCAACACGATAAATATTTATTCACTCAATACTTGTGAGAAATGTATTTTTATAATTTTTATAATTTCAATACATTTTATTTTGTCCCGTTAAAATCTATTTTTAGTTAATGCTACAATTAATACCTATTCTTACCTACAAGTTACACAATACCTATCAAATAATACATTTACTTAACAAATAATACACTTAATCATCAAACTCATCCAACCCTCCCCATTTCTACCCATAACCGCCACACCTACCCCCCTTAGTCACCAATAGTTGTCAATTTGGTTTTTAACACTTCAAATTACACCTACACTTATATTATTAGATATTTGCATAAAACACATACATCACACCATTCTAAGGTGAAACAAGAGAGAATTCTCTCCATTTTCTCTCCATAAATCGTCCAAGGTCAAGAACAAGAAGAAACATAATATTTTTCATGATCCAAGTGATTATCAAGCTCTACTAGTAATCTATTTCAAGGTTTTGAAATAAAAACCTATAGATTTCATGATCTTCATAACTTTTTCATATTCATCTTTTTGTTATTTCATCATTTTTGCAAGAAATCATGCATGTTACATATGAATTTATACCACTTTTAATGTTTTTATTACTTATATTGAAATATGATCATCCTATAAATTATCCCTTGTAACATATCACTTTTGGTGATGTCTAGGAACCCATGACACCCTAAGAAGGTGTATGGTAGGATTTGAATAGCTTCGGAGTTGTTTTGAATTGGTTAGAATAGGTTTTGCGCGATAAAAACTCATATCGACAAGTTTAATTAAGGGTCTGTCCATATTTTTGAATTCTGGAAATTTCGACAGTGAGTAAAAATTATTGGCCTAGATATTCAGAAAATATACTTTAAAACGAAAACGTGGCCGCTTGAATGGATTAAAACGGAGTTATAACGAAGAAGTTATGCTATTTTCAAGTTTGACGCGTAAAAATATTTGTTTCAGAAAATTCAGCATGTAATCTCGACTTTTTACGAGTCAAAAATGAGTCTTAAGCGCTATAAAATGTGTCGACTTATCAAAAATATATTAGTATATATTATTACGATTCCTAGGACATATAAAACGAGAAAACTAACTTGTAACGATTAAATTACACCCGATTTAACAAAGTTGCCGTAACTTTATTATATAAGAAAAACTAATATATTTCTATTAGACAAACCTTACGGCAACAAGTGACCATGTTGAGGGTCGTTTCTAATATTGACGTAGTACTTTTTGTAACATGATATCTTCTAGTAAAAGTAAGCTCGCCAAGAATATTTTCCAAAATGTCCGACCGTTTGTCAAGCGGAGTTGTAACGAGTAAAATACGGTCACTTAAACTTTGCCGAAAACCATCCTTTAACAATATTCTGGACACAAGTACCCTACTTTACCTATATTTTTCTGCATGATCGAGACCTCTAGGACGAAAACTTAAATGCTAAAACTTTGAGATAATGATACAAGCTTCCCAAAACCGTTGAGTTCCTTTCCTAACACTCGACGTGCACCATTTTACGACTAGCTTTTCGAGGCCGTTTTGTCACTTTCATGAAATTTCGACGACATTATTTTACTTACTAAAAGTTATAATTTCATTAATAAATCATTAAATGATTATCGTAAGATATCATTTCAACGTAAATACTTGTAAAGTATTTTATAACATGACGAGATGTCATAAACATATATTTCGACGATAAATTCTATTTTCAAAAGCGTACAAGTGGTATAGATTTCGTATGAGTTTGCATGCACGACATTACATCATAACTTATCATAGAGCATATTATTCATAATAGGTCACGGTCGAGGTTGCGCTCATTTCAAGAGATTGCCATTACATCATCATTATCATTGCAACATGTGAGTTTTCATAGCCCCGATTTATTCAAGTTTTTACTTTATTTCAAACCTACGGGGAGAATACATTGCACATCATTTTTATTACGATACCAAGTGTATCAAATTCATTACATTGCTTAAGTTACCTCATTGCCAGCTAAATGTCCCCATTTCATAATCATGAACCGTTAATTTCATAGAAGCGTGAGTGAGTGGATAGATCTATCGAGGGTGACACCTCCATCCGGGTTGGTGGATTCCAACCGGACGGATGCATTTCATTTCATTATCATTATTTGAGTTGTTAAGCAAAACACTCTGTTAGCGAACATCACCAAGCTTCGGTGTCATGTGCTTAAGCAATTGTATCATTTTTGTGACATCATTGTCATACATAACTTATACTTGTGGTAGTCGTATCAAACATATACATAAATTCTATGAACTCACTCAACCTTTGTGTTGACATTTTTAGCAATGTATTTTCTGGTAACTAAGGCATTCACTTCATGGCATGCATGTGGACATATCATAGAGTCGTGGTGACGACGCGTCTCACATGGGATTTATACACTTTAAAAACATCGTTTGACTTGTACCAAACTTATTTTCCGCACATGTTGATTTTCATTTGGGACCTATACTTGTAAACTCTGATTGTTTTATTAAATCAAGCGATGTATTTTCCAAACGACACTTTAGGTCGTTCAATATAACTGTGATTGTGATGCTATGACAGTCAACCCCTAGGAATTCCATTCCGCTGCAAAACAGGTAAGTAGGGGGTGTGACACATTCCATGTTTATTCAATATTTCAAGAGCATATTTGGATTGACTTAAGAAAATACCACGGGGTGATTGATGAACTGATGTGCTCACTGTTGGAATCACTCCCAAACTAAATTACAAGTGTTAGTAATTAATATGTAATAGTTAGCTTAATTAGGCCTTTATGTTTGTTATTATGCTAAGGCTTATGTAGAAGGCCCATAAGCCTTGGCCCAAGCCTAATAAGGAAAGGAAGGGACTAGGAGTGTTGCCCTAGCTCCCTCTCCTATAAATAGCCTTGTAAACCTTCATTTGAAGGTTGGTTGTTCACTTTTCTCATTCACTCTAAGCATAAACCTTTCTTCATTATATTCGTGTGTTTGGCTAAAGTGTTCATCTGATCTCTCTTACCTTATTTCTTATATTGATGCTTGTGTTACAAACATGGTGACCTAACAGTGGTATCAATCGCCAAATAGTTGGGTGAAATTTCTTTTGTTTTTGAAGTACTTTTCTCTACGCGTAACTCTCGGTACTCAAACATTCAAA
>OU343221.1:84471642-84497482 GCA_910596185.1 Chrysanthemum makinoi | reverse complement strand
CGAATCAAAACTCAAATTTTTTCACTTTAAAACTCAAGACTCTTACACTTTAAAGGTTATTTGGTGATAAAGTTTAAGTTTTTGGCATAAAGTTTGCTACTTTACGTGTGGAGAAGGTTTTTTAAGCTTGGTTTAATACGTGTAGTTCTGTCTACGCGTAAGGTGTATAAGGTTTTTTGATCATCAAGTTTCACACTTTTGTGTTATTTTGGTGATATTAAAGCTTTTTCATCATAAAAATCTGGTTTTGAAACACTTTTGGGCAGAAATCTTAGTTTTGGCATTTCTTACGCATAACTAAACCCTAGTTGTTACGCGTAAGCATTTCAAAGTTTGATCTTCAGTGTTCTTGATTTACTCAATGTTTTCTTGCTTGGATAAGCCTGAAAACACTTTGACTTTGGATATCTTCTACACTGGATAAAAGTAAAGGATTTTTGGGATAAAACCCAAGTTTTATACCTAAGCAAACACTTACGCGTAGACTATTTACGCATAAGCATTTTCTTACGCCTAAGCCTTGTCTTACGCATAAGCATTCTACTACTAAGCTTTTGTTTTACGCATAAGCTAAGGTTTACTTAACCCTACACGTAAGCTAATCCTACGCGTAAGCTCACTTCTTAAGTGTAAGTTGGTGTTTTTACGCATAAGGTTATTTCTTTTCCTAAGCTTGATTTCTACGCATAAGCATTCTTCATCAACAAAGTTTCATTCGACTACAAAGATCCATTTTTCAACACAAGTTTCAAGATATCTCAACCACCATACTCTAACTACTTCCCTCATGTGTATCCTCAACAACAACAACAACAACAACAACAACAACTCAATCAACAACAACAATTTTATAAACAACTACAACAAAAACAACAATTTCAACAACAATTTCCTCAAGGAGCAATTCAACCACAAATGATTCAACCACCCCCTAGTCTTCAAGTACAACCTTACACAAACTTTCACAATCAACATCCATCCAGGAATACTATGAAGGAACTGTCTTGGTTTGGCAAGATGTGTGAAGCTTTAAGCAGCCAACAATCCATACATGAAGTTGGATCACTTGATAGACCTCCAATGCTCACTCCCGGAAACTATGATCAATGGGTGATAAGGTTCTTTAGATTCTGTGATCTAAAGAAACCACATGGAAAGTTCTTGAAGAAGGTCATCATGGAAGGTCCATTTCAGATGCCTACTGTCATTGTACCCGGAGATCCAAATGCTAATCCACCAAGAGGTGATGTCACCAACGTTGCAAATCTTAATGAACTCACTACTGATCAACTTCTACACTATGAAGCAGATGAACTTGCAATACAATATATCCTATTGGGATTACCCAATCCGATACTTCGAAGTGTTGATGCTCAAAAGACTGCCAAAGCAATGTGGGAGCATATTCATCTTCTCATCGAAGGCACATAACTCAATCAAGAAGACATGGAATCCAAAATCTACTTGGCTTATGAACACTTCATGATTGAACCCGGAGAGACATTAGAGTCATATCATCATCGATTCTCAGATATCATCAATGACTTGGACAAACACAACATCATTATGCCAAGAATTGCTGTCAACACTAAGTTCCTGAGTAGCCTTGGTCCTGATTGGGAAAAGTATGTCATTTTCATCCGTCAAGCAAAAAATCTTCATCATGCTACATATGGATTGTTGTACGACTATTTGAAGCCCCACCAAAAAGAAGTTGAAAAAGAAAGGGTTATCCGTGGACTCCCGGTCTAACCTTCACTTCCGGATAATCAACAATTAGCTTTGTGGGCTCAAGCTTGTTATCCTCAATTCCCGACATTACAAATTGTCTTCACAAATACTCCAAAACCAACTACAATAATTACACCATATGATCCGTCACAACACCAATCTCAAGAAACTCAATTGGTTCCATACAACAACAACACTGATCAAGCACTTTACAGTGAATCTAACGAGGATACAGAAGCTTTCGATGCATTGCAACAAGGGTTTGTCATGATTGCTAGAGCCTTCGGCCGATACTCAAACAAATCCAACAATCGCATTCGTACCTCATCAAACACAAGGAATCAGGCTGTTGTTAACAATGGACGTGTTGAAGTTCAGAATCGTGGTAATGTTTGTCAGATGGGTGGTGGTCAAGGGTTTAATGCTATGGGAAGAAATAACATGGGTGCTCCACAACAACAAAGGGCTCAAGTGGTTGAACAGGGAAATGCTCAGAATGGGGTTAATGGTCTTCGTGTTATAACTCAGTAATGAGAAGGGTCATCTGGCTAATGCATGCCCAAAGTCGAGGACAAGAGGCAGCGCTTATCACAAAGAGGCTTTACTCTTGGATCTTAAGGATGAAGCGGTGAACTCTTACTAACAAGGAACAGAGCTTCATGGCAAATGCAGATTCTGATGATGATATGGAGGACTTGTAGGCTAATGCAGCAGTTATGTTGATGGAAAACATGCACGAACTCCACATGAGTGACACAGCCCAGTGGTATGACACTAACGGCTTGTCTCATTACGGATCAAACCATATTCATTACTGATATGATATCTCCGCCTACATTTGTATCCGACGAGGATCATAGTGTTCAACATGAGCCATCTACATCTCATTCCGAAGATAATCAAATAGATCATGTAGTTATATTTGACGATCAAGATGACCTTATGGGTACCATTGATAATCAAGTTGACTCCGTGGTTATACTTGAGGATCTGACTAATGATCATGTTAAGACTCACGTCGAACAAGCTAATCTTCCGTCTGAGCTCATGACCTTACTTAAAGACCAAGAATCTCACCTGGAAATATGCAAGGACATCAATAAGCAATTAAAAGACAAAAATGCACTATTAACTAAGGATAATGAATGCTTAAAAAATCAACTCAATATTTTTCAAACTCAAGAAAAACGTGAAAAAGGTTTTGAAGTTGCTTTTTCTAAATCTTACCAAAACGAAAAATCATTAGAACAACAGATACGTGATCTAGTCGCATCTAAGAATGCTTAGCTGTCTCAAATAGAACAACTGAAATATGATCATAAACAACAACTTAATGCTCTTACTTTGGAAACTCAAAAAGCCAAGTCTGAGTTGTTAACTTGTCAAAAACAGTTCTCTGAGTACAAAAAGCATTCAACGAAACGAATAGTTAACTATCTTGAAGAAATTGTCGACTTACAAAACAAAATCAAAGAGTTTCGAAATGTTGTTTATAAACACGGTGAGTCAATCACAACTATTCAAAAGTTTACTTTTAAACCAAATCCAAATGGATATGGACCGAATCTTGCCGATTACAAACCAAAGTTTTCAAATAGAGCATTCAAACCAACTCCTGAAGTTTACAGTGCAGAACATAGAATTGATGATTCCATTATGAGTGTTGTTGAATATAATCGTCAAGAGGAATTTGATGTAGATGACGAGAGTCGGTCAAAAATGGAAAATGTTGTTTATAACAAATCATTTAACTATTCAAAAGCCGTTACTTTTGTCACACAATAGGATAATACTAACACACCTTGGGTTATCACACCTATCTCTGAGTCTTCTAATGTTGGTCCCCCAACACAATGGTGCACAAATTAATGGTCCTTTACCTTCACTCAGTGAAGTTAAACCTAAAATCGAAAGTTGTCAAGCTATTAAATACTTTGAACTTTTCTTATCTGACATCAAACTTTTGGAACGTGAGATTGAATTTCATTCTGAAATAAAAGTTGAACATTTTCAATCGCCTCTGGCGCGAGAACAAAGAGATATTTTTCTAGAAAAGAATTTTACTCCATGTTCAAAATTTGAAAAATTGTGCATTATATTGGGAAAGGGACTTTCACAAGGAACTTGGTCTTATGAAAAGAGTTTTCGAGCAAACAGAAACATCGATTTCAAACACTAAACGTAAAAAGAAATTGTTAAGAAAAGATGTTGATCGACTCTTGGAAGCTGTTATCTGTGCTGATATCAATAATCTTGTGTTACTACATTCTGTTGCATATGCATTTGATTATATCTCTGGCACGATTCTGTTGATATTGTTGAGAATATCGATAATGTGCCTCAGATCGAGTCTTTAAAAATTGAAAATGAACGTTTGATACATGAGCTTTCAAATGCAAAACGTCGTCTTCAATGGTGTCAAAAGGATTGTCAAAATCGAGAACTTGCTTTACAAAACAAAATCAACAGTTGCGTGCCAAATCTTCTGATCCTAAACTTGAGCAACTGGATGATCAAAACGTGTCTTTAAAATGTCAAATCTCAAAATATGAACAAGAACTTGCAAAAGTTAAAAAGGAATATGGTGTCATATTTTATTTACTCAAACAGACTCGTGATGAAGCATCAAATGAACTTGATCATTATCTTGCACACACTAAGGAAGTCATGAATGTTTATGGAAATCTTCGTTCTGAAAATCAAGATTTGTTGCACACTATTATTGAGTTGAAAGATAAGTTAGGAAAGTATGAACAAGTTAAGATTAGTAACACTAAGGTACTTGCACCTGTAACACTTTGAAAAAGTGACACCATAATGCCTAATGTCAATCCACAAGATACTAACGTGCTTCCTTCCACTGCAACGGGACTAGTTACTTCTTTTCCCAACGCTTGCACATCACAGCTTAAGAGCAAATCAACGAAGAATAGGAAGTTGTGACGTAAGAAAAAAATAATAAAGAATGTTGAAGTAGAAGAACACCCTAGGACTTTGAATAAAACTCAAGTTGCACCCACTTTAGATATTGCATCTAACAAATGTAATGAACAAAGTGATGTAACGAATGTTGAATCTTTAAGTACTCTTAATGTTTTGTTTGAAGCCTCTTGTGTTGGTTGTCGTAAAAGCATGTTTTCTGGTTTTCATGATAAATGTGTTGCTAAGGCTATCTTGAATCGTAAGCGGAATAATAGAAAACGGAATACCTCTAGGCCCACTAATGCTTCTAAGTCTGTGCTAGGTAAACCACCCTCTAGTGTTCCAACTACGATCATTGAAGTACCCATAGAACCCCCTTCACATCCTAGGAAGAACTTATCACCTAGTGAATTCACTAAGACCAAAGCTAAGACTAGTTGGAGATGGCAGAAATTGTGACATAATACACTTGGATTTAAATGTATACCTAATATCATTGATATGTATGTTTCTACTATAACTGCTTCGGAACCCTCTAACTCTTCGGGTTCCACATCTACTTCTATTCCATCTGTGTTGTCTGTGTGTAATGCAGGTGATACAGATCATCCTTTGGATTGTTGATAGCGGATGTTCCCGACACATGACAGGCAATCTCAAACTATTATCAAACTTTATTGCAAAGTTCATTGGCACTGTTAGATTCGGGAATGATAACTTCGCAACTATCATGGGCTACGGAGATTACATCAATGGCAACATCAAAATTAGCAGGGTTTATTATGTGGAAGGCCTCGGTCACAATCTCTTCTCAGTTGGTCAGTTCTGTGATGGAGATTTGGAAGTTGCTTTTCGGGAGAAAACTTGTTTCATTCATGATCTACAAGGAAACGATCTTATGTCTGGCACCCGCAATTCAAGTCTTTACACAATCTCAATGCAAGACATGATTGCTTCATCTCCCATCTGTCTACTTTCAAAGGCAACATCTACAAAATCTTGGCTATGGCACCGTCGTCTCTCACATTTAAACTTTCAAAACATAACCAACCTTGCTCGATACAAACTTGTTGAAGGTCTCCCAAGATTCCGATATTCTAAAGATCACCTCTACTCAGCTTGTGAACAAGGGAAAATCACTCGTGCTCACTTTCCTTCAAAGATGGAACACAGCTCACAACATGTGCTTCATCTTCTTCACATGGATTTGTGAGGCCCGATGCGCGTGCAGACGATTAATGGCAAACGCTACATCTTGGTAATTGTAGATGACTACTCAATATGGACTTGGGTTTATTTTCTTCGAAGTAAAGATCAAGCTCCATAGATGATCATCACCTTTCTCACGAAAATTCAAGTTCAGCTCCGGAACACAGTCAGACAAATTTGAACAGACAAAGGAACTGAATTTGTGAATCAAACTCTTCGTGCATTTTATGAGAAAGTGGGAATTGAGCATCAAACATCTATTACATGTACACCAAAACAAAACGGAGTTGTTGAAAGACGAAACCGTACGTTAGTGGAAGCTGCAAGAATAATGTTAATTAATGCTAAACTTCCAGATTACTTGTGGGCTGAAGCCATGTCAACTGCATGCTACACTCTAATCGCTCAATGATTACCAAGCCACAACAAAACACCTTTTGAGCTTATCCACAACCGAAACCGAATCTCAAACACTTTCATGTATTTGGATCCCTTTGTTATCCGAATAATGATCGTGATGACTTTGGTAAGCTCAAAGCCAAAGTTGACATTGGAGTCTTTGTAGGATATTGTGAAAACTCTAAAGGTTACCGGATCTGGAATCGCTTCGTAAGGGATATTATGGAAACGATTCATGCAAATTTCGATGAGCTTACAGAAATGGCTTCTGAGCATAACAGCTTGGAACCTGGTCATAACCGTTTAAATTTCCCTTAAACCTCATCATCAGCTCAACCTAGTTTACAACTAACTCGACGTCAAATGGAATGCGCTATTTGCTCCTCTATTTAGTGATGATATTGATGAACGTGGTGTATCCAATGTTTCCCGCTCAACCCCGATCAAAATCCAATATCTAATACACCGCTACAACAACTACTATTGAGGAAGCACCACCGCTTGATTCTACAACAACAGTTGATCAAACCGCATCCAACGACGCGAACCGGTGATGATCTTCCTCAAAAATGAAGTACCCCACCGCAGATTATGATCCAAATGCGTTCTTCAATCCGCTGCTAATGAAACTGCCACACCACGAGCGAATCATCTACAAGCCATTTGAATCCTCCTAATCTGCAGAATGTATATCAACATCAACCTTCCACACATCGCTTGGATCTAAAGACCATCCTCTTGAAAACATTATTGGTAACCCGAATCAACTCGCCAGTAACTAGACAACGCCTTCATAATAGCGGTGAACATTGCATTTATGCACTCACCGCTCGCCAATCTGAACCTAAAACATTAAAGATGCAATGACCAAAGACAACTGGATTGAATCCATGCAAGAAGAACTCAATCATTTTAAAAGTATTGAAGTATGGGAATTGGTTGAAAGGCCAACGGAGGTCTACGTCATTGGTCTCAAATGGATTTGGAAAAACAAATTGGATGCTGAAGGAACCGTAATCAGAAGTAAGTCACGCGTCGGTGGCTAAGGGTTATACATGAAGAGGGTATTGACTTTGAAGAATCATTCGCTTCACTGCTCGTCTTGAGGTCGACGGATTTTTTCGGCGTTACGCTTACATGAACATCACCGCTATCGGATGGATGTCAAAACCGCTTTCAATGGACAATTAAAAGAAACGGTCTATGTTAGCAAGCCAGAAGGATTCGTTGATCCAGAGTTCCCAAATCACGCCTACAAACCTAAGAAGGCTCTCTACGGTCTCAAACAAGCCCTCGGGCGTGGTATGATAAGTTATCATCCTTTCTTATCGCCAATAATTTCATAAAAGGTTCGGTCGACCTCGACACACTTTTCATACAATATCACGGGCACACATTTTAATCGCTCAAATTTAAGTGGATGACATCATTTTGGGTCAACACATCTAAAGTACTCAAACGCTTTTTCAAAACTTATGAATAAACATTTTGAAATGTCCATGATGGGTGAACTTACGTTCTTTCTAGGACCGTAAGTTCATCAATCACCCCGTGGTATTTTCTTGAGTCACCCAAATATGCCCTTGAAATCTTAAAATAAAATGGAATGCAAAATCAGGACACCTATGCCACTCCAATGGCACATACCAAGAAACTGGATGCCGATTTGCATGGGAAATTGGTTGACCCTACCAAATACCGAAGTATCATTGGGTCCCTCATTTATCTAACGCCGATGGGCCGATATTGTCTTTGTTGTATATCTTTGCTCCCGTTATTAGTCGAGACCAATCGAAACCCACCTCTCGAGGCTAAAAGAATCCTCCGATATATCATGGAACCATTAACTTGTGGATCCGTATCCGGGATTCTCGGTTTTGAACTAATAGCTTTCGCATGATCAATGAAGGTTGCTTAGATTCTTGAAAAGTACTTCGTGAGCTTCACAATTTCTTGGTGATAAACCGTGTCATGGCAATCTAAGAAGCAGGATTGTACATCGTTGTCCTCAACTAAAGCGTAATATGTAGCCATGTCAGCGTGTTGTGCTCAAGTCATTTGGATGAGAACACAACTCAAAGACTATGGTTACGATTTGACCAATCCAATGTATCTGCGACAATCGGTGCCATTGCTATCTCGCAACTCGCTCAACATTCAAAATCAAAGCACATAGATCTTCGATATCATTTCATCAAGGAGCATGTGGAAAAGGGTACCGTTGTATTATACTTTGTGGGTACTGAATACCAACCTGGCGATCTTCTCAACAAAGCCTTAGCTCCTCGCTAGGTTTAATGAGTTGGTCCACCGGATTGGTATAATCGTGTTTGACTCCGGAGGAACTGGATGAACTTTTAAAACATTCTTAAAACCACCAAACACCAAAACATCTTTTGTAAATATTTTCAAAACAAAATACAAAAATATAAAAATGAGAAAACTACAAAAATATTCTTCTATCTATATTTTTTAACATGGCAAGTAAAATCTTCCCACAACACTTTACTCTTTCAAAATTCAGTATTTTCTCGGTCAAGTGTTGAGGGGGAGAAAGTAAACATTTTTCGGTTTCATAAAACCTTGTACTTGCATGTTATCTTATTCCGGTTGTTTCTTTGATCATGGTGGTCACAATTCTGGTTTACTGACACTCCCCGGACACAAATTTATAAAATTTCATTATTTCTTAAGTCAAGGGGGAGTGTCGTTAAGTTTCTTTCCAAATATCATGTTTTTGCGTAACCAAAATGGAAGTTATGGACTAAGAATGAAAATGGTTGAGGTGGAGGGACTAAGATTGCCAAAAGCTTAAACTACTTTTTAATAAAACTCTTCACCTAATTTTTCAAAACACATTTATTTCATATCATTTATTACTCAACCACCAATCTCACGCCTAACATTTCATACACAAATCTGTGCTTTGAACTCCAAATTTGTAAGTGGTTTCATGATCTTAACATGTTTACAAACAATGGTTTTTGATTTCATTTACATCCAACGGCTGGATTGTGTGGTTGGATGATTCTTGTGTTCTACGCATATGCGTATGAACACAAGATCATCATTTGTGTGATTGTGATGTTATAATGATGTCAAAATGTTCAAAACTATGTGCCATAACCATTTCTATTTACCAAATCTACCCAGAAACATAAAATGATCATTTTTCTAAATTAGGGTTCATACACTTAATTTGGTCGTTTTCATTTAAGAGTGTTTCTGGTCAATTAGAAGGTTAAGAGATGTTGTATATATGTTTAATTGATCAAATCTAGGCTTGAAACATACCCAGAATCATCAATTGTGTGTAAATTAAGAATTAGGGCTTATGTTCATACGAATTGGGTATTCTTGATGCAAAAAGATTTTGATGTTAAAACTTGGTTAAAACTTCTCCTTAGATCTCTAAGATATCACAGAAAAGATTTGGTGTCAATCCTATGGATAGATTTCATACTCGTAATTTTTGAATCCTAGGGTTTAAGTCTCTACCCATATGAATATCCTACGCGTAAACTGTTTTGATTGAGACTTCATATTTGAATGAAAGAGATTGAATATGGTGTTAATGGATGTGTTGTGATTCATTTGTTTTAGGTTATTACGCGTGAAATAATCGTAATCAAGGTTAACCGTGTTTCACGATAAGGATCACCTTTAAGAATGTTATGCGTAGAGAAATCTTTACCGTAACCTTTACGCGTAAGGTTCTACAAAGGGGACTACGCCAGATCCCGTGAAGGATATGCTAAACTTGAGGCTTGCATAAGGTTTACCCTTACGAGTAAACCTTACGCCGTAAATCTCCATCATACGCTTACGCGTAAGCCCTATGCTAAGGGATCTTTTTCCTACGCGTAACATTTCTTACGCATAAGTTAAGACTGTAAGCTTTATGCCTACGCAGATGGTTCACTATTTATGCATAAGCTTGCAAATCCTCTGCTAAGCCTTATTTTAACCAAAATTGTGAATTGTTACGCGTGCAAACTTGTAAATAAATAAATCATAACGTCACGAAACCAAAATGTCATTAATAAGCTTAAATGTTTAATAAGTTGTGAAAATAAGTGAAAACTTGGACTTTAGAACTCAAAGTTAATAAATTCACGAAACGTTTCTCGACTACTTTGGACTATTGGACAAACAAGTGACATTGGACTCGTAACATTCGTTAACATATCATATTCAATAAATAGACAATAAAATCAACTTTTGATTAACGTAATGTCTTTCGATATGTTGGTTCTTTTGGCTAAATATCTTTCAGATCACGATATGGACGTCCAAATGGAAAATATTGATGCACCAAATGTTCTCTCAATTGAAGACATCTTCCCAACTGTTACACTATGAAGATTGGAAAGAACAACCTCAGTGGTCGATTTTGAAAACTTCACTTGCAAATGGATATTCTCAAGACTCATCCCTACAAGAATATGCTCACAAACTCGCAATGCATGGAGATTTATATTCACCAATTCCTGCATACGATACAAAAGGTTAAAGGTTAAAGTGTTGTGATGGTGACACTTAACAACAAACAAGTCACCATCACTCCCCGAGATTTAAAGGCTATTCTCCTTCTTCCTACCATCCAAATTACCGCCATTACTCTGCTACTTCAAGAGGTCGCTCTCCAGTTCATGGTCGACATCGGCTATGATGAAGCTGCTGGGATAATCACAAAGCACTCATCAGTGGATCTTAAGAACATTCCTCAGCCATAGAGAACCCTCTACATCATGATTGACAAATCACTTCGGATGTGCAATGATGTTTTGAGCATCCAAGCTCATGGAACTACAAATATTTTGGGCCATGGTCAACATGAATCATATCGAATTTGCAGTCGATCCGGGATGACATGATGTCATACCTTAAAAAGCCTGGCACTAAGATCTCTTACATCAGATACACCAAATTGTTGATCCAAAGGGCTCTAGGGAATAATCCTGATATTCCCTTGAGACTTGATGACCCCAAACATCACACAGTGTTGCTTGAGCCCACACTCAATGTTGTCAGATTTAAGGACTCAACAAAGAAGAAACAAGGTGCGGTATTACCAAATTGCCTTCTCACTGCTGATATCAAAGGACTACAATCGTACACACGTTATTTGGAAGCAGTTGCATTAGGAAAAGTGGGATTCATTGATGAAAAATCGTCTGGTACACTGTAGAAGACCGTAAGAGGCAAGAGACGGAAGTAATTGATAAGCGAAGCACCGAGAGTGACGAAGGTACCCAAAGAGAACTCACACACTCAAGAAGAGAGTTCCTCTCCATCAAGCCATCCCTATTCCCAAACTGAACCACAATCGGGGACGAGGACTCGAAGACACAAACATGAAGAGGTCATCTAGTCCCAGCAACATATGATACACTAGTTGAAAACCTCTAAGTCCCAAAGCCGACAAAGGGAAAACTCCTTGAGCTTGAGCAACGAAGAAGAGAGCTCGAAGAGCCACCGGATGAAGACAGAGACTATAGAAAGAAGCTCAAGAACCTCAGACTTCAACACATTGCCAAAGAGTTCGAACAAAACAACAAACTCGGGCCCGAGGGTCAAGTGGTGGTGCACTATCAACACCAGTCGCGTTAATTAACCCGATAAGGAAACTGGTACCACCACCCACGAACAACAACAAAGGCAACTTGAGGATTCTATTATCTATGACTTTGAGGAACCGTAAAAGGAGAAGTCCAGAAAATTCTCGATGAAGATGTCAAGAAGAAAAGCAAGAAAAGAAGCTCTAGCAAAAGCAAATGAAGAAGCTAGAGTTCGTGCAGAAAAAAGCTAAAGCGAGGAGGAGGAAGCCAAGAATTATCTTCTAGATAGTCCCACCCGTAGCAAGGAACAAACTTCTGAGCCACCAAAGGACCCCAGCCTCATGTCTCATCATCATCACTCATCTTCACTCATCACCTCCACCATCCAAAGCAACCACCGATCCCATCCGTGATCCATTAAGAAGCCGACCGACACTTGGGCATCCCGAGCAAAGGCGTAAGATTGTCAATGCCGCCGAAAAGCAAAGAAATGTAATATTGTTATGTGAAGCCAACCACCATTACGATGAGTCAACCTTCTTCAAAATGGGATAAACCAGATGTTGAGAGAACGGGAACGATTCAAGTTTCTCAACCGAGATGTACAAGGTGAAATGAACAAGACGATTAGGGAATATACTCATAAGTTCCTTCTCGACATCGCTCCTCGGAGTGACAATGGGAGATGTTCACCAGAAAACTCTATCCAATCTCGTGCAGTTGCTAAGCCAAGCAAACAATAAGATCAAAGCCTTTAACAGCTACAATCATCCCAACCGAGCCTACGCCTTTCTTCGATGCATTGGTTTCCAAGCTTGTACTTCAAATGTCAAACGACTGCAACGCTTACCTCAAGAAGGTAAACTGTTTGATGCATTGCTGGATTACCAACTTAAAACGTCATGCAAAGCGGTAGCTGAAACGGCTAAGTGTCCTAGAGATGATGATGATGCGGATAAAGACGAAGAAACGAAACGCAAGAAGAAGTCTGGTGAATCCTCCTCTATGCCACCACCACCCCAAAGGACTCCAACCGAAAGAAGATCTCCTCCACGTTCGACTCCTACAGAGACACCTCTGGATTCTGAGTTACCACCATCAACAGAGAAAACCGGTGATTATTTCGATTACACTGGTGGTGACGATGAAGAGATCCCAGAGGCCCAACAACAACCCACCTCTCCCGCCATAACAAAGAAACAAGAGTCCTCATCAAAGCCAAAGAAGAAGAAGACAAAGACCAATGTTGTCTCATGGCTAGATGACGATACTACCGAAGAATATGACTGGTTTTCTTGACTTGTTGATGCTACTCCCTCATTACCGTAAGGTCAAGAAATGGTAGATGGTCGCCTATGGAGCATGTGAAGCTGATTCAAGAAAAGTTTAGAGTGAAGAAGATGCCTAAGGCTGAGCTAAATAATAAAGAATGATGCCTTCCAACTGCTTAAAGACAACTCAGAAAGTGCGATTGAAGTCGAATACCACCTCGACAACATTGCACGAGCCATGTCGAACAATATCGATTGGCTCAATCCTGAAGCTAACATTGACTTCACAAGACAAGACAAAGCTCCCTACTACACTGATTGGACCAAACCTCTACCAACAATTGGCCAACCGGATCAACCTCAAATTCCATACCGTTATTTCTTCAACAATGACTTTGAGTTTCTTCTACACGGTAGTGATGTGACAAGGAAGTACGCTACATCACTCACATTTCCTTTCCCAGCGGCAATCTACTCTCACAATCCAGCCATCGAGGAAAAAGCCACATATATGTTTTCTAACAAAGTGGAAAAGTATGACCTTGATGTGCTGTATGGGATTCATCATTGGCCCTGAACCGGAAGAATCTTCTAAGCTGCGCCAAAGTTCTCAAGTCTAAAAGGAAATCTATAGTAAAAATGGATCATTGCAATTAAGCATTTTACCCCTGCCGTCGAAGGCGGACTACACATTCCTCAAGAACATTGTGGTCAAAAGAAAAGACGAAGAGGATTATGACTTCTGTGAAGCGGATTTTCGAGATCGCCACTAAATGACATTGAAGATATGTATCTCACTAAGGTGCAAGGACGAATGCGACATTTCTCCACAACTATCCAACGCGAGTACATCAAGTCATTATTAATCTTCATCAGAAGCATTGTGATCCAAGAACGTGTGGAGGACATTGATGCAGGTTTTACTGACCAGGTCTTAATATTTATAGTGTCTCGCTATACCTATGGTCTACCCTAATCCACTAACGGGCAGTGTACCCGGTCGTGTGTAGTGTAGTAAATGGTAAAGCCGAGGTTGTCCCAAGAGCTATGTGTGTTGGATTATTACTAAGTCTAATTGTCACAGAATAATAATGGTTTTGATAGGGATTTAATTAATTAAACTACTAATGCAGAATATAAAGTAAAAGCAAATAAATGGTAAAAGGAAATCAATAGAGGAGTAGTGGTGCTAACCTAGTCAATCCTCCTAGCTAGTTATGTCTACGTCTACCTACTTCCAATTACTTCAGGTGGGGTCAAATTCGAGAGGACATCATTTGGTCAATTCGCCCTAACCTATCAGCAAAGATACCACCACAGAGAAATCAAGCACCCATAAGTCATGTTGTTCCTGGTCCCCTAAGCTGGGTCATTAAGTACCGCTACATGCTAGATTCTAAATAGTGAGTGCCCGGCTGTTAAGAACTTAGACACTACACCCCCCAATTCTTAAGTTCATCTAAACGATAGGTGATCAGTTGGTCAAATCGCACAAGTAGAAAGGGTCGTCAGTTGGTCATATCTTACCCTTCTCATCTCAGTCCACTCACCTAGGGTCAGTTGGTCATATCTCCTAGGAAATTGGCCTCTATCGCCATTCAAAACTACCGAACCAAGGGTGACTACCAAAGAACTATGCATGCATACACTTAGAAATAATTGTAGGAAAGTAAAGGTAAACACAAACAAAACAATTAAGGAATCATAACTAGGCTAGCACCAAATGGTGTTTAGCCGCTCATATTAATCATGCAAATCAATTCAATATTCAAAGGTACGAAATACATGAAATGAAAGTAAAAGAAATATAAAATGCTAAAGCTTATCGTAATGGTGTGACTTCTCCCTTGGAAACAACTCCGTATGCTCCCTTAGACTTGCCTTGAGCTTTTTCCCACGTTCTCAAAGTGTTGTGTGTGGAATGGGATGCTTTGAAATGCTGGAATTAGTGGGGGTATTTATAGGCAGTGTCCGGGTTACGGCGTAACCAATAGAGGAGTTACACCGAACCTTCTATTTCTTCGTAAATGCACTAGATCTGCTAGTTACGGCGTAACCTTATAAGTGGTTATGCCTTAGTCTTCAATAAACTCGCTACGCCGTAGTGATGCAGAGTTACGTGTAAGTATCGCTGGCGTGGAACCTCTTTTGACCTAATGGACTTCTGGTCACTTAATATTACGCACGCAGATCGTGAGATACACGAGTTACGCCGTAACTTCTTCAAAATAGGCATACTGTGATAAATCTTTAGTAATGTTTCCATTTCCGCGTCTCTTTAGCTCCAATGCTCGTAATTTACTTGAAAGTGGAAAACAATGGAAAAAAGCGTAAATCCATATAAATGATATAAATAACGAGCATTATCGGGGGAAATTGACACTTAATATTCAGGACTATTTAATGTTATCAGACATTCAGCTTGCTGTCGAATCTTATAAAAAACGGGTCAATCTCACAAAACCTCAACTAGACCTTCCCGACATCAACCAACTTCCTCAATATACACTTAACAAGAAACCATTTGGGGTATTCTACGTATGAACTACACCACAACTATTTCATGGCGTGTAAAGAGCTTCACAAGTTTGGGGATCACACGCGAAGAAAGTTAGGGACGGCTAGCATACGAGATTGAAAGAGATTCATGACGGCATCGGGACAACCGGCGATGGAATTCGAGGGAGAGAAGGGATGTTAGGAAGCTCATCACATGGATTGATGAAAGGTTGTTCAGAAGGGATCAAATCAGAACCTTGGAGAGTTTCGTTGGTGGTCGACCAAGCATATCTCTCACAGGCTATCAACGTCCAGAACGCATTCTCGGAGTTATTGCTGGTATACCTGAATCTCCTGGTACCCCTTGATCTGTTTTCTCTTATCCTATAATTTGGGTGTGTGATTTATATATGACAATGGCTTGTGCACACATAACAGTGTACAACTCGTACTTGCAATGAAAGGACCCTGTGGTACGCTTCAGTGCCACAATCCTATAAAAGGAGCGAAAGCTTCTTACTTTTGAGTAAAACTTATCAAAACTTTCACTTTTCAAAGTTTTGCTCAAAAGAACAAGTACTTCCCCTTTATGATTTTTTTAAAAACCTCAAACGTTTATATCACTTGTTGAGGGGGAGTATTTGCTTAAAAATATTTGTTCACAAAACTGTTCTTCGTGGTAATCTTCCCACAAAACTCGAAATGGACATATTCGATATCAAAATTTCGTCAAAAACAACATTTATATACCATTTTTGAGGGGGAGAAAAATTATGTGATAAGAAATATGTTGTGAATTGCAAATGAATCGTTGTGCTAAAAAGACTTAACCAATGAATTGACGAGATCTTAAATGTTAGTAACCCGAAAAGACTTGTCCGGGATGGGTAATAATTTCAAACTAGTTCGCTAGTGATGTAAACGTGTCTCGCAAAGGACTTGTCCGACTAGAATGTACCATTCGAGAAACTCTTGGTAGACATGAACTTTGAAGGGTTTGACAACCTTTCGAGGTTTGTCCACACCTTCAAGGTAGTTATTAGAGCTAGTTGTCACCTAAAAGCTGACAATGTAACTCTTTAACTATGCAACGTAACCGTGTCTCGCTGGGGATTGCCTATCTTGAGTTGATCAATTCAAATGTGCGCTTCTCTCACCTGCATATTTGCCAAAATACTTAAGCACGTGTGAGAGGGAGTATTTAGCTAAATTCTAAACTCTCACAGCAGGTACAAAATGCTTTTACTCAGAACCACTTTGAGAGGTTTTCAAGATAATGGTTTTATGGCAACATAGGTTAGTCATGGAGTTATAAGGTGACTAAGGTTAGGAATAACCGTCCTATGATCCGCCAGAGCCGGAGGGATCTACCCAAGGACACCACCAATAGTTAGAATTAGAAGTCTTTAGGTATGATTATAAAAGGAGAAAATGAGAATCGGAGAAAGAAGGAGTTAAAGAATTAAAAAGAAAAGTAAAGAAAAGGGTGAAAATAAATAGCCCTCTAAATTATTCAACTTAGGGCGGCATAACGGTTCAATTCATTATATGCTCGGGTTGTCACTTGATGACACCGGTATTGAAGATCAAAGTCCTCATGGACCCAGTGACGCATGCACTAAACCTTCTTAGCCACTCAAGTTTCTCTCAACAGAAGCTTGTGTCATTCTCATAGGGAACCCTACGTAAACTATCGGCTTTCTCTTAGAGATTGCTAGTATTGAAGAAGGAGACCCTCTCTGTAGTCTCCGCTCAGTAAAAACCAAAGCGCACTATTGAGTCTAGAGCCACGAGATTCATCAAAAGATCTCTTAGGTACACTTGACATTTCATCACTTGTAGTTCAACATTAAGGACGCAAGTGATACATTATCGAGTCCTACACAGATCGTAGCAATCTGTTGAGAACATTTATGAGAAGTTCACACATATGATCCTCAGTGATTGAATGAAAACTCTCGCCAGTGGTCAACATCAAACAGCACGACGGCCAGTCACTTCGGTAGCTTCTTGTGGTTACGCTTAGTGTGTCTCAAACGGTCTACGTCATGGTGATGCTGCTGTACCTCAGTGACTCATCTCGAATCAGAGTGTACTGGTACATCGCGTTATCTCACTTGTAGGAATCCATTCAGAAGCACCCTTTGTAAGAATTAGAGTCATGTTTTCACACTATGTTGTTAACACACTCAAGTTCAAACTTGTGCCGGGATTATTTCTAACCCATGTTTTGTGTTTTCTTCTTATGGATACTCGCGGGTGGAAAAGATCGTGCAAATTATCCACATACTCATACCAACATCAACACTAATTGAAGTTCTTTCAAAAGGCAACACAAAGTCAGAATGATTCTTCGTCAAAGCCAAAGAATCAACAAAGTTTAAAGACTAAGAGAACTACATTAGTACTGAATTCCAATGTTAAAGAGCGTGTGAGCATGTTGGAGAAAGATGTGGAGACACCTGAGCAACGGTTTAACCTGGATGCAGATAACAAAAATATACTATCACTACCATCACAAAGAACAAAGAACAAAGAACAAAGAAAATGATGGCGTCAAAGCTGAAAAACTTCAAAGGAATCAATCTCCCTACACTGGAGAGATTGTTCGAATCAAGGCACTTCTTCTTACAAGAAAGAAGAATATCAGAAGACGTCAAAGCTACTATTAGATCAGCACCTACAACGTTATCACTCATATCATTTATCACCAACACTTAGGGGGAGATTGTTGGAATCACTCCTAAACTAAATTACAAGTGTTAGTAATTAATATGTAATAGTTAGCTTAATTAGGCCTTTATGTTTGTTATTATGCTAAGGCTTATGTAGAAGGCCCATAAGCCTTGGCCCAAGCCTAATAAGGAAAGGAAGGGACTAGGAGTGTTGCCCTAGTTCTCTCTCTTATAAATAGCCTTGTAAACCTTCGTTTGAAGGTTGGTTGTTCACTTTTCTCATTCACTCTAAGCATAAACCTTTCTTCATTACATTCGTGTGTTTGGCTAAAGTGTTCATCCGATCTCTCTTACCTTATTTCTTATATTGATGCTTACATAAACATGGTGACCTAACACTCACCGTACGCAAGTTTAAAAAATTTATAAACACGAATTATCAGGCAATTACTATAAACACATACGAGCAAGTATACTCGTTCGCGATAGCAAACGTGGGTAAGTTGAGATAGTCCCAAGAGATTTGCTTTTGAATTTGTTTTAAAAGATTGGTAACAAGAAAGCTTTGTCAAGGCTCTCTCCAAGAATTATGGTTTAGTGAAAATCAATATTAAGAAACATATACTTGTGTGTAGTCTCTAGGCAATCATAGAAAGTGTTCATGAAGGCTTGGTGTAAACTCTTGATGTGATGCACAAATCATAAGCAAATGATTTCCAACCCCTGGTTTATGTTTTGTAAAATCATTTTAAGAACAATAACATATAGGTAATCCTTTCGGTCCTTATCCAAATGATTATCCTTTAGAAAATCCATTTGTTTGTAAAATGTTCTTATTAAACTCGTTCTCACAAATCTTTCGACCTTCGCGGATGAAAATGTTTCTAGTCTTGTTTCAATAAGTAAACATGGTGGGTGTCAATCACCATATCCCCATACTAGTTTGTCACTTAACTTTTTGGAATAAAACACAAGAGAAATCCTTTCGGTCATTTTTCTTAAAACATGTTTTACCAACAAATCAAACAAGACTAGTAGTTTTCTAACAAACTCATTTAAACAAGATCATATACATACATCACATATATGAACACTAGTATGATTTCCTACATCCTTACACACAAGTATATTCAAGAATTACTCCATGACAATCATAACAAAACACAAGTAGTAACAAGGTAATTCAAATAATTCAAGAGAATAGAAATTCATCATAAGTTCCATAGAATACCTAAGCTTTTGGATTACAAGAAGTAGAAATTGTGGAATATAGCAACCAATATTTCCAATCGCCTAGCTTAACGTTACAACTCGAATGACCAAACAATGGATGAGAATCTCTCCAACCTCCCCGGACGCGTTTTACGCAGAGAACAAGACTTTTGGGATGAATAATAAGAGTTGGTAATAGCTTTGGTGTAAACTATTACACTTTGGGTTGTGTCACGCCTAGACTACTAAGTCTAGGTTCATTATATAGCTAAAGAACCGTAAGTAGCCGCTAAAAACGTCCCATACAAGTTAATACAGAAATGATCGCCTCCAATGATTATGGGGAGTTAAGGCAACATTAAATGACAATTGGTGTAACTCGTGGTTAGGCAAACAGATTGGTTGAGGAGAAACGGACCTGTTACGTTGTTGCCCACTAGCCCAACCGATCGGTTATGGCTCCAACCGAACGGTTCCTCTTGTACTCACAAATTTGATTTTTGTTGACTTTTCTTGATTTCGCCTTTTCTTTGTTTTCACGATGATTTCCAGGCGATCTAAACTTGATCTTTACTTGTTGTAGATACTTAGAAATCATTGTGCTTCCTAATCATTGAGTCCAAGAGCTTCCTTACTTGACTTCCTTCCTGAATTCTCCAAATGTGCATGAAATCTTCATTTCTTCATCTTTTGCGATACCCTACTACATTCATACATACACATCTTTTGCACTTTTGCAATAGTTATGAGTAAATGTAGCCGATTATCATACACAAAACCAACAATAACGCTACTAAAAACATGTTCAATTTGAGCGTTATCAAATTCCCCCATACTTAAGTTCTACTCGAGTAGGTCTAAAATTTGCAAAAATTGATTTCAATGGTTTTGATACCGTGGTTCCGAAAATTTTAACAATCATCTCAAAATAAATAATTATTAATTTGCTTTTAATATGTGAAAACTTTAAAATGAACCAAATAACTTTAGATAACACAACTAAACACCACACGAATGATTTTAAGAATTCACTCAACACTTATATATTGGTGGGTATGTGTAAATCACTCAATGCCTAGTCATGATCAATGCTTTTTACCATAAGCTTGTACAAGTATCAAGACAAATAAAATAAATTCATCAAAGAGGGCTTTTATTCAGGTTATAACGATAAGGCTTTGGGTTTATAAATGGTATGGATAAGGCATGGGATGGTTTATGAAATTGGTGTTAAAAGAAAAATACAGTCAAGTCTAAACCTCCATGTTGCTTGTAACGCCCCAACCCGACAAGGGTAAAGGAATCACAAGTAATGGTGTCATATCAAAGCAAACATAAACATCCAAAAGAAATCTTAACATAAATGCGGAAATAATTCAAGTCAAAACGACTTCAATACATAGGTCCCATATAGGAAAAATAACTCCAACAAAATATATGAAATAATAAGTCTTAAATGGCATCATAAGATCAAAGCTAAATAAACCCGTCTCTAAGGTAAGTCCACTCATGCACTCATCCCAAAGCAAAACCCAGCTCCAATGCTTAAATACACGCGGAAGAAAAGAAAATGCTGGAGCTTCAAAAAGCCCAAATAACAGATATGCAAGCAAAGCTTAATACTAAACGATATCGAATATGAAATATAATAAACGAAAGATAGCAAAATCATAATCATTTTCAAAGTATAAATCAGATTTTTCAAATAAAGTTTATAGTTAACTATCACGAGCCCTGTAAAACAAATATCGATCATAATCATATTCTCATGAGGCAACATTTCTCGTAAGGCAACATTTCTCGTAAGGCAACATTGTAGGGAGACCTACCAGAGTTATGAAGGACGGCATGCACGCAAGATCAATCATCGATAACATATAACAGATAACGATAACGTGATCTAGGATGCATCCATATGCCCCGTTTACGCAGATATTGGTCATATAACATAACTTGAGCTCATAACAAATAACGATAAGGGACGGGCGTAACATCACTCTCATCGCCTCTAGAGTCATGTCGAGGTGCATCATCGACACGGACATGGAACCCCCATGACTAGTGAAATATTTGGCTCGGGTGTCAAACAATCTTAGGTCAAATCGTAATGTCATAAACCCATAGATCATATTTTATCGTAAGGTTATTCATATTTTCAAAATCGAGTTTTCATATCATATAGTTCAAAATCGATGTTTCATAATTCAAATCGAGTTCGTGATAAGCGTTCTCAAACAAAACGGAATGGGGTTCATAGCAAAGGCTTAGGAAACCCTAATAGAAAAGCTAACTAAAGAAAACGTTAAAAGGAACCTTCATCAAAAGGTCGGAATATCGTATCTTATTCCAAAGCAAATGACCAAAAGCGAAAATACGGAAAGCAAAGGATTACTCCTTCTTCTCGTAACCTATACACATTAATCTTGTTTTACATGTTATTTATGATTCCATAATTGTCGAAATGATCTTTTAATGTTTGGTGTTTATACTTAGAGTATTCAGTGATCTTAATAATTTAGAGATTTATGATTAAATGAGACTTAAGTGTTTTATAATTAATATCGTAGATTAGGGTTCATTATGTCATTTATTAAAGTTTAGGGTTAAATGTGAAAATAGTTTAAACGTCATAACTCACACATGAAATAACTAATTAATATAATTAGCTTCAAACCCTAATCGACTCTCATTTATGTTCTAGGGTTTTCTCATTCTTTTAATATCACATCAATGTGCATTTACTTTATCTGTTACGTCATTTAATGACTCATTACTCTTGTTTATTTACTCAACACATTCATGACTTAACCATACGTTACTTATACACATATTATACGTCAACTTTTATATCCATGCACGTTTATGATTTCTTGTGACACACAAGTTACTTATTACTCGGATTAATTACACATCTACACACACATGCACAATATTTTAGACTAGATAATGACCACGCATTTTACGCATATCCACAAACTCACTTGACTTATAAACGACGATATGAGACACGGTTCACAAACCATTTATTGTTCGGCTTGCATTATTCGGTTCACACTTCAAACTAGGGTTTAGGTTTACATGATCTTTACTCGTTTAATACTTGTTTAAAACTTTTATATGGTTCTGCTTTTACATGTAGGGTTCGCCTAATAGGTTTTACGCAAAACTCTAGCTCTCACCTACGCATTCTTTTACATATTCAAGTTGTCATGTTTTTATCTTATGAAACATATACATGGTTCAGTTCTTATATACATATGGTTCGGTTCTATGGCTCAACATATATCTATGATCCGATTTAATAATATCGTGATTACATAACATGTTCTTTAATAATTATGAGGTTCAAGTCATTACGGTTTGTTTTGTTTGGTTACAATTTGCCCGCCACAAAAAGAAAATAAATACAAACTCACTAAACAAAACATATCACAACATATTAACGAAGGTGTTGATTCATACTAAACCGGCCAAGTTTTCACACAAGCCGCCACTTCGTGAATGTCAATCGTGAAGAAACTTAAAACGGTTCAAACTTAATGCAATGAAGATCGAGAATATAATGAATTCTGTGTCGTTAAGTCCATGAGACTCCAATGCAGGTAAACACTCGATCGATGATAGAATGACTCACTAAGGATAAGGATCGAAGATTTTGATGGATAATTATACCTAAAAGAAAAAGTTTATAAATTACACACTTAAATACAAATTAAGAAAATTAAAAAGCTAAAATATATTAAATAAAAGCTATCACTATTTTTAAAATGATGTTTTTGTTTTAATGTTTTATAAACTCAAATTAAAACTACGGGACGCATAAATTTAAATGTGAGCATCCAGCAAGATAAATCTTAAAAATATAGAAATAACATTTTTACAAACCTAATGATAAAAGAAAATATTTAGAAAAATAAAATTATTTTTATAACTATTTAACTAATTATTATTAATTAAAAACTATTTTTAACTATTTAATAATACCCTAAACTATAAGAAAATATGAAATAAATCTAGAAAAGTGAAATTATGACTTAGAAAAATTTAAAATATTATAAAACTAATTTTAAAACTGAAAATATATTTATTACACTTTTTATCTATTTATTATGAATTTAATACTATTTAAAACTAATTAAAATGCTAGAAAATACTATTTAAACTAAGAAAATTATGGAAAAATATTTTTTTGGCTTTTTTATTTATCTTAATTCCATTAAAATTGAAAATATATATTTTTTTGAAGCTTTTCTGATTTATTTGTATTAAAAGCTATTTAAAAATGCTAAAACCTAAATTAAATGCGAAAAATAGTAAATGAAAAGTGAAAATATAAGAAAACTTCCTAGAATATTCTAAAATATTATTATAAATATAGGAAAAATAATAAAAGTGGTGCAGGTGTTCAATAATTAGGTTCAGAGAAAAGTGCTTTATAAATAAGCACTAAAATAAGCTTTATAAGTACTAAATAAAGAGCACCTAAAATCTTTTATCATGGTTTATAATATGATGCCAAAAACTACTTAAAAAAACCTATATCAAACTAACTAAACCTCTAGAGTGCTGTGTGGTTTGACTTTATTTTGCTTTGCATAATGAAAACAACCTCTACCTTACTCCACTTTGCTTAAAGCCATGTTTATCCAATATGTCTGAAACGATTTTGTGGACCCAAGACACTAACCAGATCATTTGAAACCAAATTTGAGTTCCTGATGTGGAAGCTAAAACCTAACTTCTACAAGGCAGCCTTCAGAATATGTTTGAAAAGCTCACAGATAAATCAAAAATCTCAAAGATGCCGAAAGTGAATAGTATCGCTTGGACATGAAATTTTATTTAGATTTATAGAGGTCTTCTGTAATCTCCATTAAAAATCAATTTCTCAAAAAATAGACCAACCTAACTTCATATTTATCCCAAAATTTCACTTAATTGGATCGAAATGAATCCAATGAAAAAATCCACAAAGTTTGGAAAACCAGCTTTTCTAATTTCTGACTATGTAATTAGAAGTTTGACTATCAGTGATCTCTTTGATTTGAATTGATGAACCAAAATGATATATAATGAGGATTAGACCCTGCATCGCAAGCTTTCGAGGCATTCCATGAACTCAAAACCTAAATGCACTAACTGGAAATAAATACCCCAATTCAGTCAGAACATAGAACTTAGAAGCTAAGTTTTGATTTTGACTATAAATGTGGAAATATAAATGCACTATAAATCCAAAATAACTATTTGACCTATAATGGGCCACACAAAGAATCTGCATCTAATGGGTAAAATTAACTCTTCAAACTGCCAACACCTTGATCCAAACATCTAACCACAAAGCTAATATGCAAAATAGCTATTACTAGATACTAATCTAATCACTATTTAAATCCTAATCATGTTTAAATAAGATCTTAAAAAATTAAATGATGCAATAATATCAACAATACCAATCTACTAATAACCAAATAAGATCAAATGATGTAAATAGATTTTAAAACAAGAACTCACATTAAATGGACCACAAACACTATGACAAGATAATCAAGTAAATCCAACACTATCCAATAGATATCAACCCATATCCAACTCATAATCAACCCAAATCTTACCATTTCCACAATTAACTAGATTCAAATGAGCTTTGCAGAAAAGTTGACTTTTGCTGACTAAGTTGACTCTCTGCTGGATTTTTTCTCATTTTCTTGAAAATTAAATGAAGATTCAAGCAATAATAAGCTAACAATAAGTTGTCACTAGCTTGTGTTAGCTTATATTAAATCAAAAGAGTAAGCTTTAATCTTAGGCTTATAACAACTAATCTCAACCACCAAATTCAATAATGAAACTTGAACTTTGAATTAAAACCTGATTTGAGCATAAATTTTTGAAAGCCAAAATCAGACTTTAAAACTAAAATTCGGCAAAACCTTGAAACAAAGTAACTTTAATTTAAAGAATACTGGGCTTTTAAAATGAGAATTCTACTTACTCATGAATATTCCAAAACATGACACCTTTTGGTTTTAGGTATTGAATCTCTATATAAGCCATAAAAAGCTATGATGTTTCCTAAATGTTTATTATTTTACATTTGTTAAATTTAACTTTTATGTTTGTAAAATGTGAGAAATTGTAAACTAATTCATGCCACAGAAAACATTAAACTTGGAACTTAAATAAAAAACTTGGATCGATGATACTCAACAACATAATGATGATAATTTAAGTTAAATGTGACACAAAAAGAAACCCAACATAACATTTTACTTTAAACTAAAACACATTAATTTAAAAACGAACATTAAGGAAAATTAAAAACTAACTTACTACCTCTCCCTTTTATTTCTTTCTCATC
>OU343221.1:84340197-84471542 GCA_910596185.1 Chrysanthemum makinoi | reverse complement strand
CTAAGACCAAAGCTAAGACTAGTTGAGATGGCGTAAAATGGTGACATAATACACTTGGATTTAAATGTATACCTAAAATCATTGATATGTATGTTCTACTATAACCGCTTCGAACCCTCTAACTTCGGTTCCACATCTACTTTATTCCATCTGTGTTGTCCTCAGGTGTAATGCGGGTGATACGATCATCCTTTGGATTGTTGATAGCGGATGTTCCCTAACACGACGTGCAATCTCAAACTATTATCAAACTTATTGCAAAGTTCATTGGCACTTTCAGATTCGAATGATAACTTCGAACTATCATGGGCTACGAGACTACATCATGGCAAACATCAAAATTAAGTGGTTTATTATGTGGAAGGCCTCGGTCACAATCTCTTCGCTTGGTCGGCCTGTGGATGGAGATTTGGAAGGCTTTTGGGAGAAAACTTGTTTCATTCATGATCTACAAGGAAACGATCTTATGTCCGGCACCCGCAATTCAAGTCTTTATACAATATCAATGCAAGACATGATTGCTTATCTCCCACTCTGCCTACTTTCAAAGGCAACATCTACAAAATCTTGGCTATGGCACCGCTGCTCTCACATTTAAACTTTCAAACCATAACCAACCTTGCTTGATACAAACTTGTTGAAGGTCTCCCAAGATTCCGATATTCTAAAGATCACCTCTACTCACTCTTGTGAACAGGGAAAATCACTGTGTTTCACTTCCTTCAAAGATGGAACACACTCACAACATGTGTTTCATCTTCTTCACATGGATTTGTGAGGCCCGATGCGCGTGCAGACGATTAATGGCAAACGCTACATCTTGGTAATTGTAGATGACTACTCAATATGGACTTGGGTTTATTTTCTTCGAAGTAAAGATCAAGCTCCATAGATGATCATCACCTTTCTCACGAAAATTCAAGTTCAGCTCCGGAACACAGTCATAAATTTGAAGAGACAAAGGAATGAATTTGTGAATCAAAATCTTCGAGAATTTTATGAGAAAGTGGGAATTGAGCATCAAACATCTATTACATGTACACCAAAACAAAACGGAGTTGTTGAAAGATCGAAACCGACGTTAGTGGAAGCTGCAAGAACAATGTTAATTAATGCTAAACTTCCAGACTTTGTGGCTGAAGCCATGTCAATCGCATGCTACACTAATCGCTCAATGATTACCAAGCCACAACAAAAACACCTTATGAGTTTATCCACAACCGTAAACCGAATCTCAAACACTTTCATGTATTTGGATCCCTTTGTTATCCGAATAATGATCGTGATGACTTTGGTAAGCTCAAAGCCAAAGCTGACATTGGAGTCTTTGTAGGATATTGTGAAAACTCCAAGGGTACCGGATCCGAATCGTCGTACAAGGTAGATTATGGAAACGATTCATGCAAATTTCGATGAGCTTACAGAAATGGCTTCTGAGCATAAAAGCTTGGAACCTGGTCATAACCGTTTAAATTTCCCTTAAACCTCATCATCAGCTCAACCTAGTTTACAACTAACTCGACGTCAAATGGAACAGCTATTTGCTCCTCTATTTGGTGATGATATTGATGAACGTGCTCCAGGTGTATCCAATGTTTCCGCTGCTCAACCTGATCAAAATCCAATACCTAATACACCTGCTACAACAACTACTATTGAGGAAGCACCACCAGTTGATTCTACAACAGCTTGATCAAACCGCATCCAACGACAACCAAATGATGATCTTCTGAACAATGAAGTACCCCACTGCATTATGATCCAAATGCTCTTCAATAATGAAACTCGCCACACTCGATGTTGCGGAATCATCTACAAGCCATTTGAATCCTCCCAATCTGCAGAATGTATATCAACATCAACCTTCCACACATCGTGGACGAAAAGACCATCCTCTTGTAAACATTATTGGTAACCCGAATCAACCAGCCGTAACTAGATAACGCCTTCACACAGACGGTGAACATTGCATTTATGCACTCACCTGTCACCAATCGAACCTAAAACATTAAAGATGCAATGACCAAAGACAACTAGATTGAATCCATGCAAGAAGAACTCAATCATTTTAAAAGTTTTGAAGTATGGGAATTGGTTTAAAGGCCAATGAGGTCTACGCCATTGGTCTCAAATGGATTTGGAAAACAAATTGGATGCTGAAGGAACCGTAATCGAAGTAAGTCACGCCCGTGGCTAAGGGTTATAGACATGAAGATGGTATTGACTTTGAAGAATCATTCGCTTCCGGGTTGCTTCGCCTTGAATAAGACGGATTTTTCAAGGCTTACTGGCCACATGAACATCACCGCTATCGATGGATGTCAAACCGCTTTCAATGGACAATTAAAAGAAACGGTCTATGTTAGCAAGCCGTAAGGATTCGCTGGATCCGAGTTCCCAAATCACGCCTACAATCGAAGAAGGCTCTCTACGGTCTCAAACAAGCCCCTCGGGCCTGGTATGATAAGTTATCATCCTTTCTTATCGCCAATAATTTCATCAAAGGTTCGGTCGACCCTACACTTTTCATACAATATCACGGGGCACACATTTTAATCGCTCAAATTTATGTGGATGACATCATTTTTGGGTCAACACATCTAAAGTACTCAAACACTTTTTCAAAACTTACGAATAAACATTTTGAAATGTCCATGATGGGTGAACTTACGTTCTTTCTAGGACTGTAAGTTCATCAATCACCCCGTGGTATTTTCTTGAGGTCACCCAAATATGCCCTTGAAATCTTAAAATAAAATGGAATGCAAAACTGTGACACCTATGCCACTCCAATGGCACATACCAAGAAACTGACCGATTTGCATGGGAAATTGGTTGACCCTACCAAATACCGAAGTATCATTGGGTCCCTCATTTATCTAATGTACCAGAGACCTGATATTGTCTTTGTTGTATATCTTTGCTCCGTTATTAGTCAGAGACCAACTGAAACCCACCTCTCTGAGGCTAAAAGAATCCTCCGATATATCATGGGAACCATTAACTTGTGGATCCGTATCCCAAGGATTCGGTTGAACTAATAGCTTTTTCAGACGCCGATCAACGGGTTGCTTAGATTCTTGAAAAGTACTTCGGAGCTTTACAATTTCTTGGTGATAAACCGTGTCATGGCAATCGAAGCAGGATTGTACACTGTTCTCAACCAAGCAGAATATGTAGCCGTGTCGGCGTGTTGTGCTCAAGTCATTTGGATAAGAACACAACTCAAAGACTATGGTTACGATTTGACGAATCCCGATGTATTGCGACAATCGGTGCCATTGCGATCTCGCAACTAACTCGCTCAACATTCAAAATCAAAGCACATAGATCTTCGATATCATTTCATCAAGGAGCATGTGGAAAAGGGTACCGTTGTATTATACTTTGTGGGTACCGAATACCAACTGGCGATCTTCTCAACAAAGCCTTAGCCTCGCTAGGTTTAATGAGTTGGTCCACCGGATTGGTATGCTGTGTTTGACCTGAGGAACCTGGATGAACTTTTAAAACATTCTTAAAACCACCAAACACCAATACATCTTTTGTAAATATTTTCAAAAACAAAATACAAAAATATAAAATCTGAGAAAACTACAAAAATATTCTTCTATCTATATTTCTTTTAACATGGCAAGTACAATCTTCCGTCAACACTTTCCTCTTTCAAAATTCAGTATTTTCTCGGTCAAGTGTTGAGGGGGAGAAAGTAAACATTTTTCGGTTTCATAAAACCTTGTACTTGCATGTTATCTTATTCCGGTTGTTTCTTTGATCATGGTGGTCACAGCGTTTATTACACTCCCGGACACAAATTTATAAAATTTCATTATTTTAAGTCAAGGGGAGGTCAAGTAAGTTTTTCCAAATATCATGTTTTTGCGTAACCAAAATGGAAGTTATGGACTAAGAATGAAAATGGTTAAGGTGAAGGGACTAAGATTGCCAAAAGCTTAAACTATTTTTTAATAAAACTCTTCACCTAATTTTTCAAAACACATTTATTTCATATCATTTATTACTCAACCACCAATCTCACGCCTAACATTTCATACACAAATCTGTGCTTTGAACTCCAAATTTGTAAATGGTTTCATGATCTTAACATGTTTACAAACAATGGTTTTTGATTTCATTTACATCCAACGGCTGGATTGTGTGGTTGGATGATTCTTGTGTTCTACGCATATGCGTATGAACACAAGATCATCATTTGTGTGATTGTGATGTTATAATTATGTCAAAATGTTCAAAACTATGTGCCATAACCATTTCTATTAACCAAATCTACCCAGAAACATAAAATGATCATTTTTTCTAAATTAGGGTTCATACACTTAATTTGGGCGTTTTCATTTAAGAGTGTTTCTGGTCAATTAAAAGGTTGAGAGATGTTGTATATATGTTTAATTGATCAAATCTAGGCTTGAAACATACCCAGAATCATCAATTGTGTGTAAATTAAGAATTAGGGCTTATGTTCATACGAATTGGGTATTCTTGATGCAAAAAGATTTTGATGTTAAAACTTGGTTAAAACTTCTCCTTAGATCTCTAAGATATCACAGAAAAGATTTGGTGTCAATCCTATGGCTAGATTTCATACTCGTAATTTTTGAATCCTAGGGTTTAAGTCTCTACCCATATGAATATCCTACGCGTAAACTGTTTTGATTGAGACTTCATGTTTGAATGAAAGAGATTGAATATGGTGTTAATGGATGTGTTGTGATTCATTTGTTTTAGGTTATTACGCGTGAAATAATCAGAATCAAGGTTAACTGTGCTTCTACGCATAAGGATCACCTTACGCATGTTATGCGTAAGAGAAATCTACGCGTAACCTTTACGCCGCGAAGGTTCTACAAAGGGACTACGCGTATCCCGTGAAGGATATCGTAAACTAGGTTACGATAAGGTTTACCTCACGAGTAAAACCTTACGCGTAAACTCCATCATACGCTTACTCGTAAGCCCTATGCTAAGGGATCTTTTTCCTACGCGTAACATTTCTTACGCATAAGTTAAGATTATGCGCATAAGCTTATGCCTACGCGTATGGTTCACTATTTATGCATAAGCTTGCAAATCCTATGCCTAAGCCTTATTTTAACCAAAATTGTGAATTGTTACACGTGCAAACTTGTAAATAAATAAATCATAACGTCACGAAACCAAAATGTCATTAATAAGCTTAAATGTTTAATAAGTTGTGAAAATAAGTGAAAACTTGGACTTTAGAACTCAAAGTTAATAAATTCACGAAACGTTTCTCGACTACTTTGGACTATTGGACAAACAAGTGACATTGGACTCGTAACATTCGTTAACATATCATATTCAATAAATAGACAATAAAATCAACTTTTGACTAACGTAATGTCTTTCGATATGTTGGTTCTTTTGGCTAAATATCTTTCAGATCACGATATGGACGTCCAAATGGAAAATATTGATGCACCAAATGTTCTCTCAATTGAAGACATCTTCCCCAACGGTTACACTATGAAGATTGGAAAGAACAACCTCAGGGTCGATTTTGAAAACTTCACTTGCAGTGGATATTCTGAAGACTCATCCCTACAAGAATATGCTCACAAACTCTGCAACAGTGCCGGAGATTTATATTCACCAATTCTGGCATACGATACAAAAGGTTAAAGGTTAAAGTGTTGTGATGGTGACACTTAACAACAAACAAGTCACCATCACTCCTGCAGATTTAAAGGCTATTCTCCTTCTTCCTACCATCCAAATTTCTACCGACATCATACTCCTTCAAGAGGTCGCCTCAGCCCATCATGGTCGACATCGGCTATGATGAAGCTGATAATCACAAAGCACTCATCAGTGGATCTTAAGAACATTCCTCAGCCATGGTGAACCCTCTACATCATGATTGACAAATCAGTTTCTGGATGTGACAGTGTTTTTGAGCATCCGAAGCTCATGGAACTACAAATATTTTGGGCCATGGTCAACATGAATCATATCGAATTTGCAGCTCGACTGGGATGACATGATGTCATACCTTAAAAGCCCGGCACTAAGATCTCTTACATCGATACACCAAATTGTTGATCCAAAGGGCTCTAGGAATAATCCCGATATTCTTCGAGACTTGATGACCCCAAACATCACACGTGTTGCTTGAGCCCACTCAATGTTGTCGATTTGGGACTCAACAAAGAAGAAACAAGGTGCGGTATTACCAAATTGCCTTCTCACTGCTGATATCAAAGGACTACAATCGTACACACGTTATTTGGAAGCAGTTGCATTAGGCAAAGTGGGATTCATTGATGAAAATCGCTTGGTACACCTGTTGGAAGACCGTAAGAGGCAAGACTGAAGTATAGCGAGAGAATCGAGTACGAAGGTACCCAAAGAGAGCTCACACACTCAAGAAGAGAGTTCCTCTTACTGAAGCCATCCCTATTCCCAAACCTGAACCACAACTGAAGGACGAGGACTCATAAAACACTGAAACAGATGAAGAGGTCATCTAGTCTGAATCTGCAACAGATGATACACTAGTTGAAAAACCTCTAAGTCCCAAAGCTGACAAAGGGAAAACTCCAGTGCTTGAGCACGAAGAAGAGAGCTCAGAAGAAGAGCCACTGGATGAAGACAGAGACTATAGAAAGAAGCTCAAGAACCTCAGACTTCAACACGTTTCCAAAGAGTTCGAACAAAGAACAAACTCGTGTCCCCCGAGGGTCAAGTGGTGGTGCACTATCAACACCAGTTTCCGGCGCGTTAATCAACCCGATAAGGGAACCGGTACCAACCACCTAACAACAACAAAGGCAACTTGAGGATTCTATTATCTATGACTTTGAGGAACCGAAAAGGAGAAGTCCGAGAAAATTCCTGATGAAGATGCCTGCTGGGTTTAAAGAAAAAGAAAGAAAAGAAGCTTTAGCAAAAGCAAATGAAGAAGCTAGAGTTCAGGCGGAAGAAAAGGCTAAAGCTGAGGAGGAAGCCAAGAATTATCTTCTAGATAGTCCCACCCGTAGCAAGGAACAAACCTCCGAGCCACCAAAGGACCCTCGGCCTCCTCATGTCTCATCATCATCAGACTCATATTCTCACTCATCACCTCCACCATCCAAAGCAACCACCGATCCGCATCCGCATCCATTAAGAAGTACCGACACTTGGGCATCCCGAGCAAAGGCGAAGATTGTCAATGCCGCCGAAAAGCAAAGAAATGTAACATTGTTAACAGAAGTCGAATCATCATCGACATAGTCAACCTTCTTCAAAATGGGATAAACCAGATGTTGAGAGAACGGGAACAGATTCAGAAGTTTCTCAACCGAGATGTACAGGGTGAAATGAACAAGACGATTAGGGAATATACTCATAAGTTCCTTCTACACTGTTTCGAGTGACAAGGGAGATGTTCACCAGAAAACTCTATCCGAATCTCGTGTAGTTGGCCAAGCAAACAATAAGATCAACGCCTTTAACAGTTACAATCATCCCAACTGAGCCTACAGCTTTCTTCGATGCAGAATTGGTTTCCAAGCTTGTACTTCAAATGTCAAAACGATCTGCAACGTTTACCTCTGAAGAAGGTAAACTGTTTGACGCATTGCTGGATTACCAACTTAAAACGTCATGCAAAGCGGTAGCTGAAACGGCTAAGTGTCCTAGAGATGATGATGATGCGGATAAAGACGAAGAAACGAAACGCAAGAAGAAGTCTGGTGAATCCTCCTCTATGCCACCACCACCCCAAAGGACTCCAACCGAAAGAAGATCTCCTCCACGTTCGAATCCTACAGAGACACCTCTGGATTCTGAGTTACCACCATCAACAGAGAAAACCGGTGATTATTTCGAATACACTGGTGGTGACGATGAAGAGATCCCAGAGGCCCAACAACAACCCACCTCTCCCGCCATAACAAAGAAACCAGAGTCCTCATCAAAGCCAAAGAAGAAGAAGACAAAGACCAATGTTGTCTCATGGCTAGATGACGATACAACCGAAGAATATGACTGGTTTTCTTGACTTGTTGATGCTACTCCCTCATTACCATAAGGTCAAGAAATGGTAGATGGCCGTACTATGGAGCATGTGAAGCTGATTCAAGAAAAGTTTAGAGTGAAGAAGATGACTAAGGCGAGCTAAGGCGATAAAGAATGATGCCTTCCAAGCGCTAAAGACAACTCGAAAGTGCAATTAGTCGAATACCACCTCGACAACATTGCACGAGCCATGTCGAACAATATCGATTGGCTCAATCCTGAAGCTAACATCGACTTCACAAGACAAGACAAAGCTCCCTACTACACTGATTGGACCAAACCTCTACCAACAATTGGCCGACCGAATCAACCTCAAATTCCATACCGTTATTTCTTCAACAATGACTTCGAGTTTCTTCTACACGGTAGTGATGTGACAAGGAAGTACACTACATCACTCACATTTCCTTTCCCAGCGGCAATCTACTCTCACAATCCAGCCATCGAGGAAGAAGCCACACATATGTTTTCTAACAAAGTGGAAAAGTATGACCTTGATGTGCTGTATGGGATTCATCATTGGCCCTAAGCTCAAGAATCTTCTACCGTAGTCGCAGGTTCTCAAGTCTAAAAAGGAAATCTATAGTAAAAAATGGATCATTGCAATTAAGCATTTTACCCTGTCGTCGAAGTGGGACTACACATTCCTCAAGAACATTGTGGTCAAAAGACAAGACGAAGAGGATTATGACTTCTGTGAAGCGGATTTTCCGAGACTGTCACTAAATGACATTGAAGATATGTATCTCACTAAGGTGCAAGGACAAATGCAACATTTCTCCACAACTATCCAACGCGAGTACATCAAGTCATTATTAATCTTAATCAGAAGCATTGTGATCCAAGAAAGTGTGGAGGACATTGATGCAGGTTTTACTGACCAGGTCTTAATATTTATAGTGTCTCGCTATACCTATGGTCTACCCTAATGCACTAACGGGCAGTGTACCCGGTCGTGTGTAGTGTAGTAAATGGTAAAGCCGAGGTTGTCCCAAGAGCTATGTGTGTTGGATTATTACTAAGTCTAATTGTCACAGAATAATAATGGTTTTGATAGGGATTTAATTAATTAAACTACTAATGCAAAATATAAAATAAAAGCAAATAAATGGTAAAAGGAAATCAATAGAGGAGTAGTGGTGCTAACCTAGTCAATCCTCCTAGCTAGTTATGTCTACGTCTACCTACTACCAATTACTCGTGGGTCAAATTCGAGAGGACAAGCATTTGGTCAATTCGCCCTAACCTATCAAGAAAGATACCACCACAGGAGAAATCAGGTGCACCGTCATAAGTCCTGTTGTTCCTGGTCCCCTAAGCTGAAGTCATTAGTACCGCTACATGCTAGATTCTAAATAGTGAGTGCCCGGCCGTTAAGAACTTAGACACTACACCCCCAATTCTTAAGTTCATCCAAACGATAGGTGATCGGTTGGTCAAATCGCACAAGTAGAAAGGGTCGTCAGTTGGTCATATCTTACCCTTCCCATCTCAGTCCACTCACCTAGGGTCAGTTGGTCATATCTCCTAGGAAATTGGCCTCTATCGTCATTCAAAACTACCGAACCAAGGGTGACTACCAAAGAACTATGCATGCATACACTTAGAAATAATTGTAGGAAAGTAAAGGTAAACGCAAACAAAACAATTAAGGAATCATAACTAGGCTAGCACCAAAGGGTGCTTAGCCGCTCATATTAATCATGCAAATCAATTCAATATTCAAAGGTACGAAATACATGAAATGAAAGTAAAAGAAATATAAAATGCTAAAGCTTATCGTAATTGTGTGACTTCTCCTGGAAACAACTCAGATGCTCCCTTAGACCTGCCTTGAGCTTTTTCCCACGTTCTCAAAGTGTTGTGTGTGGAATGGGATGCTTTGAAATGCCGAATTCGTGGGGTATTTATAGGCAGTGTCCGGGTTACGGCGTAACCAATATAGGAGTTACTCCGTAACCTTCTATTTCTTCGTAAATGCACTAGATCTGCTAGTTACGGCGTACCCTTATAAGTGGTTACGCCGTAGTCTTCAATAAACTCGGTTACGTCGTAAGTGATGCGAGTTATGGCGTAAGTATCGTGGCGTGGAACCTCTTTTGACCTAATGGAGTTACGTCCGCCTAATTGGGAAGAGTTACGCCGTAACTCTTGATAAGTTGGACTTCGGGTCACTAATAGTTACGGCGAAATGTGAGATACGAGTTACGCCGTAACTTCTTCAAAATAGGCATACTATGATAAATCTTTAGTAATGTTTCCATTTCCGCGTCTCTTTAGCTCCAATGCTCGTAATTTACCTGAAAGTGGAAAACAATGGAAAAAAAGCGTAAATCCATATAAATGATATAAATAACGAGCATTATCGGGGGAAATTGACACTTAATATTCAGGACTATTTGATGTTATCAGACATTCAGCTTGCTGTCGAATCTTATAAAAAACGGGTCAATATCACAAAACCTCAACTAGACCTTCCCGACATCAACCAACTTCCTCAATATACACTTAACAAGAAACCATTTGGGGTATTCTACAGAAGTGAACTACACCACAACTGTTTCATGGCGTGTAAAGAGCTTCACAAGTTTGGGGATCACACGTTGAAGAAAGTTAGGGACGGGCTAGCATACAGATTGAAAGAGATTCATGACGCATCGGACACCGCTTATGGAATTCGAGGGAGAGAAGGGATGTTAGGAAGCTCATCACATGGATTGATGAAAGGTTGTTCAGAAGGGATCAAATCAGAACCTTGTAGAGTTTCATTGGTGGTCGACCAAGCATATCTCTCACAGGCTATCAACGCCCGAACGCATTCTCGAGTTATTGCCGGTATACCAATCTCCCCGGTACCCTTGATCCGTTTCTTATCCTATAATCTCTGTGTGATTTATATATGACAATAGCTTGTGCACACATAAAGGTACAACTCGTACTTGCAATGAAAGGACCGTGGTAATGCTGCCACAATCCTATAAAAGGAGCGAAAGCTTCTTACGTTTGAGTAAAACTTATCAAAACTTTCACTTTTCAAAGTTTTGCTCAAAAGAACAAGTACTTCCCCTTTATGATTTTTTTAAAAACCTCAAACGTTTATATCACTTGTTGAGGGGGAGTATTTGCTTAAAAATCTTTGTTCACAAAACTGTTCTTCGTGGTAATCTTCCCACAAAACTCGAAATGGACATATTCGATATCAAAATTTCGTCAAAAACAACATTTATATGCCATTTTGAGGGGGAGAAAAATTATGTGATAAGAAATATGTTGTGAATTGCAAATGAATCGTTGTGCTAAAAAGACTTAACCAATGAATTGACGAGATCTTAAATGTTAGTAACCCGAAAAGACTTGTCCGGGATGGGTAATAATTTCAAACTAGTTCGCTAGTGATGTAAACGTGTCTCGCAAAGGACTTGTCCGAGTAGAATGTACCATTCGAGAAACTCTTGGTAGACATGAACTTTGAAGGGTTTGACAACCTTTCGAGGTTTGTCCACACCTTCAAGGTAGTTATTAGAGCTAGTTGTCACCTAAAATCTGACAATGTAACTCTTTAACTATGCAACGTAACCGTGTCTCATGGGGATTGCCTATCTTGAGTTGATCAATTCAAATGTGCGCTGCTTTCTCTCACCGCATATTTCTCACAAAAATACTTAAGCACGTGGAGGGGGAGTATTTCTCGCTAAATTCTAAACACTCACGTGGTACAAAATGCTTTACTCAACCACTTTGAGAGGTTTTTCAAGATAATGGTTTTATGGCAACATAGGTTAGTCATGGAGTTATAAGGTGACTAAGGTTAGGAATAACCGTCCTATGATCCGGAGGGATCTACCCAAGGACACCACCAATAGTTAGAATTAGAAGTCTTTAGGTATGATTATAAAAAGGAGAAAATGAGAATCGGAGAAAGAAGGAGTTAAAGAATTAAAAAGAAAAGTAAAGAAAAGGGTGAAAATAAATAGCCCTCCGATTATTCAACTTAGGCGCATTAACGGAATTCATATGCTACTGGCTGTCACTTGATGACACCGTATTGAAGATCAAAGTCATCATGGACCCAGTGACGCATGCACTAAACCTTCTTAGCCACTCAAGTTTCTCTCAACAAGAGCTTGTTTCATTCTCATAGGGAACCCTACGTAAACTATCATCTCTTTAGAGATTGCTAGTATTGAAGAAGGAGACCTCTCTTAGTCTCCGCCTTCGAAAACCAAAGCGCATAATTGAGTCTAGAGCCACGAGATTCATCAAAAGATCTCTTAGGTACACTTGACATTTCATCACTTGTAGTTCAACATTAAGGACGCAAGTGATACATTATCGAGTCCTACCACGTGATCGTAGCAACTGCTGAGAACATTTATGAGAAGTTCACATATGATCCTCGATTGAATGAAAACTCGCCGTGGTCAACATCAAACGTACCGACAGCCAGGTCACTTCTAGCTTCTGTGGGTTACGCTTTAGTGTGTCTCAAACGTCTACGTCGTGGAGTGATGCTTCGATGTACCTCAGTGACTCATCTCGAATCAGAGTGTAATTTCGGACATCGCTTATCTCACTTGTGGGAATCCAGCAGAAGCGACCTTTGTAAGAATTAGAGTCGGGTTTTCACACTATGCTGTTAACACACTCGAAGTTCAAACTTGTGTTTATGGATTATTTCTAACCCATGTTTTGTGTTTTCTTCTTATGGATACTCACGGGTGGAAAAGATCGTGCAAATTGTCCACATGCTCATACCAACATCAACACTAATTGAAGTTCTTTCAAAAGGCAACACAAAGTCAGAATGATTCTTCGTCAATGCCAAAGAATCAACAAAATTTAAAGACTAAGAGAACTACATTAGTACTGAATTCCAATGTTAAAGAGCGTGTGAGCATGTTGGAGAAAGATGTGGAGACACTGGAGCAACGAAGCGGACCTGATGCAGATAACAACAATATACTATCACTACCATCACAAAGAACAAAGAACAAAGAACAAAGAAAATGATGGCGTCAAAGCTGAAAAACTTCAAAGGAATCAATCTCCCTACACTGGAGAGATTGTTCGAATCAAGGCACTTCTTCTTACAAGAAGAAGAATGTCAGAAGACGTCAAAGCTACTATTAGATCAGCACCTACAACGTTATCACTCATATCATTTATCACCAACACTTAGGGGGAGATTGTTGGAATCACTCCTAAACTAAATTACAAGTGTTAGTAATTAATATGTAATAGTTAGCTTAATTAGGCCTTTATGTTTGTTATTATGCTAAGGCTTATGTAGAAGGCCCATAAGCCTTGGCCCAAGCCTAATAAGGAAAGGAAGGGACTAGGAGTGTTGCCCTAGCTCCCTCTCCTATAAATAGCCTTGTAAACCTTCGTTTGAAGGTTGGTTGTTCACTTTTCTCATTCACTCTAAGCATAAACCTTTCTTCATTACATTCGTGTGTTTGGCTAAAGTGTTCATCCGATCTCTCTTACCTTATTTCTTATATTGATGCTTCTGTTACAAACATGGTGACCTAACACTCACCGTACGCAAGTTTAAAAAATTTATAAACACGAATTATCCGGCAATTACTATAAACACGTACGAGCAAGTATACTCGTTCGCGATAGCAAACGTGGGTAAGTTGAGATAGTCCCAAGAGATTTGCTTTTGAATTTGTTTTAAAAGATTGGTAACAAGAAAGCTTTGTCAAGGCTCTCTCCAAGAATTATGGTTTAGTGAAAATCAATATTAAGAAACATATACTTGTGTGTAGTCTCTAGGCAATCATAGAAAGTGTTCATGAAGGCTTGGTGTAAACTCTTGATGTGATGCACAAATCATAAGCAAATGATTTCCAACCCCTGGTTTATGTTTTGTAAAATCATTTTAAGAACAATAACATATAGGTAATCCTTTCGGTCCTTATCCAAATGATTATCCTTTAGAAAATCCATTTGTTTGTAAAATGTTCTTATTAAACTCGTTCCTACAAATCTTTCGACCTTTCGTGATGAAAATGTTTCTAGTCTTGTTTCAATAAGTAAACATGGTGGGTGTCAATCACCATATCCCCATACTAGTTTGTCACTTAACTTTTTGGAATAAAACACAAGAGAAATCCTTTCGGTCATTTTTCTTAAAACATGTTTTACCAACAAATCAAACAAGACTAGTAGTTTTCTAACAAACTCATTTAAACAAGATCATATACATACATCACATATATGAACACTAGTATGATTTCCTACATCCTTACACACAAGTATATTCAAGAATTACTCCATGACAATCATAACAAAACACAAGTAGTAACAAGGTAATTCAAATAATTCAAGAGAATAGAAATTCATCATAAGTTCCATAGAATACCTAAGCTTTTGGATTAAAAGAATTAGAAATTGTGGAATATAGCAACCACACGCCTCCAATCGTCTAGCTTAACCGTACAACTCCGAATGACCAAACAATGGATGAGAATTCGCCTCTCCAACCTCCCGGACGCTTTTACAGCAGAACAAGACTTTTGGGACGAATAATAAGAGTTGGTAATAGCTTTGGTGTAAACTATTACACTTTGGGTTGTGTCACGCCTAGACTACTAAGTCTAGGTTCATTTTATAGCTAAAGAACCGTAAGTAGCTGGCTAAAAACGTCCCATACAAGTTAATAACAGGAAATGATCGGCCTCCAATGATTATGGGGAGTTAAGGCAACATTAAATGACAATTGGTGTAACTCCAGGTTAGGCAAACGGATCGGTTGAGGAGAAACCGGACCGGTTGCGTGTTGCCCACTAGCCCAACCGGATCGGTTGCGGGCCCCAACCGAACGGTTGGGCACCTCTTGTACTCACAAATTTGATTTTTGTTGACTTTTCTTGATTTGAGCCTTTTTCTTTGTTTTCGCTGATGATTTCCAAGACGAAACTTGATCTTTACTTGTTGTAGATACTTAGAAATTATTGTGCTTCCTAATCATTGAGTCCAAGAGCTTCCTTACTTGACTTCCTTCCTCGGGAATTCTCCAAATGTGCATGAAATCTTCATTTCTTCATCTTTTGCGATACCTGGCTACATTCACATACAAATACACATCTTTTGCACTTTTGCAATAGTTATGAGTAAATGTAGCCGATTATCATACACAAAACCTACAATAACGCTACTAAAAACATGTTCAATTTGAGCGTTATCAAATTCCCCCATACTTAAGTTCTACTCGCCCTCGAGTAGGTCTAACATTTGCAAAAATCGATTTCAATGGTTTTGATACCGTGGTTCTGAAAATTTTAACAATCATCTCAAAATAAATAATTATTAATTTGCTTTTAATATGTGAAAACTTTAAAATGAACCAAATAACTTTAGATAACACAACTAAACACCACACGAATGATTTTAAGAATTCACTCAACACTTATATATTGGTGGGTATGTGTAAATTACTCAATGCCTAGTCATGATCAATGCTTTTTACCATAAGCTTGTACAAGTATCAAGACAAATAAAATAAATTCATCAAAGAGGGCTTTTATTCGGGTTATAACGATAAGGCTTTGGGTTTATAAATGGTATGGATAAGGCATGGGATGGTTTATGAAATTGGTGTTAAAAGAAAAATAAAGTCAAGTCTAAACCTCCATGTTGCTAGCCATCATACAAACCACAATCCCGAAAATGATTATATCTTCCTCTCCTTCACATATCGATCTCCAAACATATATAACTCAATTTAGCTCATTGGCTAATCAATATTCTTCATATAGCACATTGACTAGAACCATTTTTTAATATATATATATATATATATATATATATATATATATATATATATATATATATATATATATATATATATATATATATATATATATATATATAGTTCCCCCACACTTAATGTAAGCATACGCCACAAAAAAATACAAATGAGAAAGACGTCTCCTTCATCATTGTTGGAGAATGGTACACACTTATGACAAAGTGTAGCTTTTTCATAATCATCAAAAACAATCCAACACTCCAAACAACTAGCAACAAACCAATAGACATGACATGGGTTGGCTAAGGTTTAAGGTGTAAAATATTTTTGTATTTTTCTGGATTTAAACAAGAATGAAAAGATTGGCTCGAAGGGTGTAACTAATGGTATCTAGCGCTAAAGATGAGCACTAAAAAATGGGTCCATATGGGTGGTTAACTAACCGATGTGGTTAGCAAAAAACATTAAATGTAAAATGGAAGGCCATTTGGGTTAAATCCTACGATGCCTCTTATCATTTGAACATATTTTTATCACTCGAAAGTGATTTTAACTGTAATGCATAACAAGTACAAGTTCTAGAATCGACATAATCACCGGCACACTCATAGCAAATATAAAACAAAAGATGTGTTTTATACAAAAAGAAACCTCACAATTTAGTGGAAAAAGGCTATAATGCGTGCTAGAAAATGCTATCGAATCCAAAATGAATTACTTCCGTAATTTGGTTCAAATCAAAAATTTTCAAAAACCTCATTTTACCATTTAAATACCCAAGTTGTTCTTTTAATATATCTTAATAACGTGTGAAAACACTGGACAACCAAGGGCGATTTTCTACTAATTACTTAAATCCAAAAACTTTACCTAAAAATCAAAAATAAGACTAAAAAACTAAAAATTTAAAAATCATATCATTTTTCCTATTTTCTTCCCTCCCCCATACTTAAGTTTTGCATTGTCCTCAATGTAATAAAATGAACTTCAAAGTAAAGAAAATGGGAAAAAGAAATAGTCAAAAAGATACCACGGGATAGAATATGCAATATGCATATTGGGTCATAAGCAAGCATGTGAGTTATCCAACTCCAAATATTGACCAACAATAAGCTTCCGTCACATCCATCCTGCAAACAAAACTGCAAAAATATGCACAATACACAAAACAAAACAAACAAACAATCCAAACGCTACTTAAAAATAAAAATAAACAAAGTATGATAATCATCCTTAAGAAATAGTTAAGAGATAGAGATAGAGATAATATTGTTCGACACACAATAAGCATTGTTTTTTAAATCACAATCCAAGAATGATCCACGATCATTCGTCATCCTCACTCATCTCATCAGCTTCATCATCATCGCTTTCGGTCTCATAGTTCTCCTCCTCATCAAATACTGTGTAAACCTTCCTCTTCTTCTTCTTCTCCTTTGTAGCTCCTGATGAAGATCCTCCAACATCATAGCTAGATCCTCCAACCTCGGGTAATCTACCATACGTAGGCACTGGGTCGGGCAATGGTGCATAGCCAGGATATGGGTACGGATATGGTCCAGGATATGAGGTGTAGGGGAAAGGATATGGTGGAACATTGGGTGGGTTGTAGGGTGGCAACTCGTAATTGGCTTCTTAAGCCATGTGTTGAAAGAACGAAATAGAATAATCATTAATGTAATTGTACCTCAACATCATCGAATCTCTCCAAACATCCCTACACTCAATTTCATTCAAATGTTGGTTCCACTCTCCCCAACCTGAGTCAAAACTACTAGACGTACCCGTTTGCACGTTCCTCATCGGTACATTGCCCATTGGCACATTTCCCTGCTGCTGTGGTGGTTGTTGTTGTTGTTGTTGTGGTTCAATCCATGCTCTCAACGTTTTCGTCCTCCTATTCAAAGTTGTACCAAAACTGATTGCATTCCATATCTCACTAATCTTTACTCTCCACACTTAGCCAACTCGTTACTATTGTAATACCCAAGATTCCTTGCCAACCTCGTCACATAATGGCCTCCAAAAATGTTGCTATTACCTTTGATACCCAGGGCTCTCCTAGACAAATACTCGGCTATGAGCCAAGCCACATTCCCATCCTTAGTTTCTTCTAACAACATCATAACCCACAAGTCCGGCTTATGGAATTTGTCCCTGCTTTTAACTCTATGAAACGGCCCACGTACTAACAACTTGTGTAGCACTCTCATCAACGGATTCCTAATGGTTGCAGCATTCCTTCGAGTATAAGAAGAATCTCCCACGTGATTCCAGTACGCGGGGATACTAGGGTAATCTTTTTCAAACCTCCTAAGCCTCGAAAAATGAGCTTCAAACAATCGATGCTTAATCTCATCTGGTTCATACAAGCCAAGAGCAACAGCAAAACCCGGAAAAGTGTATGCGTGATCCTGCCCACAGAGCCTAAACCAAACACAAACTTCATCCATGATGTTCCGAACATTGACCTTTCTTTCAAAGTACATAGTCGAAAAGAACTTCATACACCATTCACGATAAACCTCTTCATTTATGCTAAAATCTCTTTCCCATGATAAATCATCAAACGAAACTCCATCAACCGGATAGACATAATACATCTGCATCATATGTCGCAACTCATGTTCACACTCATATTCAGCAAACAAATCCCAATCTATCAACCTTGGAACCAAAACTGTCCTATTTTGCAACTTTGACAAACGTTCCCTAAAAGCATGTTTCTCCTCATTGGTGAGATCTTTGATCTTCAAGTTTGCATTCCCTTCAGCCTTCAAGCTATACGTAACCTTCTTCCTTGCATTCCTTTGGCAATACTTGGTAACAATCGGGTTTAGTGGAACCCGTGTCGAACTTGAACAACCTACAACATTTCTCTATAGAAATCATAAATATAAGTCAATATAAGAGTGTTAGAACAAACGATAAGGTTTACAGAAGCCTCTAAGGTCTAGTTCAAAAATCTGAAAATTTCCAAAACAGAACGTGGAACCGGATCGGTTGAGGAGCAACCGGATCGGCTCCTCTCGCGACCTCACTCCAACTGTTTGGTTGCAGTACGCAACCGAATCGGTTACTCAATTGCAGAAGGCTTTGGCCTTCCAATCTACTTCCCACTAGATTCTTCTAATCCCAATTCACTTCCTAAACTACATTCTAACATTACCAATGATTCCCACATCCTCAAATTGCTCTTAATTCGCATTCAAAACTTCCAATCATCACATGTTCATCTTGCTTAGAACTATCAATCTTAACTTCAATTCTCAATCACTTGTTCTAATCAACAATGAGGCATCTAAAATTCATTAAAAACGCATCATCTACCAACTAGGAATCATCAATTGCAACTTAATTTGATTCAATGGCACAACCTAATTAAATCCGAAAATTCAATCATCTAATACTCATTCCATGTTGAATCAATCACTACAATTCATTTTGCAATGCATTCCTATATCAATTACCAACTTAATTCTAAAAGATTACAACTTAATTCGAATTCTATCAAAAACCCCCAAATTAGTGACCTAATTTGCAACTCGAATCAAATACTCTAATTAAACCTTAATTAAGTTAATTGATTGCAGATGCTTACTTGTTTAGGTGCCATGATAATCTTCTAAAACTCTTACAATCTTCAAACAACTTCTAATGGTCGAATTTTGTGAAAAACAGATGGAGGATTAGTGTGTGTGTGTGTTTTTCTTGGAAAAATGAATTTTTGGTATTTATACTTGCATGCAACCGTTTCAGTCATGGACACAACCGTTTCGGTTTGCATTTTTGCAGAATTTTGCCTTTCTCACTTTACTTGGGAATTTTACCTTCCAAGCAACAATTGTTTACTCAAAAATCTGATTAAAGATGCACACAACATTCATCAAACCATTTGCAAATTTCAACAACATCTAATCTCAAAAAACTAAATCATCATAATTATCATCATAAGTTAAACTAAAACTCAAAATGCATTGAAATAAATAACTTCAAACCAAAATAATAAGAAAAATAAAAATCAAATGAAAAACAAAAATCCCTAAGTGCATAAAATAAAATTTCATCAAAAGATGAAAATCAAGCAAACAATTGCTTGTTATTATTGTTGCATTGTTCTTCTCCTTACCACTCCTCAAAATACTCATGCTTTAAGATATGCTCACTTTGGAATTTTCCAGTCAACTCACGGTATGTTTCATGAGTTTTGAATTTCCTAACAAATCTTCTCCCATCCGGGCATAGTATATCAAATTTGACGTGCCATTCCCCGTCTCCATCCTCTCTTTTGTAAGCACTTGACCCCTCGGGTCCCCATTCCAAATTTTTAAGTTGTACCGATAGAGAACCTAAGAAATCTGTGAGTTTCTTGTAAACAAGGATGTTCTTAAATGGATTGTAGAAGGCTTCCACCGCGAGTGCACGTTCCATTTCATCATCAATATCAAAATATGGTGGAGCAAGCGGTCCATACATAGGGTTTCCATGGACATCACGTCCAACTTCGAAGCAAGTTAAGTCATCTTCCCATCAAAGAGTTCCAACTCCTCCATAAATTCCAACACTTTACCCCTAGGCTTAGGATAATAAGTTTTCTTTGAGATCCCATCATCGATGGTCATCATCGTCCCCCTCCCCATATCTATAATCGCTCCACATGTGCGTAGGAAAGGTCTTCCAAGTAGAAGAGGTAGATTCTTATCAACCGGTATGTCTAATACTAGAAAATCGGTCAAGTAAGGTTGGTAGCCAATTTGCACCCTTACATTTTTCACTTCCCCAATTGCCTTTGCTTGGGAATTGTCCGCCATGGTTAGTTTGGAATGATTTGGTTGGTCTTGAATAGTGGATAAGGCACAACGTTGACGTTTGATCCCGTATCCGCCAAAGCATACACCGGAGTGGTCCCGTTAACTTTTATAGGCAAAACTAAGTTACCCAGGTCACTCTCCTTACGTGGCATACCCCAAAATAAGATCCTATCCCTATCCTCATCCGATAGATCCTTATCTTCCAACCTTGCTCTTGCTAACATAACCACGTTTAGATTTTTGCGGTATAGAACATAATCTTGTAGCACTTCAGTTACCGGCTTTTTCTCATTGAGTTCGAGAAATTTTTGTTTAAGGTTTGCTAAGATGGCTTCCTTTTGGTCTTGAATTAAAGGTTTGAAGGTGTTTAGTGAATTGGGTGGTGAAGGTGTGTAATCATGGGTTTTGTTGGTGGATGTGGTAGGAGTTAATTTATTTGATGAGGTTTTCTTTCTACTAGCCTTCCCCATCTTCACAGTTTCCACATTCTCCTTCTCCATGTTAGCACATAATTCCACAAGCATCTCATTCACTTCCTTCTCCTCTTCCAAGTCGGTAATGTTGATTCTCATCTCACCTAAAGAAAAATCCACTTGACATTTGGTTGTCACAAGAAAATCTTGCCCAAAGCTTACGTCCGGCTCATCCGCATTTCCTTCTTCCAAGACAACAAAATCCGCCTCGAAAATATGACCATGGATATTAATCCGAAGATTCTTAACCATTTTTCTCCCATAAGCTTCATAATCCAAAAGAACGTGGCCAATTTGATCAAGAACTTTGTCCACAATATAATTTTCCCCGTAAGCCATGTTCAATTGAGCATCCCACGCGCTCACCCGTCGACACTACAAGGTGTCCCGAACCTCATAAGTGGTGAATCGTACCCCATTAGAGGTGCTTGCGTGAATATCACGACTCTACTCTTTTTAGGCACTTGAACTTTGTTCTCTCCCATTTCTTCCACACATTCCGAATCAATAGCCAACTCCTTCTTACTTTCTTCCAAAATATTCCCAATCTTCTCCAACGAGTTTCCGGTGTCCTTAAACATCTCATCCAAGTTACGTAGGTACTGAGAAAGTCTGCATAAACTATCCATAACAAACTATCTAACAAAACAAAACAAAACCAAAGACAAAGATCCAAATCATTAGCGTTAGAGTTAGTAAAAATCAAAACAAAATACATAAACATATTCTAAACAAGTAAAGACACTAATTAAGACTAAAAACACAAGCTAAAACTTAAAATAGAAAAACTAGAAAAAAAATTACCGAGAGCTACAACCGTTTTGGTTGGCCCTCCAACCGATTCGGTTGGTGGTAAGTCTCAGACCAAAATATACCCAACCGATCCGGTTGCGCGTTGCAACCGAACGGTTGGAATGATTTTATAATTTATTTATTTTTAAACTGAAATTAATTAAACCTATTAATTATAAATTAGTTAAAGACAATTAATTATATTTAAACTCTAAATAAATGTGTCTACTCATTATCCTTATTAATTAAAAACATTAATTATGCTAATTAACCAAAAACTACATTAACTAGATAAACTTAACTAATCATTAAAACCACTAAACTCATAAAACTGAAAATTAACTGAATTAATTACTCTCATAAAGACAAGATTAATTAAAAAGTTAAATACAACTAAAAATGACTTAATACAAAAAATCTAAAAATTACTAAAACAAGAATAAACAATCTATAAGACAATCTATAAAAATCAGAAATGACAAGAAATAAGGTATAAACTATAACACAAAACAATAGATAAACTAAAAACAAGAAAAATCAATGATCACATTTTTCAGAGAGCACCAACCGTTTCGGTTGCTCACGCAGCCGATTCGGTTGGTCCCTAAAACCAAAAAACAAATTTTTTTACTTATCAATATGAAATCTAATTTTAATATTACCAATTTCATTGAAACGAAACAAAATCAAAAATACTCAAATCCCCATCAGCGGCGCCAAAAACTTGATGTGCTCACCGTACGCAAGTTTTAAAAATTTATAAACATGAATTATCCGACAATTACTATAAACACATACGAGCAAGTATACTCGTTCGCGATAGCAAAGGTGGGTAAGTCGAGATCGTCCCAAGAGATTTGCTTTTGAATTTGTTTTAAAAGATTGGTAACAAGAAAGCTTTGTCAAGGCTCTCTCCAAGAATTATGGTTTAGTGAAAATCAATATTAAGAAACATATACTTGTGTGTAGTCTCTAGGCAATCATAGAAAGTGTTCATGAAGGCTTGGTGTAAACTCTTGATGTGATGCACAAATCATAAGCAAATGATTTCCAACCCATGGTTTATGTTTTGTAAAATCATTTTAAGAACAATAACATATAGGTAATCCTTTCAGTCCCTATCCTAATGATTATCCTTTAGAAAATCCATTTGTTTATAAAATGTTCTTATTAAACTCGTTCCTATGAATCTTTCGACCTTTCGTGATGAAAATGTTTCAATTCTTGTTTCAGTAAGTAAACATGGTGGGTGTCAATCACCATATCCCCAGACTAGTTTGTCACTTAACTTTTTGGAATAAAACATGAGAAATTCTTTCGGTCCTTTTTCTTAAAACATGTTTTACCGACAAATCAAACAAGACTAGCAATTTTCCAACAAACTCATTTAAACAAGATCTTATATATGCATCACATATAAGAACACTAGTATGATTTCCTACATCCTTACACACAAGTATATTCAAGAATTACTCCATGACAATCATAACAAAACACAAGTAGTAACAAGGTAATTCAAATAATTCAAGAGAATAGAAATTCATCATAAGTTCCATAGAATACCTAAGCTTTTGGATTACAAGAATTAGAAATTGTGGAATATAGCAACCACACACCTCCAATTGTCTAGCTTAACCGTACAACTCCGAATGATCAAACAATGGATGAGAATTCGTCTCTCTAACCTCCTGGACGTTTTATAGCAGTAACAAGACTTTTGGGATGAATAATAAGAGTTGGTAATAGCTTTGGTGTAAACTATTACACTTTGGGTTGTGTCACACCTAGACTACTAAGTCTAGGTTCATTATATAGCTAAAGAACCTTAAGTAACAGGATAAAAATGTCCCATACAAGTTAATAACAGGAAATGATCGGCCTCCAATGATTATGGGGAGTTAAGGCAACATTAAATGACAATTGGTGTAACTCCAGGTTAGGCAACCGGATCGGTTGAGGAGAAACAGGATCGGTTGAGTGTTATCTACTAGCCCAACCAGATCGGTTGCGGGCTCCAACCGAATGGTTGGGCGCCTCTTGTACTCCCAAATTTGAATTTTGTTGACTTTTCTTGATTTGCTCCTTTTTCTTTGTTTTCGCTAATGATTTCCAAGACGAAACTTGATCTTTACTTGTTGTAGATACTTAGAAATCATTGCGCTTCCTAATCATTGAGTCCAAGAGCTTCCTTACTTGACTTCCTTCCTCGGGAATTCTCCAAATGTGCATGAAATCTTCATTTCTTCATCTTTTGCGATACCTGGCTACATTCACATACAAATACGCATCTTTTGCATTTTTGCAACAGTTATGAGTAAATATAGCCGATTATCTTAGACAAAACCAACAATAACGCTACTAAAAACATGTTCATTTTGAGCATTATCATGAACTTGTAGTCCTAAGAAGAACGTAAGTTCACCCATCATTGACATTTCAAAAAAAATTCATTAGATGTGAAAAAGCGTTTGAGTACTTTTTGTGGGTAGAACCAAAAATGATGTCATCCACATAAATCTGAACAATTAAAATGTGTGCCCCATGATATTGAATAAACAGTGTTGGGTCGACCGATCCTTTTATAAAATGATTAGCAGGGAGAAAGGATGACAACTTGACATACCACACCCGAGGGGCTTGTTTGAGACCGTAGAGAGGCTTGTTCAATTTGTAGACGTGATTCGGGAACTCTGGATCAACAAATCCTTTTGGCTATCTAACATATACTGTTTCCTTCAGTTTACCATTCAGAAAAGCAGTTTTGACATCCATCTGATAAACAGTCATGTTCATGTGAGCCGCAAATACCAGAAAAATCCGTACAGCCTCAAGTCTAGCTACTGGTGCGAATGATTCTTCGAAATCAATCCCCTCTTCCTGTCTATAACCCTTAGCCACCAGACGTGACTTGTTTTGGATAACCGTACCTTCATCATCTAACTTATTCTTCCCAATCCATTTGTGACTAATGACGTAGACCCCTGTTGGTCTTTCAACCAATTCCCATACCTCTAAATGTTTAAACTGGTTCAGTTCTTCTTGCATGGATTTGATCCAGTTGTCATGAGTCATTTCATCTTTAATGCTTTTGGGTTCAGTTTGACAAACGGTGAGTGTATAAATGCAATGTTCTCCGTTAGTCTGAAGGCGTTGTCTAGTGACGATTGGTTGGTTCGGGTTGCCAATGATGTTAACAAGAGGATGGTCTTTAGTCCATCGGTGTATGGAGGGTTGATGTTGGTATACATTGTGCAAATTTGGTGGATTCAGATGGCTTGTAGAAGATTCAGCAACATCTGAATTTACAATTTCAGTAGCGAAAGGGTTAAAGAATGCATTTCCATCATAATTCGCGGGTGCAGGTACATTTTGAATAAGAATATCATCAGCTGGGTCATTGTCATTAGAAGCGGTTTGTTTAGCTGCTATTAGAGATTCAATCGGAGGTGCATCAGCAATAGTTGTTGTTGTTTCAGGTGTATCAGGTAATGGATTAGTATCAGGTTGAGCAGCGGAAACATTTGATACATCTGGAGCACGTTGATCAAGATCGTCACTAAAAAATGGAGCAAACAACGTTTCCATCTGACGACGAGTGAGTTGAAATGATTGATCAGCTGATGATTGGGGGAAGTTGAGACGGTTATATCGGGGTTCAAGTTGTTTTGCTTAGAAGCCATTTCTGTGAGCTCATCAAAATTAGCGTGAATGGTTTCCATAATTTCCTTTGTATGACGATTCCAGATCCGGTATCCCTTTGAGTTTTCACAGTATCCAACGAATACTCCAATGTCAGCTTTTGCCTTGAGCTTTCCAAAGTCATCACGATCATTATTTGGGTAACATAGAGCACCAAATACGTGAAAGTGTTTAAGATTCGGTTTTCTGTTATGGATAAGCTCATAAGGTGTTTTGTTGTGGCGTTTGGTTATCATAGAACGGTTCTGAGTGTAGCATGCAGTTGACACGGCTTCTGCCCATAAGTAATCTGGAAGTTTTGCATTTATCAACATCGTTCTTGTAGCTTCCACTAACGTACGGTTTCGTCTTTCGACAACTCCATTTTGTTCTGGTGTTCGTGCAATGGATGTCTGATGCTCAATTCCCACTTTCTCATAGTATTCTCGAAGAGTTTGGTTCACAAATTCAGTTCCTCTGTCTGTTCTGACTTGTCTAACCGTGTTACGGAGCTGAACTTGAATTTTCATGAGAAAGGTGATGATCATTTGTGGAGCTTGATCTTTACTTCGAAGAAAATAAACCCAAGTCCATCTAGAGTAGTCATCAACGATTACAAGAATGTAGCATTTGCCATTAATCGTCTGCACATGCATCGGGCCACACAAATCCATGTGAAGAAGATGAAGAACATGCTGAGAGCTGTTTTCCACCTTTGAAGGAAAATGAGCACGAGTGTTTTTCCCTTGTTCACAAGCTGAGCATAAGTGATCTTTTGAATACCTAAACCTTGGAAGACCTTCAACCAGTTTGTGTCGTGCAAGATTAGTTATGGTTTGAAAGTTTAAGTGTGAAAGTCTTCTATGCCACAGCCACGATTTTGTAGATGTTGTCTTAGAAAGTAGACAGATAGGAGATGAAGCGATCATGTCCTGCATTGAAATAGTGTAAAGGCTTGAAGTGCGGTTTCCAGACAAAAGATCGTTTCCTTGTAGATCACGAATGAAGCAAGTTTTCTCCCTAAATGCAACTTCCAAATCACCATCACAAAACTGGCAGACAGAGAAAAGATTGTGTCCAAGACCTTCAACATAATAAACCCTGCTAATTTCGATGTTTCCATTGATGTAGTCTCTGTAGCCCATGATAGCTGCGAAGTGATCATTCCTGAACCTAACAGTGTAAGAAGTTTGTGATTTCCTGTCATGTGTCGGGAATATCCGCTATCAACAATCCAAAGGATGATCTATATCACCTGCATTACACACAGACGACACAGGTGGAATAGAATTAGAGGTGGAACCCGAAGAGTTAGAGGGTTCCGGTACAGTTACAATTGAAACACAAATGTTTACGATTTTAGGAATCCATTTAAATCTCGGTGTATTTTGTAACCATCTCTGCCAAGTCCAACTAGTTTGTGCTTTGGTCTTAGTGAATGCACTAGGTGATATTTTCTTCCTAGGAGGTGAAGTGGGTTCTGTGGGTACATCAATGATAACTGCAGAAACACTAGATGGCGGTTTACCTAGCACTGACTTAGAAGCATTAGTGGGCCTAAAGGTAATTCCATTTCTATGTTTCCGCTTATGAGATAAGATAGATTTAGCAACACATTTATCATGACAACCAGAAAACATGCTTTTACGACAACCAATACAAGATGCTTCAAACAAAACATTCAAAGTACTTAAAGATTCAACATTCGTTACATCACTTTGTCTATTACATTTTTCTAACGCAATGTCTAAAGTAGGTGCAACATGTGTTTTATGCAAAGTCCTAGTGTGTTCTTCTACTTCAGGGGTCTTTACTGATCTTCTCTTACGTTGCAACTTCCTATTCTTCCTGTTTGTGCTCTTAAGCTGTGAAGTGCTAACGCTAGGATTAGAGGCAACTACTCCTATAGAAGTGGAAGGAAGCAAATTAGTATCTTGTGGTTTGTCATTAGGCATCCTAGTGTCAATTTTAAACATTCCAGGTGCAAGGACATTTGTGTTAATAGATTTATCTTTCCTAATTTTCACCAACTCCTCTTTCAACTCTATTATAGTGTGTAACAAATCTTGGTTTTCAAAGTGAATGTTTCCATTAACGTTTAAAACCTCTTTAGTGTATGCAAGGTGATTATCAAGTTCTTGTGATGCTTTAGCACGAGTATTTTTGAGCAAATAAAATATGACACCATATTCTGTTTTGACTTTGGCAATTTCTTGTTCATATTTGAACATTTGACACTTTAAAGACACGTTTTCCTCATCCAGTCGTTTGAGTTTTGGTTCAAAAGTTTGAGCACTCGACTGTTTGATTTTGTTTTGCAAAGCAAGTTCTCAATCATTACAATCTTTTTGACACCATTGAAGACGACGTTTTACAATTGAAAGTTCATTTGACAAACGCTCATTTTCATCTTTCAAAGATTCGATTTGAGACACATTATCAACAATCTCAACATTATCAACACTATCAACAGGATTAACAGCAATATTATCAGAAGCAGAAGCAGTAGAATGATACAAAACAAGTGATATGGTATCAGCACATATAACATCTTCCAAGAGTCGATCGACATGGTTTCGAAAAATTTTGTTTTTCTTTTTAGTTTTCAAAGTACATGCCTCTGTTGCATTGAAAATTGTTTTCAAGTGCCCAATCTCCTTCTGAAGATCCCGTTCCCAATATTTTGCACACATACAAAGATTACGAACATGGGGTAAAAGTTGTTTTTGAAAAATATCTCTTTGTTTTCGCGCATAAGGCGGTTGAAAAGTTTCAACTTTTATTTCTGAATTAAGTTCAATTTCGTGTTCCAAAAGATCGATGTCAGACATGAATGTATCAAAATATTTGAGGATTTGACATCTTTTGGGTAAAGGACCATTTATTTGTGCAACTTGTTGGACGGGACCAACATTAGAAGAGGACTCAAGGACTGGTGTGATAACCCAAGGTGTATTTGTATTATCTTGTTGTTTAATAAAAGTTATAAGAGGGCCTTTTGAATAATCAAATGGTTTGTTATATTCAACATTTTCCATCTTCAATCGACTCTCTTCTTCTGCATCTAATTCCTCTTCACGATTATATTCAACAACACTCATAATGGAATCATCAATTCTATGTTCTGCACTATAGACTTGAGGATTTGTTTTGAATGCTCTATGTGAAAAACGTGGTTTGTAATCAGCAAGAATTGGCCCATATCCATCTGCATTTGGCTTAAATGTGAATTTTTGAATTGTTGTTATTGACTCACCATGTTTATAAACAACATTTCAAAACTCTTTGATTTTGTTTTGTAAGTCGACAATTTCATCAAGATACTGATCTATTCGTCTCCTTGAATGTTTTTTATACTCAGAAAACTCTTTTTGACATGATAACAACTCAGACTTGGCTTTTTGAGTTTCCGAAGTGAGAGTGTTAACTTGTTGTTGATGATCAAATTTTTGTTGTTCTATTTGAGAAAGCAATTCATTCTTGGAAACAACTAGATCACGTATCTGTATTTCTAAAGATTTTTCGTTTTGGTATGACATTGCAAAAGCGACTTCAAAACTGTATTCACATTTCTCTTTAGTTTCAAAATTGTTGAGTTGTAACTTATAGCATTCAATGTCCTTAGTCAATAGTGCAACGTTTTCTCGAAGAGAATTATTGATCTCATTGTACTTCTCCAATTGAGATTGGGTGGTCTGAAATAAGGTCATGAGCTCTGGATCTGGATTAGACAAAGGCTCATTTTGTTCAACTTAAGTCTCAACATATTCATCATTTTTATCCTCAAATGTAATCACGGGGTCAATTTGATTATCAATAGTAACCGTAAGGTCATCTTGATTGTCAAATGTAACTACAGGATCCATTTGATTTTCTTCGTGATGAGATGTAGAAGGCTCATGTTGAACACTCTGTGCCTCGTCGGATGCAGATGCAGTCGAAGATATCAGATCATGTATAAGACATATGTTAGGATCCAGTACCTGAGACAAGCCATCAGTGTCATACACTGGGCCTGTGTCACTCATGTGGAGCTCTTGCATGTTTGCCATTAATATTACAGCTGCGTTAGCTTGCAAGTCCTCCATGTCATCATCAGAATCTGCATTAGCCATGAAGCTTTGTTCCTTGTTGGTAAGTGTTTCACCAGCTTCATTCTTGAGAGCCAAGAGTAAAGCCTCCTTGTGATAAGTGTTGCATCTTGTTCTCGGCCTTGGGCAAGCATTCGCCAAATGACCCTTTTCATTGCAATTGTAGTATCGAAGACCATTAATCCGAGTCTGAACATTTCCCTGATCAACCATTTGAACCCGTTGCTGTGGAGCACCCATGTTATTCCTTCCATTAGCATTAAATCCTTGACCACTACCCATCTGACGACCATTTCCTCGGTTCTGAACCTCAACCCTTCCATTGTTAACAACTGCTTGATTCCTTGTGTTAGATGAGGTACGAATACGGTTGTTGGATTTGTTAGAAAATCTCCCGAAGGCTCTAGCAATTAACTAAAATCCTTGATTCAACGTATCGAAGGCTTCTGAATCCTCATTTGGTGTCTCACTGTAGAGTGCTGAATCAATGTTGTTGTTGTAAGGAACCAGTTGAGTTTCTTGTAATTCCTGTGAAGGATCATATGGTGTAATCTGGGCTGGTTGTGGTGGATTTGTGAAAACAGTTGGCAGATTTGGAAATTGAGGATAACAAGCTTGAGTAAACAAGGCAAGAGTTTTATTATCCGGTAAAGTTGTAGTAACTCCATGAAGAGCTTTATCTTTGTCTACTTCCTTTTGATGGTGCTTCAAGTAGTCATACAACAACCCGTACTTTGCTTGATGAAGGTTTTTAGCTTGACGGATGAATGTAACATACTTTTCCCAATCAGGACCAAGACAGCTTAGGAACTTTGTGTTGATTGCAATCCTCAAATCATAGCACAAAGCATAATGATGTTAAGGCCTGTGATGTTAGATTACCAAAGAACATCCAACCCTCTACCTTGCAAGGTAGAGGGTATTTATAGGATACAAACTAAGTCATTGATGATGTCTGTAAACCGATGATAGTATGACTCTAATGATTCTCCAGGTTCAATCATCAAATTCTCATATGATAAGTAGAGTTTTGATTCCATGTCTTCTTGATTGAGTTATGTACCTTCCATTAGAAGATGGATGTGATCCCACATTGCTTTAGCAGTTTTCTGAGCATCAACACTGCAAAGAATCGGATATATGGCATTGCCATTTCATATGCTTCCAAGTGAAGTAGTTGTTCAGCAGTGAGTTGATCTACTCTGAGAGTGGAGGTAACATCATCTCTTGGTGGAGTAGCAGTTGGATCTTCGGGCACTGTTGTAGTGGGCATTTGAAAAGGACCTTCTAGGATGACCTTCTTCAAAAACTTACCATGTAGTTTCTTGAGATCACAGAACCTAAAAAACCGCATCACCCATTGATCATAGTTTCCGGGAGTGAGCATTGGAGGTCTATCAAGGGATCCAGCTTCATGAATGGATTGTTGGCTACTTATAGCTTCACACATCTTTGCAAACCAAGTGGGTTCCTTTTGCGTTGCGACATTCATAGCATACTTAGCTGGAAACTGATATTGGAAGTAGTTAGCATATTGATGTTGTTGACGAGGGTTTGGTTGAGGGATTTGTTGTGGAAGAGGTTGTGCAAATTGAGGAAAGTAAAATGATGATGGTTGTTGACATTGTTGTTGAGGATATTGTTGTAGTTGTTGTTGTTGTTGTTGTTGTTGTTGTTGTTGTTGAGGATATTCATGAGGAAAGTAGTTGGAGTATGGTGGTTGAGAAATCTTTGAAACTTGTGTAGATGATGGATCTTTTTAGTCGAATGAAACTTGATGTTGTTGATGAAATACTTTTAGGCGTAAAATAGCTTAGGCGTACACTGATGATGTTACGCGTAACGTCCACTTACGCGTAAACAAGAGGCTTAGGCGTAAATCCTTCTTACACGTAAGCTTTTAGGTTAAACGTAAGCTTAGGCGTAAACTAAATGCTTAGAAGTAAGAAACCTTAGGCGTAAGAATTAACTTAGGCGTAAGATGTTACTCGTAAGCTTTTATGCATATGCGTAAACTTAGGGTTTTACCCAAAATCCTTTACACTTATCCAAGTGTAAAAGATATTCACAAGTCGAAGTGTTTTTAGGCTTATCCAAGCAAGAAAACACTGATTTAACCAACAGCTTTAAAGATCTTTGACGAAAATTCCTTACGCGTAAAATTGTTAGGCGTAACTTTCTGACTTAGGCGTAAAAGGCGTAAAACTAGGGTTTTGGTATGCGTAACTTTGAAAGATTTCACCAAACTTATTTTTGTGCACTAAAACGTTTTGTAAACTCGTTTTTTATAGCGAGAAAGCTTCCAAAACACAAAAGGAACAAGAAAGTTAACAACTTGATGAACCAAAATACGTTTTGAACTTATGCGTAAACGTTAACAACGAAATAAAAACGAGTACAAAATCAATCTAAAACACGTAAAGTTTGTAACTTTTTGAAAAAACTAGACACCTTAACACTATATAAACCTTAACCCATAATAATCTTGAGTTTACAAGTGAAAAAATGAAAGATTTAAGCAAATGAAAAATGTGAAGCGTGATACTTTTACGCGTAAAGAACAAAACTTAAAAAACAAACAAATTTCACCCAACTAAATGGCGATTGATACCATTGTTAGGTCACCATAAGTTAACACAAGTATGTAGATGATAGAAATGAGATGAAGAGAGATGGTTGAACACACAAACACACGTATGATATTGAAAGGTTATGCGTAAATATGATTAAGTGAACAACAACTCTCAAATGAGAGGTAACAAGGTATTTATAGGGGAAGGGAGCTAGGGCAATAAATCTAGTCCCTTCCTTGGACTTTTGGGCCTTTGCATAGGCTCATGGGCTTTCTACATAAGCCTAGCCTTAATTACTAACATAAAAGCCATAATAATGCAACCTATTACATAGACATGACTAACACTTGCTAATAATGTTTAGGAGCATTTCCAACAAGAAGGGTGAGAAACAATGAAGAAATGGCTCACTATTTATAGACATTCTGTCTACAGGTAGGCCGGTTCCGGCGGATCCCTCATCCAAGGGATCCGGCCAGTGTAAGTTGAGGGATCTGGCCTCTGAGTCAGTTTAAGTCCGGATTTTGGATACCAAACCCGGTTATGGGTTATGGGTTATGGACCATGGGTCATGGACTTTGGATCATGGATACCCAACAAGATACATTGTACCTATTCAATGGGTCATTTGTCTTGGGTCATGGGTCATGGACTTTGGGTCATGGGTCATGAATAATACCCAACATGATTTCATGCATAATGTCATGCAATGGGTCATGGGTTATGGATTTAGCTCCATGGATATGGGTCATAGGTCATAGATATTACCCAACCTACTACATGTTTTATTACAACACATTATTATTACAACATTTATGTAAATAGCCAAATGTATATATTTTGCAAAACAACGTGTATTCTCAGAATTATAATTATAATAACTTTATATTTGTTATCAACAAAACTTAACGAGATCGCTAAATATAAACAAACATTTTTACAGTTTATTTATATTAACAATCTCCCCTTTTTTGTTGATGACAAAACATAAAGTTATAAAGAGTCAAACTTAAGATTAGATGTAGGTTTTGAAAATGTATATAAGTTTTACTCTCTTCTCCCCCTTTTTGTCGAAACAAAAAGTGAGTTGAGGAAAGAAAGAAATGGTGGAAAAAATGTTCCACAAAGCACTAACTCCCACTTGATGGTAGCTCCCCCTAGAATAGGGCACCAAGTAAGACTAAAAAAAATACCTACAAAAAAAATGTTAGTGATAACATATAATATAACCGTGAAGAAGATGAGAGACAAGAGAGAAGACCAAGGTACGTAAACAAATCCTTGTAATAAAACATCAAAATGTAGTGGTAAATATGCCACATACAATTGTAAAAATAAGAACAAGGGTTTGTTCTTTATATAGACCCCAAAAGAAAAAAAATAGAAAAAAAATATTATTATCGTTCCTTCCCTGCTTGCATAGGGTCTAATGATGGAAGTTTTGGTGAGCGATAATGATAATGCGATCAAGGATATGGTTGAGAATAAATCGCATTTCGTCCCTAATTTCTAGTGTGAGATCCCTAGTAGATTGGCAATGTTTGCAAAAGAGACGGTGAGGGAGATGTGGGTGGATGTCATCATCTGGCCAAGTTTGATTATTGGATTACGGATTAGGTGGTGTAAATGTTGGTAAGTATGGATCTATGTCCATGATATTGGTGATTGGTGGTGGTAGAGAACCTAGATGTTCTTGTAATGTGATGGGTGGTAGAGATGGTGGATTTTCAAGCTCATTGAAAAGAGCATTTGAAGATGTAGGAGGTGTGGAGAAGACTAGCTCTTTTGGGTTTATATTTGAGACTAGAGGTGGTGTAGACTTTGATGGTGGAGTTGGAGCAGATGGTGGACTAGACAAAGGTAGTGGAGAGGTTTTTGGAGTCCTAAGTAGTTCCGCTAGAGTGATTTGTGAGTCAATTTGAGACTCGGTTGGAGAATGTGGTGGTGAGTTTTGAGGAGATGGTGGTGGTGCTACATTGTAGTCGGTTGGTGGTGAGAGAGTAGTTGGTGAGGAGTTATTAGACAAAGGTTTCACCAAGCAACATCGTCGGATACTTATCCGAGTGATTTTTCTAGGTTTAGGTGGTGGTGGTATTACGAAAGGTGGTAGGATAAAGTTGCGGATTTCTTGAAAAGGGTTGTTTTCAATAGAAAGTTCATCATTGTTTGGAGATCTTTTGGAAGTCATGATGAGATGTGTTTGTGAGGTTGAAGGTGATAGAGATGCAAGCATTTTGGAACTTTATTAATAGGATAAAAAAATGCATTATGTTATAATCGATGCTCGAGGTTGTTTAGACCTTATCTAGGATCACAATAACAATTAATAATAACACGCAGTGGAATACATCAAAACATAATTGTTATTGAACAAGGTTTCTTCGTCATCATCTCTAACAGCTACATACAAACACCACAGCCCCAATACTACGTGATCAAGGTAGTACGGTTACCTAACTATAACAGGATCAAAGACCTTGGGGCTAACCAACACAAACACTAGGCGTTTACAAATGACCTACGCCTAGGTTTACACACACACACACGTTTCCTGGTTTTACATCTTGTACGTACATAATAATAGACGCCCCTATCCTCTTTATAAACTAGAGGATTAGGGTTATAGGAGATAAGACATAAAGAAACAATAATATCTTTCCTAATATTTAGAAGATTTTTAGTAATCTTCAACTCTTTAGCCTTTGTCTCTTTAAGCCCTTCAAGTTTCATTTGTTTTCATTGTTGCACATAAGTTTTGTATTATCAACTCTAAATAACGAACCCAACAATCTTACCCTAGTTGATAATTTCAAAACTACACGATGAATGAAACTTCCCCTCAAGTCATGCTATACCATCACGGATCTTCAAGTTGCAAATCTTCAAGTAGACTCTTCTTCCCCTTTTTGCCATTATCCACTAGGAGAAGCTAAGTAGAAGCAACTTTGATCTTCAAAACCACGAACCAATATCATACGACTAATCCATCTTTCCAATGCCTCAAGATACCCTCCATGAAGTTTTCCGCACTAAAAATGAAATTAAGGTAAAAGAAATCCGAACCAATAGTAAAATACCAACAAGTAGTAGCAAAAACCTTCACCTCAATGTAGCATATAAATGGTTAAACATTTGAACATTAAGCTTCCCCTGAAACCCATATGTTAACCATTTGAAGAATTTAGGCTCTATGTAATGATTACTGATGAAGAAAACCAAGTATAACCAACTTGATGCTGAAGTAGAACAATCCAAACCTGTGTCTTATATCTTGCACTAAAGATGACATCGAACGTATACCCAATAGTATAGGGAGACCGCAATCTCTAGACGAAAAACTTCATCTACTATTTGCCAATTCATTGTCACATGAACGCACGAACAAGTTATCTTAAAAGTGTTACACCCACTTTAAGATATGATAAAACACAAACCCAAATAATTCACTTCAACTCCAAATAGATGATAAACACTTTCCTTCGTAATCATCTAAACAATAAGAACGAGCCATTAAACCTGTGAAGATCATAAACCAATATCCAAAAATAACCTCTGTGTGTGTTAAAACTAAATCCAAATCTGAATTACGATAGTGTGTGGAATCCAATATGCACGTCTCTTGTTCTTTGAACAATATAATTAACCATTCCAAATGCATCCCAAAATAATAATATATAGTAGCAACGAACATTAGGAATAATCATGAACCCCAAGTATTCATCAAAGAACCTCACTCACGACATCAAAATTCCAAACCATGTACATCACAAGATCAGTTTGAATAAATGCATGTACCACTGACCCATCATTTGACCAATGAAATATGAAGACGTCAAGTAGATAGACCAATTTTAGCCATCAACCCATGTGAGCAAAGCAAATCAATAAACAATATAAAGTATTTCAATATACTCCACTATCCCATTTGACATAAACCAATGAGTATCAACATGTCATACGTACTTAAGAGAAGGTCAAATTTATCAAACTACTATCCAACGTTAGCATACACATATATACCACAAACCCACGAAATCAGAAAAGTCCTATCTCACAAGCATGTGCAATACTGACCTGTGTTTAAGCGACCAATCAAGGGTAATTGACACTGACCTATTTGAGCAGCAATATATGAATAACTGATGAAAAATTACCATGCACCAATAGGACCACCAAGCTTCTCAATCCTACCAGTTGTACTCCATAACAGAAACAAACACGTAGTAAACCATCAATATCAGCTTGGCCAGAACAAGTTACAAAGGCAGTACTAACTGCTTTCGATCATATGAGCAGCAGTACTAAGTTCAACCACGAGCAGTACAAACTGCTAATGTACGAGCAGTATTAATTGTAACTTGGCAGTACAAACGTAACGCGGGCAGTAGTAACTCATTCTTTGGCAGTACTAAACACATACGATGGCAGCACTAACACTTGATTATCAGACCAAAGAGTAAACAACCAGTAGTAAGTCACATATCAAACAAGCTTTAATCAGTAAGCTCAATCTTTTCACCTCGTTTACATCAGCAGCAAAGTATGTTAAGGAGCAGCAAACACTTATAATGAGCAGCAGATATTTCAATATGGATAAACAATCACGTATCTGATTTTAAGTCTAATACCCTACAAGCTCAAACGTGAGAATACCAATCTAATTTGAAAACAAACGACATTCAAATGTACTTTTCAGTTGGTGTGGTTTTAGTCGTCACACAAAGAATGTAATATCCTTTAAACTTTAAATGAAAACCCTAAAACCAGTAGACCACGTTTTCTTTCTTAACTGATTGAATGTAAGGATTCTTATATACCTAGGGTTTCATTGAAACAAAATAAAATGCTGGTTTGCATCAGCGTAAGATCTGACTCAGAAACCCTAAACCAACTTGAAAACGCTAATCGGATCTCCTTGAGAACAAATAAACCAGCAAACCATCAAAAATTGATCAACCACTTTTAAAGTTGCTTTCTTTAATGAATTATAGGCACCAAATAACATTTATTCAACTTCCATAACAAATTAATTCCAGGAAAAACAAATTTAGGAAGTTATAGATTCAGAAAACCCTAAAAATTCACTTACAAAACCATGTCAGCAGCAGTTTTCGAACGCTTATATCTTTCTGTCAGAAGCTCATATCAACGATCCCTCCGGTGAAAAGTTAGATGGGTATATATAGAAGCTCCAGTAAAAATGACTGCCCGATCCAACGGTTCATGAAAAAGTTATCGCCTCCAGAAAACTGACCTGCAAAAGCATTACGAAAATTTTCCAAATTCGAATTTTTTGCTTCTTCTTCAAGAAACCTATATGCCACATGTTAAGGAGCAGCAGACACTTATAATGAGCAGCAGATATTTCAATATGGATAAACAATCACGTATCTGATTTTAAGTCTAATACCCTACAAGGTCAAACGTGAGAATACCAATCTGATTTGAAAAAAAAACGACATTCAAATGTACTTTTCAGTTGGTGTGGTTTTAGTCGTCACACAAAGAATGTAATATCCTTTAAACTTTAAATGAAAACCCTAAAACCAGTAGACACGTTTTCTTTCTTAACTGATTGAATGTAAGGATTCTTATATACCTAGGGTTTCATTGAAACAAAATAAAATGATGGTTTGCTGCAGCGTAAGATCTGACTCAGAAACCCTAAACCAACTTGAAAACGCTAATCGGATCTCCTTGAGAACAAATAAACTAGCAAACCATCAAAAATTGATCAACTACTTTTAAAGTTGCTTTCTTCAACGAATTATAGGCACCAAATAACATTTATTCAACTTCCATAACAAACTAATTCCAGGAAAAACAAATTTAGGAAGTTATAGATTCAGAAAACCCTAAAAATTCACTTACAAAACCATGTCAGCAACAATTTTCGAACGCTTATATCTTTCTGTCAGAAGCTCATATCAACGATCCCTCCGGTGAAAAGTTAGATGGGTATATATAGAAGCTCCAGTAAAAATTACAGCCCGATCCAACGGTTCATGAAAAAGTTATCGCCTCTAGAAAACTGACCTGCAGAAGCATTACGAAAATTTTCCAAATTCGAATTTTTGCTTCTTCTTCAAGAAACCTTGCGAAATCCCAGATATCAAGAGCAACCCGCTCTGAAACCACTTGTTAGAATCGATACTCGAGATTGTTTAGACCATATCTAGGATCACAATAACAATTAATAATAACACGCAGCGGAATACATCAAAACATAATTGTTATTGAACAAAGTTTCTTCGTCATCATCTCTAACAACTACATACAAACACCACAGCCCCAATACTACGTGATCAAGGTAGTACGGTTACCTAACTATAACAGGATCAAAGACTTTGGGGCTAACCAACACAAACACTAGGCGTTTACAAATGACCTACGCCTAGGTTTACACACACACACACCTTTCCTGGTTTTACATCTTGTACGTATATAATAATAGACGCCCCTATCCTCTTTATAAACTAGAGGATTAGGGTTACAAGAGATAAGACATAAAGAAACAATAATATCTTTCCTAATATTTAGAAGATTTCCAGTAATCTTCAACTCTTTAGCCTTTGTCTCTTTAAGCCCTTCAAGTTTCATGTGTTTTCATTGTTGCACATAAGTTTTGTATTATCAACTCTAAATAACGAACCCAACACATTGCAATGAATGCTAAAACCACAAAAATGAGCCATAATCTAATGATTAGATATGAATTTAAAACAAGTGATCATGAGAGCACAAGCATTAAGGTAAATACTCAGTAGTTGATAAAAATAAAATGTTGAGATTTGAAAATTTCAAGCCAAAATATTAAAAAAATGTTATTTAAAAAGCTTCTGTTAGCCGGTTCCCACGGATCCGTCCCGTAAGGGATCCGGTCTGTGTTAATGCAGGGATCCGGGGAACTGGTGTTTTTAGGCAGAAAAAAAAATCGTTTAGAAACGATAGTGCCTAGTGTGTTCCTATATGAAAACCATGTGGAGTTGCGGTTATCTCGACTCTTTAAAGAAAAGAAAATAAACATAGAAGTGAAAAATACGTATGTATATGTATACGTGAGATAACCCAAAGACTCCTTAATTCATTGTTGCTTTGCTTGAATGTACCCAAAAATACATATTGATTATGTATTCCCTTTAGCATTCAATAGACATATGAGATGCAATGAAAAAGATTTTTGCTTTTTATTAATGATGAGAAAAAAAAATGTTTGTCCTAGACGTGAGAGTTCTTTTAAGACAAAATGATACGGGGAGAAATATTTTGAAGAAATATTTTGTAGAGTTTCTTGAAGAAAAACACTTTTTAGTATTATAAGAAATAAATCCCCATATTGTTTGTGAATCGTGTGAAATAGAATTCCTAGACTCAGAAGAAGAAGAAAAGCACAAGTTTACGTACCTTGTAGAGAAAGAAGTATTTCAAGACAATTGTTCCATAAGACCAAGACCTAGACGGAGCAAGTTGAATTGCTTGCGCTTCAATGGTTTGGTGAGGATGTCGGCTATATTGTCTTCGGATGACACTTTCTCAATAGAAATGTTTCCTTTTTGAACATTATCTCTTAAGAAGTGATGACGAATCTCTATATGTTTGGTACGAGAATGCAACACCGGATTTTTGCTAAGATCTATAGCACCCTTGTTGTCGCAAAGAATAGAAATGTCACTTAGATGGTTGTCGTAGTCAACTAACGCTTGTTTCATCTATAGTATTTGTTGGCATGCTTTGTCGGGGGAGACATATTCGGCTTCGGTTGTCGAGATAGCTAATGTCGTTTGCTTCTTTGAAAACCAATATGTTAAGCAACACCCTATAAAGGTGCAAGCACCACTTGTACTTTTACGATCAACGTAATCACCTGCATGGTCAGAATCTACATATATAATAGTTTCTACCTCCATCCCTTTAGGATAGTATAATCCTAATTGAGTTGTACCCTTAATATTTCTAAATATTCTTTTAACAACTTCTAGGTGTGAAATTTTAGGGTCTTCTTGAAACCTAGCACAGACATACGCTAAACATGATATCCGGCTGACTAGCCGTGAGGTAGATAAGACTACCAATCATGACATGGTATTTGGTGTCGTCAACGGATTCACCGTCTTCATCTTTTGAGAGTTTGGTATCGGAGGACATTGGTGTTCTAATTGGTTTTGACTCATCTAATCTGAATTTCTTTAACATTTCTTTAATGTATTTGGATTAGTTAATGAAGATACCATCTTCTAATTGTTTGATTTGTAGACCAAGAAAGAAACTTAATTCTCCCATCATACTCATTTCAAACTCATCATGCATGATTTTTGAGAAATCATCACACATGTCTTGACAAGTTGATCCGAATATAATATCGTACACGTATATTTGAACAATTATTATTTGTGACTCCTTTTTCTTTGTAACTAGTGTGTAGTCAACTATATGGTTGTTTGTAATAAAAAACGCTTTGATTTTATCATACCAAGCCTTTGGGGCTTGTTTAAAACCATAGAGATCTTTCTTTAATTTGTACACATGATTAGGTTTTTCAAAATTGACAAAACCCGGAGGTTGAGATACATAAACTTCTTCATTTATAAAGCCATTAAGAAAATCACTTTTGAAGTCCATTTGAAAGAGTTTAAGATCATGAGCAAAAGCATATGCAAGAAGAATTCTTATAGACTATAATCTAGCTACGGGAGCATAGGTCTCATCAAAGTATATGCCTTCTTGTTGGTTATAACCTTGAGCAACAAGTCTAGCTTTATTTCTAGACACAACACCGTTTACATCAAATTTGTTTTTGTACACCCATTTTGTTCCAATTATTGTTTGGTTTTTAGGTGGAGGGACAAGTGTCCAAACATTGTTAGAAACAAGTTGATTTAATTCCTCTTACATAGCCATAACCCAACTTTCATCTTTTATAGCTTCTTGAGTGTTTTTATGTTCTATAGTTGACACGAAACAAAAGAGACTACTTTGGTTTTGAACTTGAGACCTTAGAGTTCTTTCATTTAACTTTCCTATGACCTTTTCTACGGGATGATCTTTAGACTCTTTAACATTGATAATTTCATTGTTTAATAGTCCATCTTCCTTTTTTCCCTTTTCTTTTATTTCTAAGACTTCACTTTTGATTAACTCGTCGTCGACGAGAGATAAAGAGGTTTTAGGTGTACTCTCGTCAAATTTGACGTTTAAAGATTCTTCAACTTTCATGGTTTCTTTATTTAGTATTACGTATGCTTTACTATTAGGAGAATATCCTAAGAAAATACCTTCAGTTGATTTTGGGTCGAATTTGGTTAGGTAGCCTTTTGTGTTAAGTATAAAACATTTACTACCAAAGAATCGAAAGTGTTCCAACGAAGTCTTTTTGCCTCGTAACAACTCGTATGGATTTTTTTCCTAAGAATGGTCTAATTAAGACTCGATTTAGAATATAGGTTGATGTGTCGACGGCATTGCACCAAAATTTCTGAGGAATAGATTGCTCATTAATCATGGTGCAACTCATTTCTTTTATGGTTCGATTTTTTCTTTCAACTACCCCATTTGATTGTGGAGTGCGAGGAGCCGAGAAATTGTGAGTAATACCATTAGCATCACAAAAAGCTCCGAATTGCACTTCATTATCAAATTCCTGACCATGATCCGTTCGGATCGACACAATAGGACTTCCTAGTTGTCTTTGGATTTTTCTACTTAATATTACGAAGTGATCAAATGTTTCACTTTAATTCTTTAAAAATTTAGTCCATGTGTACCTAGAGTAATCGTCTACTATAACCAAAGTATAGAAGTTACCTCAATAACTTTGGATAGCTAACAGACCAAATAAACCCATATGTAAAAATTCTAGACATTTTGATGTAGAAACTATATTTTTAGCTTTATGACTAGCATGGACTTGTTTCCCGATATTACAAGAATCACAAAAATGATGTTCGTATTTTAGTTTAGGTAGGTTTCTTACTAGCTCTTTGGATGATAGCGATTGAAGAAGTCGCATATTGGCGTGACCCAATCTTCGATGCCATAAGGTAGAAGTATCATCCATAGAGGTGAGGCAAAGTTTATCTTTTGGTTCGTTTCCGATTTTAATAACGTAGACGCCATGTTTTCTAGTACCTCTTCCTATAATAATACCATTTTTCAAGATTTTACTACCGGTTTCGCAAAAGAGAACGTTGCACTTTTTATCACATATTTGACCTATACTTAGTATGTCACGTAGGGAGTCGGAACATACCTCGTTGGAGTCCTTGGCCATAAGACAAATTTCTTCCTTCCCTTCTTCACTCATTTCCCATGACCCGCTTACGAACGCCTTTTGTTCGTCGCATTTGGGACATTCATTTATGAAGTGATTTAGATCCCCGCATTTAAAACATTTGCTCTCATCCTTCACTTTCTTTCCATCTTTGCTTTTCCGCAAAACTTTCTTTTCATCATAGGGTTGCTTGAAATATCTTCCTTTTCTTCGAATGAATTTCTTGAAGTCACGTATCGCCATTGCATACTCCTCGTCTTCACTCTCCGAGGATGAGGTTTCTTCATCACTAGAGACTTTCTTGGCTTTTAAAGCAAGAGATTTATGTTTCTCTTTCTTTTCCTTTGAGACCTCGGAGTCTTTAGCGAGTACGAGCTCATAGAATTTTAGGTTGCCTATAAGTTCATCGAGAGTGAGGATCGACAAATCTTTGGATTCTTCAATGGCCGTTACCTTCGGTCTCCACTTTGATGGAAGCGCCCTTAGAAATCTCCTGACATGATTACGACTAGAAAAAGACTCATCAAGTGCTTGCAGTGAAGTAATAATAGTATTAAGACTAGCAAATGCATTATCAATACTATCATCATCCAATATTGAAAAATGTTCATATTGTTGAACAAATAAATCAATTTTGTTATTTTTCACTTGTTGGTTTCCTTGGTGTGTTACAACCAAAGAGTTCCAAATTTCTTTAGCAGTTTTATGCATAAAGATTCTTTCAAATTCCTTTTTGGGTAAGGCATTGTATAAAACCATTTTTTGCCTCACTATTTTTGGAAAGCTTTTTCTTTTGGCCGTCAATGAGACGATCATGAGAAATATTTTTTTCTTTACCGGTTTTATCATCTTTTACGGTTGCTTGAAAATCACCTTCAACAATAATATACCAAAGATCAATATCTTTAGATTTCACATAAGTTTCAAATCTATTTTTCCAATAAATAAAACTTTTAGTTTCAAGTAGTGGAGGTTACATGGATTGCCATTCTCTATAGTTTTCAAAATCCATTTTGATCAAAAAGTTTTTAAAATACAATTTACTTTAAAACTTTTTGAAAACCTTGCTCTAATTAGGGGTGAAAACGAGCCGAGTCGAGCCCGAGCCTGCCAGAGCTCGAGCTCGGCTCGTTTATATATAAAAAGCTCGAGCTCGGGCTCGAGCTCGACTAAGTTATATGATGTTTAAAGAAAACGAAGTTCAAATGGAGCTCGGCTCGTTAATTACATAAGGCTCGAGCTCGTTTACTACTTTTAAGCTCGTTTATATGTATAGAAAACATATATATGTATATATTTCTAGGGCTCGTTTAGGCTCGCGAGCCTACTCGAGCTTTTTGTATAGAGCTCGAGCTCGATTATTAAATGAGCCCAAACTTAGGCTCGAGCTCGGGCTCGAGCTCGTTTAGGCTCGGCTCGTTCGAGCTTTTTACCGATCCAATCCCGAGCTTTTCACGAGCAGCTCGGCTCGTTTCCACCCCTAAGTCTAATACCAATTGTGGAAAACTAGAAGGGGGGTTGAATAGTTTTACCGATTTTAATTTAAGTTTCAAAGATTTAGATTCGATCTTATGTGAATTCTTGTGGATGAATAGATAGTAGCAAACAATAAATAAAGTAAGTAAATAATGCAAGTAAAGTAAAGTATAGAAAGTAGCGACACAAGTGATTTATAGTTGTTCGACTACAATGACACATTCCTTGTCCTACTCCACTCCCCGAGTACCCCACTCGAGAGTTCAATCACTATATCAACAAGCTCCTTCAAATCGGTGGAAAAGCCTCACAATGTCGCTTACACTTTTTTCGGTACAAAGATAAATACCGAGTTCTTCCACGAGGTAGAACCAAACCTTTACACAACTATTACACAATAAATATGTGAAATATGAAATACAAGATATGCTACTGAAATCTTGTGGATGGACAAATCAATCAAGGAACCTTTGCTTGGATGACTTGTAGAGTAGCGTGATCCCGCCTTCGTGAAGGACCTAAAAGAGAATCACAACAAAAGAGAGAAGAACTACAAGAATGATCAAGTGATCAGAGGTTAGGAGAGTGAGATAATATATGAGAGAGTTGTAAGAAGAAGTGTGAGAAACAATGAAGAAATGACTCACTATTTATAGACATTCTGTCTACAAGTAGGCCGGTTCCGGCGGATCCCTCACCCAAGGGATCCGGCCAGTGTAAGTTGAGGGATCTGGCCTCTGAGTCAGTTTAAGTCTGGATTTTGGATACCAAACCGGGTTATAGGTTATGGGTTATGGACCATGGGTCATGGACTTTGGATCATGGATATCCAACAAGATATATTGTACCTAGTCAATGGGTCCATGGGTCATGGGTCATGAATAATACCCAACATGATTTCATGCATGATTTCATGCATGATGTCATGTAATGGGTCATGGGTTATGGATTTAGCTCCATGGGTATGGGTCATGGGTCATGGATATTCTCCAACCTATTACATGTTTTATTACAACACATTATTATTGCAACATTTATGTAAATAACCAAATGTATATATTTTGCAAAACAACATGTATTCTTAGAATTATACTTATGATAACTTTATATTTGTCATCAACAAAACTTAACGAGATCGCTAAATATAAACAAACGATTTTACAGTTTACTTGTATTAAAATAGCCATTGCCATATCTGAGCCACACTATATGTATCTTATTTCCGTTACTAGGCTGCTTGCATCCCGAAAAACATTTCTACCGAATTTTCCCATTCTCCTTACCCCCGATGTTAGTGTGCCCATTTTACATATCGTGCATATTCTAAATAAGAAATGAACGTTGTCCTAGGTAAACAACTCTTTTTTTTTTGCCAGGATTTGTTAGCGACACGAGGTTTTGCTCAGAAATGACTACAAGATTATGGAATACCTTTGCTTTCAATCATGGTGGTTACTTGGATTTATGTTTGTATTCTTTGGGTCTGATATATGAATGTATTGCTTAATGTCGGACCACGTTCAAAGCACCAGCAAAATGTTGGCTCGGGAATGGTTGGCAATCTAGTTGTACAGGTCAATTGCATTTAATGTGGACGCAGTTTCCATCAAGATCAAACATAAAGTATTTGTATAGATTTTTAGAAGTGTTTGTGAAATATTTTTTATTTACAATTTTTTCAATGTATAATTTATATTTTATATTGAATGTATTCATTTTTTGTAATCAGTGTATGGAATTGTGTCTCCTTTTTAGGTATATTGGTGTCAATTGAGGCATTGTTATATATCAACATTGTTAGCTAATCTTATTTTTATTTGTTATCGATCTTATTAGTCTATACGAAATTCTTTGTTAATTTTAAAATGGCTCTGCCTCAATGCGCGGTAGCCCAATTCCTCGTTATTATACGAAGTACAAATGCAATTTTTTCTCAACTTTATATATATATAAATAATAATAATAATAATAATAATAATAATAATAAAAGTCTTTGTTTAAACTTAATTTGTTCGACTTACTCTACATAAACCTAATTTTTCCGGGTTATTATCTTAAACTACGATTTTATTATGACTTAAAGATGAAATAAGTTCATAAGATGATAAATGAATCATAAAAGAGGCATATCAAATACCAGGTCGAACCATATAACCTATAATTCGAGTAAAAAACTTTATAAACCAAAAAGATAAGCTTAAGACTGGTGGTAATAGTGACCACGAATATTACCGACAACTTAGCGTCACGTCTGTTTCTCTCTTTTAATCTCAACCAATATTACCACCAACATAGTGAAATAACACAAACACATCACCACCAAAACATACCCTACTTAAACACAAATATACCCCACAAACACTAAAATCACACGCACGACAACAATTTCCACAACTCGGTCATGTGAGTTCTCCTAAAATAACACCAATAATGTGTCACAAAAGAGGTGTGCGTAATAGGTAGCACACGTCGTTGAGGCTTCCACCTAGGCACATGATGCGTCTTGTGTGTTATTACCACTAGTCTATATAAACACCCTTTAATTAATAAATAAAAATATTAAAATGAATTCACTCTTTAACTAGAGGAAGCAAATTCTCACATGCATTTGTAGCTTAATCACGATTATTAATAAATGTCAATCTATTAAATATATTTCCCTGTATTGCATGTTTTTATTATTTATTAATAATCGTGATTAAGCTACAAATAGCAAAAATCCTTGATAAAGATATCATTTTAACCTAATAACCAGTACCTATAAATACACATTTTCACCACCCTCATCAACATTTCTTCTTCATCAATCAAACCCCAATCCCAAATTCAAATCCATCACAATGTGGAACCAGCAACAACGATTTATGAAAACCGACGTCGAATCCGGTTTAAACGAGCCATTATACCCCGTAATGGCGGAGTCTCCTGAGCTACGTTGGTCATTTATACGTAAAATATATTCCATCGTTGCCATGCAGTTGTTGTTAACGGCTGCTGTTGGTGCTGTGGTTGTGAGTTATCGTCCGATTGTTACGTTTTTAACGACGACGAATGGAGGGTTTATTTGTTATATTCTTATCATTGTTGCTCCTTTTATAAGTATGGTATCATTTTATTTTATTATATAGTTTGTTTTTAATAAGGTTAGTTGCTTAATTACTCACTAGGTACACATCTGAGTCAAAGACTCACCATTCCTAGGTGAGGAGGAAAAAACCTTATCCGATTATGCAATTTGAAGTGATTGTGTTTGTTTTTTCCGGTGTTTTATGTCTCATATCTGTAATGCAATGTCTGCGAGAGAAGAGTTTTAAGAAAGTGGTAATTAGGCTATAAAGAAAATTTGTATAACTGAAGTGGGGAACTTCTTTTTGCTTCTTATGTGTAAAAATAAACCGACACTAACATTTGCGCGCCTGTAGACATGAATAAACACTCTTTTTCAAATAAACGAACACTCTTTTTCAACGCATGCGCGCTTGTAGGCATAAGAGGAAAAAACAAACACTCTTTTTTCAAAAACATATGTACGCCTGCCGATATAAGAGGAATAAAGTACTCCTCTGAAAAAACAAACACAGCCTTAGGATATAACAAACAGTTTAGAGTGTTTTGGATATAGCAAACTGTTTTATGTGCTTATTTGGGGTAAAACAAATGCTTATATGAGATGAGATTCAGATTAGATTTCTAACGCCATAGGTAACCTCCGAGAGCTTTTGATTAACATGGGTTCAATTGACAAGAGAAATGTCCAAAATTATTGGGTCTTATTGCATGTTCTTACAGCATAAGCATATTCAAACTATCAAACATTATTTATTGACGCTGCTTGTTTTTAAGAATAATCATAAGCATAGAACAAACAATACTCTCTTATTCAAGTGATTATCCCCTTATTATGCTAGTTAAAAGCAGATGAGTAGCAATGTGTTTGGAAGGAACATACATGTCTGCAACCAAAGACCCTCTTACTTTACTTTTGAAAGTTGTATGGGAACTGGTCATGCGTTTTAAATTATCAGAAAAACAATACCAATTATACTTCAATCAGTTGCTTTAAGCAATCTCAAACTGTTTACTGATACTCGTAATTGTTTCTATTACTTTAAAGTAAGCATATAAGCATAAGACTTTTTTTTCTCCAAAACACTCGAATCTTTATCGTCTTTTAGAAAAGAACGAGACAAGCTTTTCAAATAAGCAGTCACAAACACCCTCTTACTAAGACAGATTATCTGCTTGGCATTTTAGTACAGCATATAAGAAGTTTTGAGGGTGTTTGGATTATTTCTCCAAACTCGTTATCTGATTATTTGTCAGCGAATAAGTTGTATTGAATTAGCATTAACATTCTTGTTCAGTCAAGTTGTCAATAGTATAACCAAACATCCCCTTAGTGCAACTGTAAGTAAAGAAAATTGTGCCAAAAGGCACCGTTTGACGTAAATTATATGTAAAATCCTAAAATGTATAAAACTAAATGTTACATATATAGGTAACAGTCATGTGTAAATTGTAAACAAGGTGAAAGTATGTTGCATTTTAATGCGGTTAGCACTTAGTTTTATTGTGGATTTATATGTGTTGACGATTGTCTTGTTTTACAGCTTTGTGTCCGTTGTCATACTATTATCAGCGTCATCCAGTCAACTATCTGCTTTTGGGGATCTTCACCATCTCTCTTGCTTTTGCTGTTGGTTTGACATGTGCATTCACTAGTGGTAAGTCCACCATGTACAATTTTTTTTTAAACTTATCTACTATACTTTGTGTTCCAAATATGATCGCAATAAGTACTGCACTGTAAATGCTGCATAAGGGGTCAAGTATTTATTGAGAAATTTGAAGCTATATGATTCTAGGTTGCTGAATTTGAACTTTCTTTAGTTTAAGAATTTAGTACAAATATTGGACTGAAACATATAGCGAGTCAAGTTATGAGTTAAATTTTCAGACCCTATGAACATATTAATATGCATGTGCATATGGTCATGTTTTGTTATATGCTTGTTGGTCGAGCTTTTAAATCAAGCTTGAACCCAGTTATAAGAAGGGGGTTAAAAGTTTTAGACCTTCCAAAAGGTTGTGAGTTCAAGTGAGACATTAGGTGGCATACATATGCATTTCTATTGCGAATTATATGTTTGATTGTAGGCGTATTGTTATGGAATCTATGCAGGGAAAATCATTTTGGAAGCAGTGATTTTGACAGCTGTGGTTGTGGTGAGTCTCACTCTGTTCACATTCTGGGCAGCAAAAAGAGGCTACGACTTCAATTTCCTGGGGCCATTTTTGTTCGGTGCTGTTATGGTGCTTGTCGTATTTTCATTCATTCAGGTTTGTTGGCTAACACTCAAGCGATCTCCACTTATTTTAGAGGGGCACCCATGGTGAGTTAACTACAGGGCTGAAAGGTTCAGCTTGAAGCACGGGTCGAAACGTGCCCAGCCAGTCAACCATACTTTTCTATCCATTTCTTTAAACAATTACTAATGATTAGTTATAGATAAAATAAAATCAAAATGATTAAGGAGACTGTATACATCACTTGAATTTTCTGCAACTTTTAACCCGTTAGACCCATTAAAGTCAGTTGACTAGTTTGAGTAAATTGAAGGAAACTGCCACCTCTATCGCATTTTTATTTTACAATCTTCGGTTTCCAACTCATTTGCTTATTATGTTTGCAGATCTTCTTTCCATTGGGCAAGATTTCAGTAATGATATACGGGGGTTTATCAGCAGTTGTCTTCAGTGGCTACATTGTTTATGACACTGACAATCTAATCAAACGATACACCTATGACGAGTACATATGGGCTGCTGTGGCTCTATACCTGGATATCATCAATCTTTTCATTTCATTGCTTACTATTTTACGAGCTGCCGAAAATTAGAACAATCATGGGCCTTCACCATTTGTTCATACTTTATAGGTACATAATTTTTTTTGCCAAAAATTCAATCTATTCGCCAAACAATTATCCACACACTACAATTGTTGATTGTTCTATGATTAACTGTTTATGTGTTATTAAAGAACCAAGATTATATGTAGATAGTGACATTCATTATGATAACGTACCCTATCGTCTTTTGGTGAAGAGAAATAAAATAAAAGATAGGGTTATGTGATTATGTTTATTTCATGTAATTATATCATGTAGTTTCATTCACAAGGTCACGAATCCTAATCCTTGTTCTCGGTACATGGCTAGTCGGTACGGGTGAAATGGGTTCAGATCAGAGCATGTGGATTTCTAAGATGGGTCAAAACGGGCTTTGTTGATCCGCCACACAGATCTCACAGATAATGACTTTATTTTGACCTGAACCTCTAACACAGCGTTTTAGGAGGTTGTAATTACGCAAATATTCATGGACGATGAGCCATTTATAAGCTCCTGCACAGATTTACCTTGTACCATTAATCAATAAACATGACTCAAATTGACCCATTTTCACGTAAGCAGTTCGAAATTGAATACAGGGAAATAGCGTTATATATTTATAACACAAGATATAGAGATATAAGGCTAAATTTAGCATTCAAAATAGAAAGTTATAAGTTTACTAAGCACACATTGGTTATTACAATATACCCACACTTGTTCTTATTCCTCTTATGGTTTACTTATTGGACTTCCTTTCATCTACAATGGATAAAAGCCTCGAAACCCCTTGAGTCCACATATCATACTCTCTTTGTGTCCTGCACTCGAATTCCACCAATCCACGCCCAATCGTCCTTAGCCCGAAATAACGTCTTTCCTCTCCACCGTCAAATAGATGTCTCCCTGGCCATGCCGGCATGTTCTTGCACACCTCTAACACTACATCTGCAACCAGCCAGAGATTAATATATGACATACTTAAATCAATAAATAAATAATCGTTCCATTTTGGACATAATTGTTACGGGTCAACCTAATCACATCATACCAAAACTACCTGCCCATGTGCAACCTGTAGGGCTGAACGTTTTAGAAATTCTATTTATTTTAGTGAATTTACGCTATCATTTGGTACTAGTTTTATAGCAGCTAATATAACAGGATAACTATGAGCAAATGTAGATAGTCCAAACACTAAAACTAGTTAGTGTAACTTAAAATTACAATTTTCGATAATAGTTTTTAAAGCTCAAAATCTGAAAACCCCATAGTATTATCACTTACTTTTCTTCTTTTTCGTAATAGTAGAACCCACATGTTTGCTCTTCATCTTTAGCATCACTTGACCTGTTCGATGGATATAAACAGACACAACTTTCCAGTGGAGATCACCTGCATTTAATGTCATAGCATTTCAGCATTTCATGCTATATTGGTTCATTAATTGGCTCAACTGAGAAGGTAAGTTGGCAGTTCTTACCATTACGGGTGCGTTTAAGAAGTTCACTCCCCCTAGCTAGGAGTTCTTGGTTACAGATTCCCAGAAAGTTTTCTTCAGTTGGAAGCTGTTCATTGTAGCCACTACTCTTTCCTTGGCTTTTGCTTTCTTTAAGCCCTCGATCCACTGGTATTACCGCTGCAATGTTCCAAACTTCCTTTAGTGCCCTTGCCTTCAAAGTTGCTGCACCACGTAGAGCTAAAAAAACAGGAAAACACATCTCACATATTATATTTATGCTTCGCATTTACGTTAGTGAAAACACAGTTAAAAGCAGAATTCAGGCAAGTGAACGGGTCAAAATACGAGGGTGCGATGTTTACCTGTTGCTGCAGCAGCAGTGAGAGTTAAGATATCACCATGGGATTTCACATTGACTGCAGAGCTAACAGCAGCAACAAGGTGTTCTCGTTCAGCTCCCATGGCCTCCGCAGCCTCAACGCATTGTGCAGCAACTAAAGTAGCAGCTGAGGCAACCGCCATATTAGTTTTAGCCATTTGCTCATCTTTACCATTCGCCGAAGCTGCTGCAGTGGCAGCTGCAATTGTAGCCACAGCAGCCGCCACTCCAGCAACTGAAACAGCTGCATGAAGCTGTGCATTGTGGGCCCGCGTCTCTTCTTTTTTCTTCTCTCGCCTCTCCTTTAACCACCTCCCTACTGTTTTACCAGCAGGAGTGGTGCCACTTGCACCTGTCCCATAAGCGCTTCGACCATTGGCAAATAATGGTTGCAGCGTGTTGTTGGCGCGTAAAAACTGTATTATTAAACAATATTAGAGCTGTAACTTAAAAAGTACTAATTAGTTAGTTAATTACAAGATTAAAGACTTAAAGTTGTTAAAGTAATCTAGATTTGATGAATAATTTGACAATGACAAGGAGTCTGATGGTCAAAGAAAACCAAAAAGAAAAGCTGCTGCACAAGAACAAAAAGAAATCTTGTCTCCTGAATAGATAATAAAGTTAAAGCTATAGGTGTTACTTTTTTTTATCTCTTTATTCAGATCAAAAGAATAAAACAGATCTCACAATGATTTTTTTGTCTTCTATGTTACTACTATTCATATTAGAAAAAGCAAAGCATATTAGCATCCAAAACCAACTTTTAAAATAATTATCTTATAAGCTAATGCATGCTAATTAAGTTTTTAAGTGATTATTTGATATCGGCTTATCCACCGATAACTCGAGCAATTAATAATCAGTTAATTATAATCATTTTCAGTATACCAAAAGCTTAAAACACTAGAAATATACTAATTATGATTCTATGATAATGTAAAGTAAAAGTAATATGATGATCAATATGACCCACTAAACTAATTATGGTTTACCATTTCAAAAAAATCATTTAAAAAAACCGCACGTAACACATATCAAATACATTTTGAATCAATAATGTTACAGTTTTAGTTCATGCATTTTGGAATAATTTTTGTACAGTATAAAGTGAAACAATTATGAAAGTGCATCAAAAGCATACAATGTACTAACTACTAAGCAACAGTAACAAAGACTAGTATATCATGTTTTTTCTTTGATGAAACATAAATAAAAGAGTAACTTGCAATACCCGTTTTTGCGTTTTGCTATTTTTGCTGAAACCATCTATATCATGTTTCAGCAAAAATGAGCAAATCACATAAACGGGTTTTGCAGCTTACTCTAAGTAAAGCAAAACTAATACCTTAACGACATCGTCATACTCATCGGACGGCGAAATATGTGGACTCTCGTGTTCTTCCATATGTGAAGGATTAAGTGGTCCACTGCTGTGTGACAACCTTCCTGAAGCTAATGGTGATATATCCTAAAGTTTTATATACAAAAAACAAAACATTAAATACAATCACAACCATAACATGTTATGTTAACATCATATAGTAATGATCTTATCTACCAGCAAATAAAATGAGTAAAGATATTGGTTATTAATTGCATTAAAATGAAATATTTTTTTTTTATGAATTAAAATGGAAGGCAATAAAATGGTTTATTTGCTAACTTATTTGTATAACAAATAGTAAGAGGGTGCTAATAATTTCACTTGACATCGAAATATTGCATGATAAACTATTCTTTTGACGAGATATAGTAAAATGCATTAAATTTTATATTACTTAATGAATTTATTTTTTTTTATATTAAGTCAATTAAGTCGAATTTAAACACTAATTTAGTATGATGTAAATTCTTAACTATCATGCTAGTTTTTGTTTGCATACTTACCTTTAAAAATAATAATAATAAAAAATAAAAAAAATAAAAAATGGGGTGGTGACGACTAATTATCTACTCCTGCATTTTACTACTCCGTAGAAAACAACATAACTAAAAGAAATAGTGACAGAAAATCTTTAGCCACTAATTATACAAAAGAAGTCCCTATACAGACATACAGTATAAATGTTTTAAAAAAAACATACCGATTGAGACATGATTCGTTCAAGCACAAGCTGTGAAGTAGCACTCGAAGCAAACGAAAACGTATTTCCAGACAGCGAAATCGACCTGGTAGTACCCGAATCCTCGCTACCTTCCTCAACACTCTCCATATTACCATTTTGAGCATTAGTGACACCTTTAGAAACTAAAGGTGACGGTGGAGAATGTAGAGTTTTAGTGACTGGAATAGTATTAGCGTCACTCCATGACCTTGATAAAAACTCCATTGGCTTACGTGGACTTTCCGGTAACTGAAACACACCGGAGTTATGGTGGTCTTGCCATAAACTGTCCATTTCTTGGTTTAGTGTTTGTGTTGTTTTATGGTTATATGGTTATGGGAATTTACTTTTATAGACACTATTTGCTTTAGATATTTGGAATAAAAAAAAGTGTATTTTGGGTCGGGTCGGGTAGGGTAAAAGAGTATTTTTGGATCCGGTGAAAGAAAATTTCTTTAGTTTTTACAATGTGAAAAGTGGATTTATTTAGTTGCCAAAAACTCAATATAGAAAGTGAATGGAAGTGTTTTTATTATCTTCTACGTAACAAAGTTGATAGTGATATGAGGTATGCAAAATTTTATACCGCGAAACTTACCTCGTGTACAGTGTACTAGGTTTTATCGAGTTCGAAACCTTATTGTTGTGAAACAATGTAGTTTAACTAATGAACATGGCTAGAACCGGTTAATATACAAATGTATTACTGTATTAAATTTTTAAAAAAAATGCTCTAAGATAACGGATTTTTATTTTATTTATTTTTGTTACTTAATTTATGAAACACTACATTTTGAGAAATTTATAAAAATATATGTAAATATAATTGAACTTATAAAATATGACATTTTATATTACTTAACTATCAAAAAAATATGTTGTCAGTAACTCTTAAAATATGAAAAATAATTTAAATTATAAGTTCAGTAAGCTAAGTAAATAAACTGAAGTTCATTACTTTAAACACACTTTTTTGAAAGAAAAAAAATTATTATTATTTTTTTTGAGTAACCATGGTGTTCGACAATTTTCAGCCAATTAATCAACATGGTTTAAACCCACCGCCAACATTTTTGAAAAGTTTAGAGACATATTTATATAGGAAAATGATTGGGAGACCTAATTCACATGACTAATATTGTGCCTAACAAATTTAATGTTTGACAAGTGGATTCCATTATGCACCAAACTTGTTCTAAGACTACTCCCAGCAATGCTTGGTGAGGCATCGTGAGAAGGAGCGAGGCAGCATGAGCTTGCTGGGAGTGTGTGGAGAGCTACGTTAGGAGGCCAAAAAGAAGGAACCAAAGGTGAGTCGATCATCTTATATTATTAATTATTTAATCTGTAAGTGTGTGTGTATGAGGTGTTTAGTGGGGTATTTTGTATAAAAGTGAGTATTTTAATAAAAGGTGAAGGAGTGTTGACCAATGTTTTAAAAATCGGGTATGTGATCGACCCGGCCGAGTAACCGAGTCACCGGGTCGGCGGGTCAACCTATTCAGCCACCGGGTCAACCCTGTTTATGCACCCAAACACCAATTTTCTACTGTCCAAACACTTATTTTGCTGGGAAAAAAAATCTTTTTGCTGTGAACAACAAATAAAAGATGGAAAACAATATATAAACCTGCATAAACTTTCCAAACATCCATAAATCCTAGGCGATTACAAGTTTCATACTTCAAAAATGACATAAATCCTACGAGATTACAAGTTGTATCTTTCAAAAGACAATACAAAAGCATAAACTTTAAGACGACACATCAATATCTTGCTACTGTAACATTGGAGTGTTATATGCATCAAGTTCACGATCACTTAGGATATGAAATTCACTATCATTGTCATCCTCATCAACAAAAGCATGACCTTGCGCTTGACAAGGCGGTTCTTGTTCAAGCATATTCTTCATTTGATCATAATCTAGCTCTCCTTGCGCCTTTTCTTCAACCACCCAAAAGTCATTATCTTCAATACATTCATAATCGATTGTGTTAATACAAATAACCCGTAAAAACGTTTATTTATATTTTACGATCTTCTAATGTTTTGTCGATAACAAACGTAAAATCATTTTAACGAAACAAATAAAATACGTAAATGGTTTGAGCCAATAGTTTACTAACACACTTACGTTTTCACATAAAACACTAAACAAGTAAAAGTGATTTTATGATTTAGTAATACATATGTACAACAACTAGTGTTTACATATTGGGCAAATATATACATAACTAGTATGTATCATAATAGGTAATACAATGGGTAGAAGTTTAAAATATTTGACCCATTGACCAAATACATTGAATGTAGTTGGGTAAAACCCAAAGTCCATGACCCACACCCATGGAGCATAACCCATAACCCATTGCATGACATCATTCATAAGTCATAAATGGATATTATCCATGACCCATGGCTTTAACCCATGACCCATGGACTAGATGCATTGGATCTTGTAGATACATTGTATCTACTTGGATACCTATAGTCCAAAGTCTAGGACCTATGACCCATAACCCATGACCAATGACCCAAAACCCATGGGCAAAGAAGAGTGTCCCACGGATCCCCAGGAATACACTGGACGGATCCCTCAAGTGAGGGTTCCGTGGAACAGTAGCTAAGTTTCTTCTATAAATAGTAAGCCATTTCTTCATTTTAGGTTTCCACTCCCACACATACTTTCTCCTAGTATTGTAAACCTTCTAACCTCATATCCTAAAGGATCTCTCTATGTAGTTTGTGTTTTGTTTTTGTGTGATTCTCTAGGTTCCTCTTAAAGGTGAGATCACCACCTCTTGAAGTCGAGCAAGCTCGAGTCCATGAGTTTCCATGCTTCGTCATCATCAAGACTACTGAGGTTCTCTTGTTGATAGTTCTTTCTTCCTCCATAGAAGTGTTGTGTCAAAGGCATTAGTGAAGGATGCCAAAAGAGTCAAGACGAAAGCATTAGTGAAAGGTGCTTAACGTCCGTGTCAAGGGCATTAGTGAAGGATGCCAAAGGAGTTAAGACTAAGGCATTAGTGAAAGGTGTCGAACGTCCGTGTCAAGGGCATTAGTGAAGGATGCCTAGAAGTCAAGTCAAGTGGCATTAATGAAAGATGCCAAAGGTGTATAATCGATGAGGTGCATTGATGTACAAATAGAGATAGGTTGTATCCAAGGATATTGATATCTTTGATGATGTTGTAATAAGGAGTGGGTCTCCTTTGGGGTAGGTGTTGTGTAGTGTTGGGCAGTAGTTCCTCCATTGTAATGGAACTCGGTATCTAGCTTAGTACCAGATAAAGGGCAGGCGACGTTGTGATAGGTGTGGTTCTACCTTGTGGAAGAACCCGATGTCTAGCCTAGTACCGGAAAAAGAGTAGGCGACGTTGTGAAGGCTTCTCCGCCATAAGGAGTTGGTGTCGTGTAGTGTTTACGAACTCTCGAGTAGGTGACTCGGGGAGTGGAGTAGGGCAAGGAAGGTGTCCTTGTAGCCGAACCACTATAAACACTCGTGTCGTGGTTATGTGTCTCTTACTCTTTATCTTTCCATTACACATTTACATATCTATCTACCAATGTCCAACATACACATTCAAATAGATTGACATAAGTCGATCTAAATATTTTAAAACGGAGTTTTAATCGGTAAAAGTATTCAACCCCCCCCCTCTAGTTTTTCACAATTGGCATCAGAGCTTCGTTACCAAGTTTCTTAGAGTATGTTGTACTTTAAAAACTTGATACGATCCGTGTATTTTTGAAAACTACAAAGAAGGATTTTTTTAACAAAAGGTCACGTTTTAAAAAATCATCATTTTTTATAACGTTGGACAATGATAGAAAGTTCTAATATTTTCTTTGTTAAGAATTCTCCATACTTGGATTTGGGCACCCCCAAGAATAACATGAAGAACTTCTCTCTAAATACTTCTTTCCTTAAAAAGAATATTTAGCAAAGGTATGATCCTCAAAAAATTAAAAAAATATTTTTTTTTTGTCATTTTTCTTTAATCATGATTAAGTCTTAGTAGTATCTTTACGCTCTCTTAATAATCACTAAAGTAGTTATCTATATTAAACTCATCATCAAGAATAGTATTCTTCGTTGATCTCTATAGACAAAACTACAAACTAGTGATAATGATATCTAGGCTATTCGAGAGCCTTGATCATTACTCCTCACAAAAAGATTATTGACATTTCATCTATGTCAATGAGTATCCATGTGAAATTTCTCACATTATGATAAAATGGGATTTTATCATAATCTTTGAGAACTTCCTAAAGAATTATGATTTATTCATAAAAAGGGAACCTCGTCAAATAGGACTAGTATGACCCGTCAAAACCCCAAACCATAAGCTATAGAGCATAAACATCGATGCTAATACAAATAATCGGTAAAAACGTTTATTTATATTTTACGAGCTTCTAATGTTTTGTCGATAACAAACGTAAAATCATTTAAATGAAACAAATAAAATACGTAATTAGTTTGAGGCAATAGTTTTCTAACATACTTACGTTTTCACATAAAACACTAAAACAAGCATAAGTGATTTTATGATTTAGTAATATATATGTACAACAACTAGTGTTTACATATTGGGAAAAATATATACATAACTAAGTATATAGTATAAATGGGTAAAAACTACAACCCATGGTATTGACCCATAACCCATGGTTTTGATCCATACCCACTTCACTAGGTACATTGCACTCATAAGATACATTGTATCTAATAAAAGACCCATGGGCAAAGAGGAGCGTCCCACGGATCCCTAGGTTTACACTAGACGGATCCCTTGTGGGAGGGATCCGTGGGATCCAGGGAACAGTAAGCATTTCTCCTCAATAAATAGTGAGCCATTTCTTCCTTTTGGCTTGCCACTCTCACACATACTTTCCCCAAGTATTGTAACTCTCTAACCACTGATCCCAAGGGATCTTTCTATGTAGTTTGTATTTTGTTTTCGTGTGATTCTCTAGGTTCCTCTTAAAGGCGAGATCACCACCTCTTGAAGTCGAGCAAGCTCAAGTCCATGAGTTGCCATGCTTCGTCATCATCAAGACTACTGAGGTTCTCTTGTTGATATTTCTTTCTTCCTCCATAGAAGTGTTGTGTCAAAGGCATTAGTGAAGGATGCCAAAAGAGTCAAGACGAAAGCATTAGTGAAAGGTGCTTAACGTCCGTGTCAAGGGCATTAGTGAAGGATGCCAAAGGAGTTAAGACTAAGGCATTAGTGAAAGGTGTCGACCATCCGTGTCAAGGGCATTAGTGAAGGATGCCTAGAAGTCAAGTCAAGTGACATTAGTGAAAGATGCCAAAGGTGTATAATCGATGAGGTGCATCGATGTACAAATAGAGATAGGTTGTATCCAAGGATATTGATATCCTTGATGATGTTGTAATAAGGAGTGGGTCTCCTTTGGGGTAGGTGTTGTGTAGTGTTGGGCAGTAGTTCCTCCATTGTAATGGAACTCGGTATCCAGCTTAGTACCAGATAAAGGGCAGGCAACGTTGTGATAGGTGTGGTTCTACCTTGTGGAAGAACCTGATGTCTAGCCTAGTACCGGAAAAAGAGTAGGCGACGTTGTGAAGGCTTCTCCGCCATAAGGAGTTGGTGTCGTGTAGTGTTTACGAACTCTCGAGTAGGTGACTCGGGGAGTGGAGTAGGGCAAGGAAGGTATCCTTGTAGCCAAACCACTATAAACACTCGTGTCGTGGTTATTTGTCTCTTACTCTTTATCTTTCCATTACACATTTACATATCTATCTACCAATGTCCAACATACACATTCAAGTAGATTGACATAAGTCGATCTAAATATTTTAAAACGGAGTTTTAATCGGTAAAAGTATTCAACCCCCCCCCTCTAGTTTTTCACAATTGGCATCAGAGCTTCGTTACCAAGTTTCTTAGAGTATGTTGTACTTTAAAAACTTGATACGATCCGTGTATTTTTGAAAACTACAAAGAAGGATTTTTTTTAACAAAAGGTCACGTTCTAAAAAATCATCATTTTTTGTAATGTTGGACAATGATAGAAAGTTCTAATATTTTCTTTGTTAAGAATTCTCCATACTTGGATTTGGGCACCCCAAGAATAACATGAAGAACTTCTCTCTAAATACTTCTTTCTTTAAAAAGAATATTTAGCAAAGGTATGATCCTCAATAAATTAAAAAAATATATTTTTTTTGTCGTTTTTCTTTAATCATGATTAAGTCTTAGTAGTATCTTTACGCTCTCTTAATAATCACTAAAGTAGTTATCTATATTAAACTCATCATCAAGAATAGTATTCTTCGTTGATCTCTATAGACAAAACTACAAACTAGTGATAATGATATCTAGGCTATTCGAGAGCCTTGATCATTACTCCTCACAAAAAGATTATTGACATTTCATCTATATCAATGAGTATCCATGTAAGATTTCTCACATTATGATAAAATGGGATTTTATCATAATCTTTGAGAACTTCCTAAAGAATTATGATTTATTCATAAAAAGGGAACTTCGTCAAATAGGACTAGTATGACCCGTCAAAACCCCAAACCATAAGTTATAGAGCATAAACATCGATGCTAATACAAATAATCCGTAAAAACGTTTATTTATATTTTACGATCTTCTAATGTTTTGTCGATAACAAACGTAAAATCATTTAAACGAAACAAATAAAATACGTAATTAGTTTGAGCCAATTGTTTTCTAACACACTTACGTTTTCACATAAAACACTAAAACAAGCATAAGTGATTTTATGATTTAGTAATATATATGTACAACAACTAGTGTTTACATATTGGGCAAAATGTATACATAACTAAGTATATAGTATAAATGGGTAAAAACTACAACCCATGGTATTGACCCATAACCCATGGTTTTGATCCATACCCACTTAACTAGGTATATTGCACTCATAAGATACATTGTATCAAATAAAAGACCCATGGGCAAAGAGGAGCGTCCCACGGATCCCTAGATTTACACTAGACGGATCCCTTGTGGGAGGGATCCGTGGGATCTAGGGAACAGTAAGCATTTCTCCTCAATAAATAGTGAGCCATTTCTTCCTTTTGGCTTGCCACTCTCACACATACTTTCCCCAAGTATTGTAACTCTCTAACCACTGATCCCAAGGGATCTTTCTATGTAGTTTGTATTTTGTTTTCGTGTGATTCTCTAGGTTCCTCTTAAAGGCGAGATCACCACCTCTTGAAGTCGAGCAAGCTCAAGTCCATGAGTTGCCATGCTTCGTCATCATCAAGACTACTGAGGTTCTCTTGTTGATATTTCTTTCTTCCTCCATAGAAGTGTTGTGTCAAAGGCATTAGTGAAGGATGCCAAAAGAGTCAAGACGAAAGCATTAGTGAAAGGTGCTTAACGTCCGTGTCAAGGGCATTAGTGAAGGATGCCAAAGGAGTTAAGACTAAGGCATTAGTGAAAGGTGTCAAACGTCCGTGTCAAGGGCATTAGTGAAGGATGCCTAAAAGTCAAGTCAAGTGGCATTAGTGAAAGATGCCAAAGGTGTATAATCGATGAGGTGCATCGATGTACAAATAGAGATAGGTTGTATCCAAGGATATTGATATCCTTGATGATGTTGTAATAAGGATTGGGTCTCCTTTGGGGCAGGTGTTGTGTAGTGTTGGGTAGTAGTTCCTCCATTGTAATGGAACTCGGTATCAAGATTAGTACCAAATAAAGGGCAGGCGACGTTGTGATAGGTGTGGTTCTACCTTGTGGAAGAACCCGATGTCTAGCCTAGTACCGGAAAAAGAGTAGGCGACGTGGTGAAGGCTTCTCCGCCATAAGGAGTTGGTGTCGTGTAGTGTTTACGAACTCTCGAGTAGGTGACTCGGGGAGTGGAGTAGGGCAAGGAAGGTGTCCTTGTAGCCGAACCACTATAAACACTCGTGTCGTGGTTATGTGTCTCTTACTCTTTATCTTTCCATTACACATTTACATATCTATCTACCAATGTCCAACATACACATTCAAATAGATTGACATAAGTCGATCTAAATATTTTAAAACGGAGTTTTAATCAGTAAACTATTCAAACCCCTTAGTTTTTCACAATTGGCATCAGAGCTTCGTTACCAAGTTTCTTAGAGTATGTTGTACTTTAAAAACTTGATACGATCCGTGTATTTTTTAAAACTCTATAGACAAAACTACAAACTAGTGATAATGATATCTAGGCTATTCGAGAGCCTTGATCATTACTCCTCACAAAAAGATTATTGACATTTCATCTATGTCAATGAGTATCCATGTGAAATTTCTCACATTATGATAAAATGGGATTTTATCATAATCTTTGAGAACTTCCCAAAGAATTATGATTTATTCATAAAAAGGGAACCTCGTCAAATAGGACTAGTATGACACGTCAAAACCCCAAACCATAAGTTATAGAGCATAAACATCGATGCTAATACAAATAAGCCGTAAAAAAGTTTATTTATATTTTACGATCTTCTAATGTTTTGTCGATAACAAACGTAAAATCATTTTAACGAAACAAATAAAATACGTAATTAGTTTGAGCCAATAGTTTTCTAACACACTTACGTTTTCACATAAAACACTAAAACAAGCATAAGTGATTTTATGATTTAGTAATATATATGTACAACAACTAGTGTTTACATATTGGGCAAAATATATACATAACTAAGTATATAGTATAAATGGGTAAAAACTACAACCCATGGTATTGACCCATAACCAATGGTTTTGATCCATACCCACTTGACTAGGTACATTGCACTCATAAGATACATTGTATCTAATAAAAGAACCATGGATCAACCCATAACCCATGACCCATGACCCATAACCAAAAAAACCCATTGGCAAAGAGGAGCGTTCCACGGATCCCTAGGTTTACACTAGACGGATCCCTTGTGGGTGGGATCCGTGGGATCCGGGGAACAGTAAGCATTTCTCCTCTATAAATAGTGAGCCATTTCTTCCTTTTGGCTTGCCACTCTCACACATACTTTCCCCAAGTATTGTAACTCTCTAACCACTGATCCTAAGGGATCATTCTATGTAGTTTGTCTTTTATATCAATGAGTATCCATGTAAGATTTCTCACATTATGATAAAATGGGATTTTATCATAATCTTTGAGAACTTCCTAAAGAATTATGATTTATTCATAAAAAGGGAACTTCGTCAAATAGGACTAGTATGACCCGTCAAAACCCCAAACCATAAGTTATAGAGCATAAACATCGATGCTAATACAAATAATCCGTAAAAACGTTTATTTATATTTTACGATCTTCTAATGTTTTGTCGATAACAAACGAAAATCATTTATACGAAACAAATAAAATACGTAATTAGTTTGAGCCAATACAAAAGCATAAACTCAAGTTTTCTAACACACTTACGTCTTCACATAAAACACTAAAACAAGCATAAGTGATTTTATGATTTAGTAATATATATGTACAACAACTAGTGTTTACATATTGGGCAAAATGTATACATAACTAAGTATATAGTATAAATGGGTAAAAACTACAACCCATGGTATTGACCCATAACCCATGGTTTTGATCCATACCCACTTAACTAGGTATATTGCACTCATAAGATACATTGTATCAAATAAAAGACCCATGGGCAAAGTGGAGCGTCCCACGGATCCCTAGGTTTACACTAGACGGATCCCTTATGGGAGGGATCCGTGGGATCCAGGGAACAGTAAGCATTTCTCCTCTATAAATAGTGAGCCATTTCTTCCTTTTGGCTTGCCACTCTCACACATACTTTCCCCAAGTATTGTAACTCTCTAACCACTGATCCCAAGGGATCTTTCTATGTAGTTTGTCTTTTGTTTTCGTGTGATTCTCTAGGTTCCTCTTAAAGGCGAGATCACCACTTCTTGAAGTCGAGCAAGCTCAAGTCCATGAGTTGCCATACTTCGTCATCATCAAGACAACTGAGGTTATCTTGTTGATAGTTCTTTCTTTCTCTATAGAAATGTTGTGTTGAAGGCATTAGTGAAGGATGCCGAAAGAGTCAAGACGCAAGCATTAGTGAAAGGTGCTTAAATGTCCGTGTCAAAAGCATTAGTGAAGAATGCTAAAGGTGTCAAGACGAAGGCATTAGTGAAAGGTGCCAAGCGTTGTGTCAAAAGCATTAGTGAAGGATGCCTAGGAATCAAATCAAGTGGCATTAGTGAAGAATGCCTAGGTCGTATAATCGATGAGGTGCATCGTTATACATGTAGTATTAGTTTATTTCCAAGGATGGTGATATCTCTGATGGTGTTGTAATAAGGAGTGGATCTCCTTTGGATTAGGTGTTGTGTTGTGTTGGGTAGTAGTTCCTCCATTGTAATGGAACTAGGTACTTAGCCTAGTACCTGATAAAGGGTAGGCGACGTTGTGATAAGGTGTCGTTCACCTTGGTGTGAAAGAACCCGGTGGTTAGCCTAGTACCGGAAAAAGAGTAGGCGACGTTGTGAAGGCTTCTCTGCCATAAGGAGATTGGTGTCGTGTAGTGATTACGAACTCTCGAGTAGGTGACTCGGGGAGTGGAGTAGGGCAAGGAAGGTGTCCTTATAGCCGAACCACTATAAATACTCGTGTCGTGGTTATGTGCTTCTTACACTTTATATTTCATTACACTTTTATATATCTATCTATCAACGTCCAACATACACATCTAAATAGATTGACATAAGTCGATCTAAATATTTAAAAGGAAGTTTTAAATTTGTAAAACTATTCACCCCCCCCCCCCCCTTCTAGTTTTCTACAATTGGCATCAGAGCTTCGTTACCAAGTTTCTTAAAGTATGTTGTACTTTAAAAACTTGGTACGATCCGTGTATGTTTGAAAACTACAAAGAAGGAAATATTTCAAAACATTTTTTTTTCTCTTTCATGTTGGACATTGATAGATCATTCTAACATATTTGTTTCAAGAAATCTTCATGCTAGGATCTCTTCAAAACATTCTTTTCTATTCAAAGAATAATGAAGTCAACCTTCAAGAAAGGATCTAAAAGTAATCACAACCTACTTACTCTAAGTACAAAGGATTACTTTAAGAGCTCATGAAGTATTTTTGGTATTATGTCTTCATAAGCCAAACCAAGAAGCATAAATGTATGTTTACTTTTTCATTAGCTAGCTTACATGATTATGTTGATATCATAGTTCTTATTTGTTTAATAAATTGCTAGTCTCTTAAAAGTCTCTCTTTCGTCACTTTCCCACTTACTTATCATCGGGAATAGTATTTCTCTTGATTTCGTCAAACTAACGCCATCGTCACAAATGGATCCTTGATAATTAACTTATCAAATCCCGTCGACCAAAACATCTTTTTATTTGAAACCTTTAAACTATTTTTGTTTCGTAAGCTAGTTTATAGCCTACTACAAAAATAAAGCCAAACAACCCTTTTTCTGTCCACAGGAGCCGGATCCCTCTAGTAGTACTAGCCGGATCCCAAATACAAGGGATCCGTGGGAACCATAGAATAGAACACAACTATACGCATTTGAAAAACATCACTGATCATTTTCCCTCTCCCCACATAACACAAAAAATGACTCAAGAACTGATTTCATCCTCATAGGACTCCATACCCTCAAGTATCCTTCTCTAGAACACCATTGTAAGTAATTACACTAACTTGTTCTAATTTTCATCATCCTCATCCTAGGGTTTATGGTTGCACAATTTCTAATCAATTAATTCAATTAGGGTTTTCAAAATTAATCATTAAAAAGGGGCTTTTAACACAATTAGGATTACATTGTGTTCACAACATTGTTAATACAAATCAAAACCATAAACCCATCTCAACTAATTTTATTTAATTGGAATATTTGTGTTTCTAGGACCAACCATGCCTAAAGCCACTCAAAAAGACCACCACTGATACCGTCCATTACCTCACCCATTACTATCGGAAAGAAGGGTTATCAAAAACCGATCATAAAGTCTTCAAAAGACTTGAAAAACGACTTATTCATGGAGGTCGTGTAGTCAAGGAATGTTTCCTTGAAGATACCGACACTCGTCAAGTTTTCTCGGCAATCAACTTTGATTGTCTTCTTTACATTGATGAACAAATTTGCCCGGTTTTCATCTTTGAATTCTATAAAAGCATTAGGATCATTCGAAACACCGATGATAGCATTTCAATCGCCTTCATCATCAATAAACAAAACTTCACTCTACCTCTCAACACATTTGCTCAAATTCTTCGCATTCCTTGTGAAGGAATTTGTATGTATTCTCAAGATTGGGCAATTGCTGCTCAAAACCATGCACTTGATTCTAAACCTATCTACAATACTCCTCTTGATGATCCCGCAACCATTCGAGATACTATCTTCAAGGTTAGGACCGACCAATCCCGTTTCAACCGAAACAAAAAGCTCATTCACCGTGATCCTTTTCAAATGGAACTTTTCGAAATGCATCCCATATTTAGAAAATGGGAAGAAATCCTTAGGGAAAACGTCATTAGCCTAGTTGGTAACAAGGATCATCCAAATGCATGTCTTGTGCAAATGATCGATTGTCTTATCCACCAAAATCCATTTAATCTCGCCTATTACATGGTGAAGAGAATGGCCGGGGTATTCAAAGTTTCCAACATGGTACTTCCATATGGTATGCTCCTAACACGACTTTGTAAGTATGTATAGTGCATTGCAACCATCTCCTATCAACGATGATCATTTCTTTACCGATCACGTAATGGTACCTCTTACCAAAAAACCCTCTAAACGGTTCATGGTCAATGGAAGAAAACCTAAAGCTCTCTCGGACTCCTCGGACAGAGAAGTAGAAGAAGATGAAGAAGAGGAAGACGTCGACCCCATAGCTAACATCGAATTGGAACCCTTTGATTACTATGAACAACTTCCGAATATTCCAAACGAGACCGCGGAATTCAAACAATTAAGGGGTATGATTCAAAACCTAGCTTACCACGTCACAAAGTCGGGAAAGAGGAAAAGAAAGAATTGACGAAAGAGACTATAGGATTATGATTGTCTTAAGACACTTGATTTGTGTATGAATGATTATATTTTAGCACGCTTGTTTGTGTTTTCTTGGATATTATTGTTACTACAATTATCTATGATATGTCGTATGTGATAATATGTTTACTTTGCTGTTTAAATTAAATGTTATATGTGTATATTGCTTAGTGCAAAATCTGCATTAGCTGCTGAAAAGGTTCTGATCTGCAGATGCCGGATCCCTTATTTTAGTCTAGACGGATCCCTTCTCTAAGGGAACCGTGGGATCCGTGACTGCAGATGAGTTATACAGATCTCCTTACATCAAAACAACTCACTAGATCACCTCACATAAGCCTAACATAAGACCTTAGAGCTAACTAAGTCTTTTTCTAACATTTGATAGCTTGACACTCACCCATGGCTCACCTAGGACTTAGGTCAATATTCTTTTTGATTTATCAACACATCAAAACTCACCATATTTCCGATTCAATACTCACAAATTTCTTTTCATTTTTCAAAACACTTAGGTGGACATATTGAACAATTTTAGGAAATTGTTTCTAGCATCTTTATCTCAAAACGGGTCAAAAATTAGTTTTTCAATTCTTTTGATTTTTGAGGATTTTTCAAAATCCATCTCAAGCTAACATCTGATCTCTAGGATCATTTATTATGACTTGAAACCATCAAAACTCTTAGTGTCATCCTTGAACATCCATTGGTAATCATTTAGTCTCATTTTCCTTCCATAAAAAGCAATCATTTGCTATACCATTCATTGCTCTTGATCATTCAAGCACACCCTCATTTAAAGATACTTAGGAGGACTGAAACACTCAAGATGGTATAGATCTTAGACCTTAGAAACATCAGTTTTATCCTTTCATAGCTACTGAGAGCCGGATCCCTAGGATTAGCCTAGCGGATCCGTCAAAGGAGGGAACCGTGGGATCTGGGTGACAGATTATGTCAACTCTAGCCAAAATAATCATTTCAAGCTCATCTTGCTAACTTGAACACTCCAGCTCATCTTTATTAAGTCCCTAGATCAGTGAAACTTTGAACTTGAATCTTGTGCATGTTAATCATCACATTTCCATGAATCTTAATGGTCTAAGTCTTAAATGCACTTGCCAAATTCTTCCCTTTATAAATCATCTTGCTAGAACTCCTTAGTAATCAAACACAAACATTATTCTCAGCAATTAGAAACATCTTCCTTATTCATTTCATCATGAGAAAAGCTCCTAGTGCTAACTCATCCACTCAAGAACCACCCAAGAAACTTGCTAGGGTCATACACGAAGTTTCCTCAACCGAATCATCTTCGGTTAAGTCCACCAATGCTAGGATTTCCCCTACACCAAATAAACCAATCAAACTAATTCCCAAGAGGATTTTTCCCACAAGGATATCATTACCAAACTCTACTAAACCAAACACATCCTTTTCAACCCAACCAACATCATTGGTGCCTAGAGCCACATCATTTAACACCTCACAATCATCTCCACATTCTATCAACTTAGAGGACTTACCCCCTTGGCCATCTCATCTTCCACCATTACCAACAAATTCACTTGAAAAGGTTGTGCAACAAAACCAAAGTGTTGAATCAACACTTGCACCATTATCAATTTCTCCATTTCCCCCCAATAGTCCATTTTGGATTATGAGGAGACATCAAAGTCAACCACCCGACCACATGGAAGTTGACACTTCTCTACCTCCACCCTCAAACATTGTTGAGCCACCACTAAATGAGCCTCCACCAATTCCTCCTTTATTTGAGGATCCTCAACCCACTTCACTTGAACCTCCGCTTCAAGAAGCTCAAAACCATGACAAGGATTGCTATAATTGTCAACATGTTGAAAGGTTGATACATGAACTACGTGATGAGCAACGTTTCATGTTCTATCACCTCCTCGAACGTTTCGAAGAGGTCAACAAACCAAAACAACCATGAGCCTCAAAACGGTGTCCTAGCCTCAAGCTCAACTTAGAACGTTTAGGAATCCCATTTTATGTTTGATCATCCTTAAAAACGTAGTTGCCTCTTGAGTTTAGATTCTTCATTAGCATTAAGTAGAAAATGTATTACATGGCTTGATCATTCTCTTAGTTTTAAGAGATTTTTTGATTATCTCTTTGTTTTATTGAATGATAACCTACTTGCCATATTTATTTGAGTATATGTTTATTGTTTGTATACATATCTCATTTTCATATTCAACATTGTTTGGTATAACACCTTTGCTGAATCATCTGTCACCAGACAGACGGATCCCTGGAAAATGCCTAGACGGATCCCTCCATGTAGGGAACCGTGGGATCCATGGTACAGAAGAACAAAATTCTACTAACTTGAGTCTTATTTGCAGGAAATTATGCACAATACTCTTGTTTTTCTAACCTTTATTTTGTAGATTTTCAAAATACACATGAAGATTTTGACACCATAAAGCTAGGGGAGCTTTGTGTCTAATCATATTGCAAAACCATTTGCAACATAATCCTTATTTGGATTATACTTCATGACACCCCATTGCAACGTTGCAATCTTCAAGGACGAACCATTTGCAAACATAATTACAATACATTAGCTTACTTACTTTTATGTACTTGACGCCCCCACAAAGGGATGGACTCTTCAAGGGGGAGTTAAGACGAGAACCATTCCCGTCACTTGCTCACTTTACATCTTTTCTTTTTTAAATGTTTTTCTTAAAACTCTGTGTTAGTTTTTCGACGCTCTTTTTGTTTCTACAAAAACGGGGAGAAGAGAGTAAAAACTCCAATTCGAACTTTTACGAATTTTAATTTTTCCTTAAAATAATTTTATGTTTTGTCATCAACAAAAAGGGGGAGATTGTTAATACAAATAAGCTGTAAAAACGTTTATTTATATTTTACGATCTTCTAATGTTTTGTCGATAACAAACGTAAAATCATTTTTACAAAACAAATAAAATACGTAATTAGTTTGAGCGAATAGTTTTCTAACATACTTACGTTTTCACATAAAACACTAAAACAAGCATAAGTGATTTTATGATTTAGTAATATATATGTACAACAACTAGTGTTTACATATTGGGCAAAATATATACATAACTAAGTATATAGTATAAATGGGTAAAAACTACAACCCATGGTATTGACCCATAACCCATGGTTTTGATCCATACCCACTTGACTAGGTACATTGCACTCATAAGATACATTGTATCTAATAAAAGAACCATGGATCAACCAATAACCCATGACCCATGACCCATAACCAAAAAAACCCATGGGCAAAGAGGAGCGTCCCACGGATCCCTAGGTTTACACTAGACGGATCCCTTGTGGGTGGGATCCGTGGGATCCGGGGAACGGTAAGCATTTATCCTCTATAAATAGTGAGCCATTTCTTCCCTTTGGCTTGCCACTCTCACACATACTTTCCCCAAGTATTGTAACTCTCTAACCACTGATCCCAAGGGATCTTTCTATGTAGTTTGTCTTTTGTTTTCGTGTGATTCTCTAGGTTCCTCTTAAAGGCGAGATCACCACTTCTTTAGGTCGAGCAAGCTTAAGTCCATGAGTTATCATGCTTCGTCGTCATCAAGACTACTGAGGTTCTATTGTTGATAGTTCTTTCTTTCTCCATATAAGTGTTGTGTTGAAGGCATTAGTGAAGGATGCCGAAAGAGTCAGGACGCAAGCATTAGTGAAAGGTGCTTAAACGTCCGTGTCAAAAGCATTAGTGAAGAATGCTAAAGGTGTCAAGATGAAGGCATTAGTGAAAGGTGCCAAGCGTTGTGTCAAAGGCATTAGTGAAGGATGCCTAAGAATCAAATCAAGTGGCATTAGTGAAGAATGCCTAGGTCGTATAATCGATGAGGTGCATCGTTATACATGTAGTATTAGTTTATTTCCAATGATGGTGATATCCTTGATGGTGTTGTAATAAGGAGTGGATCTCCGTGGGATTAGGTGTTGTGTTGTGTTGGGTAGTAGTTCCTCCATTGTGATGGAACTAGGTACTTAGCCTAGTACCTGATAAAGGGTAGGCGACGTTGTGATAAGGTGTGGTTGTTGGATCGATGTACTCTAACCAAACTAACGTATATAGCTTGTTAAGGGTTTAATAACCTCGGATAAATCCTAAGTTATTAACAATGAAACACTGAACAATCTCTATTAAGTATGCGGAATTTACTTAACAAAGCTAAGAAGAATTAACTTTAACTTCAACAATTATATTAATACTTAGAACCTGCTTGTTATATAGATTCTTTAACAACTCTAATACTCTAATATCGTATTCTCTAAAAGCTCTAATAATGCACGTACGTTCTCTTATGCCAATCTAGGAATCGTTTTATAGGCTTAAGGATAACCCTAGTCGGTTTACAACTACAAACCTTGTACGACAAGTAATACTATACTAAACTTAGAACATTCTAGATAAACATTACTTTCCATAAAACATTCTATTATAACCGTCTTTGAGCTTTGCAGTACGAGCAGTACTTTGACTTTTACTTAACAGTACTTTGACTTCTTCCAGCACTTTGCTTTTATCCAGTACTTTGTCATTCTTCAGCACTTTCATATCCTAACAATCCTCCCCTAACTTGAATTCTACTTGCTTGACTTCAAGTTCCTTTGTAAACTTTAACATCTTTGTCTTCAAAGAAAGATTTTGGTTTTATCTTCAAATTTTATCTTTGTAGATCCTGTGCTTATATCATTATCATCAAAGTAATCTTTATTAGTAATTCTTTTCAGCAACAAACATCAAACTCCATCTTTTCAGCAACTCAGCAACATATGACAATTTGTACATCAGTTCAGTTTAAGTTTCAGTCTATTCTCATCACTTCCAGGTGTAAACTCCTGTCAGAGGTGAATGATTGAAATTTAATGGATTTTGATGTCTCTTTACAAAAGCCATTAACTCTGGAGTAGCCAAATGTTTAGGTGTGTAAGACCATGGTACATTGATAACCATATGATTTTTAGCAAATCACCAGCTATCAACAGATTCGATTTGTCTTCACCAAAAGCTGTACCCTTTTGGACTAGTTAGTTCTTGCAACCATGGTGAACTAATTACCATACCAATGGTTTTTCCACAGCCTTTACCACAAGCCATTTTTCTTGTGGGCTAGCCAACTCTTTACATTGCTGATATGGTGAGTTGATTACCATACAACTTATTAGCAAGTTGTCAACTATATAACGGATTTGAGATATCTTTACCAGAGCCGTTTGCTCATGGATTAGCCAGTTCTTTTGTAAACATGGTGAACTGATAACCTATTATTATAACCATCTCAAAACCATTGTTGCTTTTAACTTTTGTTTCAAAAAATATTCTTTACTTAACAAAAGTTTTTCTTTTCAAAAACATTTACTGGTTTTTGCTGCAAGCAGTACTTTAGTTAAAGTACTGTTTGTCCAGCAGTACTTTGAATAAAGTACTTACTTTTCAAAAATTTATATATAAGTAAACATCATACCAGTACTTATGCTTCATCATCAGCTATTGTTGTCCATCTGATAAACAACTCAATTAACACAAGAGCTGTTTCAGTCTCATTCTTGACCTCCATACCATGATCTAGCATTCTTCTCATAAAATCTGCTGTGAGTGGATATCTTCTTTCAGCTAGCATGTGAATCATAGTTCCATCTTCCAATTCTACAGCACGAACTCCTGATTCTTCAAAGAATCTCCAACTTGTAATCTCCCAGTTTTCTTGGTTTTGCTAGAGTTCATCATTGCTTGTTTCCTCAGTTTCGAAAATAGTTGTCATATCTCCTAATAATATTAAGCCAACTTCACTTGATGTAATATGTTCAAAGTATTCTTGCACTAGTTGGTATAGTTGAAACAGATCTGCTCTATCAATAATATGCAGTATATCCCATAGTAAATTGAATGTTCTGAAGCTTTCATCCTCCTTATGGAACATCAAATAATCTCCATCTGTTGACTTTACAACTTCAATAGTGATTATCTTTGTCTTCTTTACTACAGCATCTTTGAATTTAGAATTCTCAAAATCAACAATTCTAATGTAATTCCTCAGTTCATCAATTTTATCTGATCTTAGCTCAATCTTCTTTGATTTCTGTTCATCTTCAGTTGTCCTTTTTCTTTTTAAGATTCTTTTACTCAAATCCTCCTTGTGCTTGTCATCCTTGAAAGAAATAATACTTTCAACTTGCTTTGATAAGCTTGTCTAACATTTTCATACAAGTCTTTCATCTCAATGTAATTCAGCTTTTGTAATCCAGTATACCCTTGACCCTTTAGATATGCCATCATAGCATTTCTTTCTTTAGCCTTATTCATTGGTCTTCTAGGTATAACAGCTTCAGGTTCTTTCACTGGTTGAACAATTTCAGCATCAAACTTAGCCTGTAGCTCCCTAGCAGCTTGTTCATTCTTAGCCACTTCTATGGCTCTTAACTCTGCTAAAGTTAACTTCTTTTTCTTCTTTGTTTCAACCATTTTACCTTTTCCTTTATCTTTAGGATCTAAAGCTGGTTGAGAAGCTTGTGGTTGTTCTTCAGGAACACCTGGAATGCTAACACCTCTTGGTTTTGATAAGTCGTGCAATATCTCAGCTATAGTTTCATCATCACTTGCAGTGTGTATTGGTTTGGGTGTATCAGCTTCCTTTTCTGGTATGACTGTTGAAGGACCAGCTTCCTCTTCATATATAACAGTTGAAGGACCAGCTTCTTCTTCAAAATCTAACACCCTTGGTGTAATTAACTCTTGCCTATAAGTTCCTTGAAGAGCAGTACTTTGATCAGCAGCACCTTGATCATCAGTACTTTGAACACCAGTACTTTCAGGCTCAGTACTTTGAGGATTTACTTGTGCTTCAGTAGTTTGAGGTTCATCTTCTTTATCTGTATGAGTCTCAGCATCTTCTTTCAAATTATCTTGCTCTAAATTCCTCCCCAAGTTGATAGAAGATGGCTGTTTAACCTTTTTACTCTTTGAAGACTTCTTAAATTCCCTTACTGGCCTTCCTTGCTTCCTTTGAGACTTGACCCATAATCTGTGATGTTGAACCAATGGCCAGACAAACTTCTTTAATCTTCAAATTTTGATCTTCAACTTGGTTATCTGAGCAGCTTGAGCCTCAGTTGTTTTCTTTAACCTGACTAACTCCCTTGTCAGAACATAATTATCCAGCACTAAACCTTCAGGAGGTATATCTGCTGCATCTCCTCTAGAGGACGATGAGGGAATAGGAATATCTAGGTCTGACTCAATAGGTGGAGTATCATGAGGAGATGAGGTAGGTGAAACTGCAGTACCTTCGTTTACATTAGTACCTTGAGAAGCAGTTCCTTGAGATGCAGTATGTTGAGAAGCAGTACCTTGAGTTGAAGCAGTACCTTCTCTTTCAGCACTAGATGCAGCCTCATCTCTAATTGCTTGAACAATCTCCATCATTGAAGTAGTCAATGGACTGTTCCTTCCAGTAAACAAATCACTCTTCCTAGCCATGAAGGTGAAGATCTTCGCAGGTTGTACCACAACAGGTAATAGACTCGAAGGCTTTAGTACATCATGAAGTTGTTTATTCAAGAAAACTTGAATAAATCTTGGATACATTAACCAGCGTGATCCATGAGAGATGTGAGATAGCATTCCATCTAAAATCAGCCTTGAAAAATTAAAGATACGATTCGTAGCCAATCCCACCAAAGCAGATGCTATATTGGATCCAAATTTCTCCCATGAAGTACTTTTAGAACGGATACAATGAAGTAGAACATGAACCAAGTACTTCCAATGCGGACTAAATAAGGGTTTCTTGAAAGTTGTTTCAGTTAAAGACCCTTCATACCCAATATCTCTCAAAGTATCCCAAAGAAGCTGTTTATCAAATCTAATAGCTCCTTCTTCATCATCAAATAACAAATCTTCTCGAATTGAAGCTTCACTAACTTTAACAATCCTTCCTGCAACCTTAGCTTGTATATACGAATCATCATTCTCCATGTGAGTCCTAGCAGTTGCCCAAAACTGTTGAATCCAGGGCTCAATGATATTTGGTTCAACCAACAGTGCATAACTAATTGGAGAACCCGTGAGAAAATCAATAATGTCATGAAAGGCGACATTAGCTTCAGTCTTATCCAAATTTGCCACCATGTTGTGTTTAGAAATGGTGTTTCGGTTTGCCATTGATGATTGAATAAGTGATTGATTTGAAGAATAATTATGTATGAGAGAGAGAGAAATATGGAAAAGATTGATAAGAATAAAGATGATAGGGAAAATTGGAAAGTAGTTATTTATAGGTAGGATTTGAAAAATCACAGCCCATAATATCAAAGTTACCGTTATTTGATATTTACCCCACTTTTTGACCGTTGGAATAGTACGTTGATAAGACAAGCAGTACTTTCCACGTGTGCAGTACTTTCCAGAGCAGTACTTTCAGTGCAGTACTTTCATATGACAAAACAGCAGTACTTTTCCATCCTCTTCTCTATAATGACAAACACTCTAAATAAGCATGGTATTGTCTCCCCTTAAGCAAAGCATAGGACTGTCCAACTAACTAATTAGTCCTCCCCTTAAATGTAGCTTAGTAATTAATCATTTCAATGCTCACCACCAAGTGATTGAAACGTGAAACATCAAATCCTTTGGTGAATAAATCAGCTACATTATCATCTGTATGAACCTTGACAACATTAATGAGCATGTGCTCATAACAATCTCTGATAAAGTGATGCCTGATCTGAATGTGCTTGATCTTGGAGTGATAAACAGGATTCTTCACAATGAAAATTGTACTATCATTATCAATGTTGATAGGAGTATTCTTGAAGTTGATCCCATAATCCAAGAGTTGATTCTGCATCCACAAAACTTGTCCACAACAGCTTGCAGCAGCCACATATTCTGCTTCAGTAGAGGATGTTGCTGCAATAGTTTGCTTCTTACATTGCCATGAGACTAATCTTCTTCCAAGATATTGGCATCCTCCAGTGGTTGATCTTCTATCATAGTTGTCACCTGCATAATCACTATCTGAAAAGGCTTCCAAGTGAAAAGGTGAATCCTTTGGATACCACAACCCTAACTTAGGTTATTGTTTCAAATAACTAAAAATTCTCTTTACTGCATTCATATGGGAGACCTTAGGTGAGACTTGATATCGTGCACATAAACAGACAGCAAACATGATATCAGGCCTAGATGCAGTTAAGTACATAAGACAGCCAATCATAGATCTGTAAAGCTTGACTTCAAAAGATTGACCATCTTCATCCTTGCCCAATGAGTTGATAGACTTGATAGGTGTAGTGACTGGTTTCATAGCATCAAAGTTGAACTTCTTGAGAATGTCAGAGACATACTTATCTTGACTTATGAAAATTCCTTCTTTTGATTGTTTGACTTGTAGCCCCAAAAAGAAAGTCAATTCACTCATAGAACTCATTTGAAGTTCATGTTGCACCAGCTTCTCAAACTCCTTCACCATGGACTGTTTTGTAGCTCCAAATATGATATCATCTACATAAACTTGAACTAACATGATATCCTTCTTGTCTCTCTTGATAAACAAAGTCTTGTCAATAGCTCCCCTTCTGTAACCATGTTGCAATAAGAAAGTAGAGAGCCTTTCATACCAAGCTCTAGGTGCTTGATGAAGACCATAAAGAGCCTTAACAACTTTGTAGACTTTGTTTGGATGTGCTGGATCTTCAAAACCAGGAGGCTGTTTAACATAAACCTCTTCTGAAATCTTGCCATAGAGAAAGGCACTTTTAACATCCATTTGATAAACCTGAAATCCCATATATGATGCAAAAGCAAGGAATATTCGAATAGCTTCAATCCTTGCTATAGGAGGAAATACTTCATCATAATCTACTCCTTCTTCTTGTCTATATCCTTGTGCAACTAATCTTGCCTTGTTCTTGATGACATTCCCTCTTTCATCTCTCTTGACTCTGAAAACCCATCGTGTACCAATTACTTTCTTTCCATCTGGTAGATCACATAATACCCAAAATTCTTGAGGTTTTAATTGAAGAAGTTCTTCTTGCATAGCTTCAACCCAACTCTCTTTAGTTAATGCTTGAGCTATGTTCTTGGGTTCTTCTTGAGAGATAAAGCAAGTGAACAAACATGTTTGATGATCCTTATGATTTAGCCTGTTTTGTTTATTCACAAAGCTAAGTAAAGCATTATGAGGTGTAGAAAAACCTTTAGCTTTGGTTCTTGTGAGCACTCCATGAGTACAAGGTCCAATGATTTGACCAGTAGGATGATCTTTATGAACTTTTAATGTAGGAGTCTGTGGAACTTCAAGATTATCACCCAAATTTGAGAAATCAACATCTTCATTAGAATCTGAGAAGATTCCTTCATCTTCAAACTCATCATCAGTATCTTCTAAGCCAGGCATGGTAGGATCATCCAAATCATCCAAAGTGCTGTCAACAGGTGCAGCAGTACTTTGATCTAAAGTATTGTGATCTAAAGTACTGTCATCCAAAGTACTGTGAGAGAACTCTACAGTTTTGTTCTTTTTCTTTGCTTCTTCATAAGCTCTTCTTTGATCATCATCATAAGAATGTGCCACTACATCTTGAAAAAGCATCTGATTAACTCATCTTGAATAGCTTGATCCTCAGCAGACAATGAGGATTTTGGTTCATCAGTACTTTTGTTTGTTTCAGCAGGTATGGGTTCTTCATCAGGAACAACATTAGATCTAATATGAACTCCATGAACAATGTACTGTAAATCATCTTCTTTGTGAACAACTTGATTTTCTTCCCTAACAGGCACATAATTCATAGAAGAAGTCAAAATATCGAGATCAAACATCCAATCAGGACCTTTACTCTTCTGATTTTGTTGATCTTCTAAAAAATTAACATGAAGACAATCTTGAACCTTTTTGGTGACCCTGTTATAAACTCTAAATCCTTTACTATTGTTGCAGTACCCCAATAAGTATCCTTCTTCTGACTTGCCATCAAATTTGCCCAAATTATCAATTGTGTTGAGAATAGTTAGAGGGCATCCAAAAGGCTTCATAAATCGAATGTTGGGTTTGTTTCCCATTAGCAACTCATAAGGTGTCTTCATCTGAGGTTTGGTAACTGATACTCTATTAAGCACATAGCAAGCAGTACTTACAGCTTCAGCCCAAAATTGAATAGGCAGTAATGAATCTGCAAGCATTGTTCTGGCTGCTTCAATCAAAGTTCTGTTCTTTCTTTCTGCAACACCATTCTGTTTTGGAGTTCTAGCAATACTGAACTCCCTCTTGATTCCTTTCTTAGCACAAAACTCATCCATAAGCTTGTTCTTGAATTCAGTCCTATTATCACATCTAATACCTCTTACCTTGAGTCTCAATTAGTTTTCAAGGGCTATTATGAGATCATGAATAGCATCAAAAGTATCATCTTTAAATCCCAAGAAAAATACCTAACTAAATCTACTGCAATCATCTGTCACAACCAGACAATACTTCTTTTTGTTGAGACTTGCAACAGAAACAGGTCCAAACAAATCCATGTGCAGCAACTCCAAAGGTTCTCTAATAGTTCTTTCTTCAAGCTTCTTGCATGAAGCTTTGTGTTGTTTACCCTTCTTGCATGCCAAACATGAGTGATCATTCTTGTAAGTCTTGGAAGGTAAACCTCTAACTAAATTTCCTTTGACCAATTTGTTGATATTCTTGAAATTTACATGGCCCAATCTTCTATGCCACTGATGTGCTTCTTCAAGTGTTGCCTTTGCTACTAAACATGTTGCTCTTCCAGAAGAGTGAAGACTCTTCATATCTACACTGTACACATCATTGGTTCTTGGTACTCTCAGTATGACCAAGTTATCATCAACAAGCTTGAATTCAGGTGAAAGAATGAGACATTCTATGTCAGTGAATAACACAGGGTGTTTCTTATCACAAATCTGAGAGACTGACAAGAGGTTGAATTTGAGCTCCCTCACATATCTGACATTCTCAAAGTCTATGCTCCCTGCCTTAATAGTTCCTTTACCTGTAATTCTTCCTCCACTAGCATCATTCCCAAATGCAACTCTTTCTCCACAATAAGATCTAAAATCTGACAGAATATCTTTGTCTCCTGTCATGCTTTCAGAGCAACCACTATCCACAATTAAATGATCTTTAAGCTCCTCTTTTGGGTTGCCCTGCACAAAGATAAAAGAGTTAGTGTCTTTTAGGAACCCAAGCCATTACTGACTTGTGTTCCTCTTGTAGAGTAACATACTCAAATTCTTTGAGTATGTAGTCTTCACAGTTTTTGTAGACAGAATCAAGAAATATCTTTTGTGGTGGTTTTTCAGCAAAACTCTCTTTTTCAACAAAAATCTCTTTTTCCTTTTTAACAAAGTCATCTTTAAAAAAAAATCTCTGTTTCACTTTCACTTGCTGAAAGTACTGTTTGTTCCCCATCAGTACTTTCCTTCTTAACCCAACATTTTTTAACTTCTGGTGTAGATTCCCTTGATCTAGCTACTTTCTTTGAGTTGTAACGCCTTCTAGATTGATAGTAATTAGATCTCCTAGGGTTCCTATTCCAAAAAGTGTTTGGTGAAAACTGAGCAGTACTTTGAGAAGGTACTGGTTTTGGCTTAACAGTACCTTGAAAAGTGTTTGAAGGTACTGGAGGTTTTGAAAAAGGTCTTCTCTGGTGAGGGTACCTATAGTCTTGTGAGAAGTTGCTATGGTTAACCCTATGTGAGTGATTCCAGACTGGTTTATTTTCCCTAGGCCTTTGGTTGGTAGATCTGGTTTTTGGGAACTTGCTTAGATATTCTGAGTGTAAGTCACAGTTCTTAATCAAATGATCAGGACTATAACAAACAAAACACAATTTTTGACCTGTAATCCCAAAATTACTTCTTCTATGTGTATGACCAAACCTATCCTGTCTTTTTGGTGAATGATGAAAACTGTTTTGACCAAAATTATCCCAAAAAGGCTTAGCAGTATTTTGAAAAGGTTTTCTTAAAGGTACTGCTGAACTTGTAGCAGTACTTTGAGTTGAAGGTACTGCTTGGCTTTTAACATCATCTACCTTAGGTGTCTCATGTGTTTCTTTTGAGGTTTCAGACTTAGATTGACCAATAAGATTTTTCCTAAACTCTAGATTGTCTACTCCAAAATGAGAAACATCTGCCCTAAGTGGTTGAAAACTACCAGTGGGATGAGGGACTGCATGATAACCTGTGTCTTTCTTATATTCATGAGGTGATTGACTAATTGAGTCTTCATTACTGGATGTGTCTACATAGTTAATGAGTTCATCATCACTAGTTGTTAAATCCTCAAAATCACATTCATCCTGATCACTAGGTGGGTTTTCTATGCTATTAAAGTCCATACCAAAACCTAGACCAGTTCTAATGTAAGCTCTTCTTTGTTTTTCAACATAACTAACATGAGAAAGTCCAGATTGTCCCCAAGCAGCAAACTTGTCTAACAATTCATCCCTTTCTTTAGTCATCTTTTCTAGTTCAGCAATCTTACATCCTAGCTTCCATTCACTTAATTTTAACTGGTAATCCTGTTGTTCATACTTTTCTGCCCAAGCCATTTCATTATTTTCATGTGTTATTATTTTGGCTTCCATAGATTCTAAAGTAATTTGATATCCAGCTACCTCAGACCTAGCCCTATTATATTTATCTCTTTCAGTTACATAATCAGTACGCACCTTTTGATGAAAATCATGACACTTAGAGCATACCTCAGAGATAGGGGGTGAACTTGGTGAAGTGGCTACCATTGCAAGCAGAACAGATTCATCTTCACTCTCCATGCTCCAATAAAAGCTTCCTATACCATCTCTTGATTCCAAAGCAGCATATCCAGGTTCATCAAAGACTGTGCTCCAATCAAACTCTTCCACTGAGTCTTCCACTGCTATCATACAATAGGTTACTGGTTCATCATCAAACTCAGCACTCCAGTCAACCTCTGATAGATTCTCTTGAGCAGCCAAAGCTTTTGTTTCAGTGATAGGAATTTCCTTTAGTTCAAGCTTAGGTTTCTCAGTCATCCTGTTTGCCTGATATTTAGCAAACTTACATTCCCTTGCAAAGTGTCCAGTCCTTTGACATTTAAAACATTCAATCTTGGACTTGTCAAAAGTGATACCCTGTTTTGGTTTGAAGTCGATACCTCTTCCTGTCTTCTTCATGAACTTCTTGATCCTAGCCGTGATCATAGCAACTTGCCATCTGATATCAATTTCTTCAAGAGCATCTTCTTCAATTTGTGACAAATCCTCTTCATAAGTAACTGGTAAAGTGGCTTGCTGAGCAAAGAATGAGCAAACAACTTCATCAGAATGGATGGTGTTTGTTGGTGTAACTTGTTGAGCAAATGTAGGGGTAGAATAGGCAACAGTACTTTGAGCAGCAGTACTTTGAGTGGGAGAAGCAGTACTTTTAGTGGAAGTACTGCCTCTCTTTTCAGATGATACAAATGCAATACTGTGAGATTTTGAACATGCTTGTCCATTCATCTCATTCTCATACACCTTCAAGTGATTGTAGATATCATCAAAGTCCATAACATCCAAACCAGGTTGTCCTCTAATCATAGTAGCAATCACATGCCATGTCGATGGCAAACTCCTTAAGAACTTCAGATTGGCATCTTCAACAGATACCTCTGCCTTGTATAACTCTAGCATGCTGAGGAGATTTTGAAATCTGTCATAGGCAGCATCAAGACCTTCTCTTTCACCAACAGTGAAAGTTTCAAACTGTTGCTTCAACAGATTTCTGTGCATCTTCTTGGAAGCATCATTACCTCCAAACCTTGTCTTGAGAGCCGCCCATAATTGTTTAGCATCCTTAGCATCATGAAACTTGAGTAGGTGACCATCAGGTATAGCAGACAATAGGATGTTGAGAGCCTTCTCTTGATTTCTTATTGTAGCAGCAGGCAAAATGGCCTTAGGTGGTTTAGGTTGTCCTGGAATTTCTATAGGATCTGCAACAACTTCATTACCATTGACAATTACATTCCACAGTGCATGGTCTGTAATAGCAATGTACTGCCTCATCTTCATACTCCATAGGTCATATTCTCCCTTCTTGATAACAGGTATTCTGAGTGAGGTGATGGATGGGGGTGGTGCAGCTTCAGTCGACATCTTTAGGGTTTGTTGTTAACTAGGTTTTTAAGGGTTTCTTCTTAGTCAGAGTTTCCACACAAGCTCTGATACCACTTGTTAAGATCGTTTATGAGCTCTAGGGGATAATAATAACAACAATTATAATGCACAGCGGAATAAGAAAACATCGTTTGTTATTATTAACAAAGTTCTTCGTCATCATCAGCTTTACTAATCGACTAACTAAATAACTAACCAACCCTAGGCGTTTATACACTATGCCTAGGTTACACACACACACTCCTTTGGTGTTCACATCTTGACACTCAATAAATCTAATTCCATGCCTCTCTTTATATACTAGAGAGTCTAGGGTTACAATTGACTACTAGGGACTAAATAATAAAGTCTTCTTTAACAAGTAAGTCCCTTGTCTTTCTTTCTTCATTAATTGTCTTCATAAGTCCTTCATCTTTCATATTTTGTCATAATCAACTCAAATATAATTCCTAACAGTGGTTCACCTTGGTGTGAAAGAACCCGGTGGTTAGCCTAGTACCGGAAAAAGAGTAGGCGACGTTGTGAAGGCTTCTCCGCCATAAGGAGATTGGTGTCGTGTACTGATTACAAACTCTCGAGTAGGTGACTCGGGGAGTGGAGTAGGGCAAGGAAGGTGTCCTTATAGCCGAACCACTATAAATACTCGTGTCGTGGTTATGTGCTTCTTACTCTTTATCTTTCATTACACTTTTATATATCTATCTATCAACGTCCAACATACACATCTAAATAGATTGACATAAGTTGATCTAAATATTTAAAAGGAAGTTTTAAATTGGTAAAACTATTCAACCCCCCCTTCTAGTTTTCCACAATCGACCCTAGGCAATTTAGAACTACCAAACCAAAATTATCAATGTATACTTAAGCTGACTAATTGTTGTTATGCCGGATCCCTGCGCTTGAACTAGCCGGATCCCTCGTACAAGGTATCCGTGGGATCCGTGCAACAGAAGACAGCATAAGTAAGAAATGATCACTGTGGAAGTTCCACTACCACTTTTCTCTATCAAAAACTCATGAACATAAACCTAGTTACTGTTCACAGGATCAAATTGATCATCTTCTTCAAGCAAAACAATCTCTTGTGTAAGTATAATCTTCACTACATTGTTATTTCCATTCCTTGATTCCTAGGATTACAATTTTCATCTTTAGAAGTTGAGTTCAAATGGGTTTGTCACAATTTGTTACCATATTGTTTTCTAAGATAATCTAAATCAAATAATTAACATTGTTAATACATATTAAACTTACTCCTTGAATTCAATGAAGATGTTTTGAGCAAAATTGTGATCAAACCCTTTAGGCTACTATTCACACAATTAACACCACATTGTGGTTTTGTTGTATAGGAACAATCATGCCTAGTAACCGTCAACAAGATTATCATGATACCGCCCACTACATCCCAATGTACCATCGAAAGGAAGGCCTAAGCCCGAAGGATAGGAAAGCTTTCAAGTTGCTAGAAAAGAGGCTTTTCCATGAAGGTCGTATGGTTGAACCATCATTCCTCGCGAACACCAACATCCGACAAGTCTTTGAAGGAATTAGCTTTGATTGCCTCTTGGACATTAATGAGCAAATTTGTCCGGTGTTCGTGCTTGGATTTTACAAGATAATGAGAATCGTTAGGAATGGAGACGGGACCATCTCAAATAGCCTTCATCATCAATGAGCATGAGTACACCCTCTCTCTTGTAGAATTTGGAAGGATACTTCGTTTCCCATATCAAGTAGTGTGCATGTATTCCAATGAATGGTCTTTGGCAGAGCTACATGACATGGTAGATCATCATGAAGTTTACTTCATGAGAATCCCGGAAGAAACCACGGTAAGGGATACCGTCTTCATGGAAAGAGCATCTCCATCGAGGGTCACGAGAAACTCCAAGGAGATCTATAGGGATCCATTTCAAATGGAGCTTTCAGAAATGTTCCCATTGTACAAGAAATGGGAACTCGTGGTAAGGGAGAATGTGCTTTGCTTGGGAGGGAACAAAGATCATCCCAATGTGTGCTTGAGCTTCATGATTTATTGCCTTGTGACCGGCACTCACTTCAACCTCGCTTATTACATGATAAAAAGGATGATGAGTGTGAAAAGCATGGACAAGATGGTGCTCCCTTATGCAATGCTCCTAACCCGTCTAGCAAACTTCATCTTTGCTTTAGAACCTTCTCCTTATTCCTTTGATCATAGCTTTTGCAACAAAGTCATGGTGCCGCTATCCGATGGAAAGACTACAAGGTTTATGATGGATGGCAAAAGACCTCACCCACCAACGGATTCATCGGATGAGAGGGAAAGACAAAGAGAAGGAGAAGGAATTAGCAATCCCCTTGGCAACACCGATCTCGATCCTTTAGATTACATCAATCAATTTCCGGATATTCCAAGCCCATCACAAGAGTGGCAACAAACTAAAGGGATCTTCAAGTGCTTTGCTAACTTCTTGAAGAAGAAGAAGTAGAGATGATGGGATGAAGAGTGAAGGGGATGAAGATGAAGATGAAGACGGGAGTGAAATGGAAGTAGGTGTGGATGGAAGGTAAGGTCATAGGACCTTAATTTGTGAAAAAAATTTCTAAAACAATGGTTTGTAACTTCTTAACAATATTTATGTAGAGTAGGATGTAGTTGTAGGAATTGCCATGATTTGGCATTGAACACCTTAACTTAGGAACTAGTAAAATGAGATTTTACGATGACTTGATCCTATTCAAGTAGTCGTTATCACTCATTTTTTAATTACCTTTTAGTTCTCCCCACTTACCATGCATTATACTTAATGTATGTATGTGTTTACTGAGTGCAGAAACGACTAGGATAAGCATTTGCTAAGAGTGCAAAAATTGCACAATTGCTGAGAGGCTTCTGGTCTGCAGTAGCCGGATCCCTCAAATGAGGGAACCGTGGGATCCGGGCAAACAGATACCAGATACAGATCATTTTACATCAAACCTGTCTCCTAGATCACACCATTCTAGCTAAACATGATTCTTTAAGACTACTTAAGTCTTCCTCAAGCTCAGTAGGTCTCACACTCACCCGTAGCTAACTTAGGATCAAATTCAAAGTGTTTTTGATTTATCAACTCATCAAAACTCACTATATTTCCGCTCCAATGCTCACACATTGTTCCTCACATCTCAAAACACTTAACTTGATATTTCTATCAATTAGCAAATTGATTTTAGTCATCCTTACCCTAAAATAGGTTTAAAACAAGCTTTTAATTTCTTTTGATTTTTCTTTATTTTTTAAGAATTTTTCAAATTTCTCCTAAGTCATCATCTGATCTCTAAGATCAATTTCTATCACTTGTCATACTCAAATCAATGAGTATCATCCTTAAACATTTAGTTACACTCTCAAAAAGTCCTTCTTTCTACCCAATACCATCATTAAGTATCCCCACTCTTTGTGGTTGGACATTTAAGTCACCTATCATTTAAGACATCTAAGGAAAGTCAAACCCTCAAGATTTATAGGCATTAGACCTTACAAGAGCATAATCACTTCACCATATTTTTGTCTGACAGACGGATCCCTAGTTTTTAACCAGACAGATCCCTAGTGAGAGGGATCCGTGGGATCCGTGTCTACAGAAGGCTTTTAATCAGCTTTTCTTTCAAAATTTAAACCATCTTTGGTAATCTAAACACTTTTAGTTACCATTTAATGATCCTCTAGAGCTGAACAACACCATAGTTGACCTTGGTGCATGCCAAATTCTATTAGTGGTCATGAATTTAATTCCTTAACTCACACTCACTCTTTATAAACCAAACACTCTTAAGAGCTTAAGTCATCACTTTTACCACATTCCTAAAAATCAGTAGTTAGAGACTTCTATTGCATCCTCACCATCTTTATGACTAAAGCATCTAGCAACAACTCTTCAACCAAAGGTTCATCCAAAAGGAATGGTCATATGGTTCATGAGATATCATACACCGAATCATCACCCTTAAGAATTCATAGTGTTAGAATCCCACCTCAACAATCCCAATAAACAATTTCCAAGAGAACCGCAAGAATTAGTATTAGACCCCTTGGGTTAGAAAATGGTTCATCAAGCTCTAAACCAAACGCACCTAGTTCTAGTAAAACGCCTAAGCCTTCATTCCTAGAACATAGACTACATTCCTTCACCGAACCTCTTTCTCATCCAAATCTCTATTCATTAGAGCACTCACCACCGAGAACTTCCCACTCACCAACCTTCTCGTTAAATAAGGAACCACCTACATCACCTAATTGTCCACCATTGGAGACAAGGAACCACCAAGGACTTAATCATATAGAGGACTTTCCATTACCACCACCTTCACTCTTAGTGGAACCTCATCCTACATTTCTCATTGTACCTCCACCATCATTTGTAGAGCCTCCTCAAAACATCCAATCTTCTCCGGTTCCTAAACAAGACAATAATTGCTCTAATTGTCTAATCACCCAAGGACTTGTTAAAGAAGTACGAAATGAGTTACATTTCATGTTTAATCATCTTCTTGAACGATTGGACCAAATCAACAAGTCTACACATCCTTAGATTCAAGCACATTGATGCTTTTTAAGTTTTTGGTCACTTATTAGAATTAGTAGAAAATGTATTACATGGTTAAATCATTCTCTTAGTTTTAGAGATTTGTAGATCATCTCTCGCATTTTATTGAATGAAGTTACATGTTTTATGCCATATTGTTCTGAGTGTATGTTTGTTGCTTGAATACATATCTCACTTTGATGTTAACATCACTTGTTACATCACCATTGCTGTCTTAAGATTTCAGACAGACGGATCCCACGGATCCCTTCAAGGAGGGAACCATGGGATCCGTGCAATAGAAGATTTGTTTCCTACTAACTTGAATCTTATTTGCAGGAAATTATGCATTATATACTTGTTTTCTAACATTTGTTTTGTAGATTTTCAATATACACAAGAAGACTTTGACACCCTAAGCTAGGGGGAGTTTCGTGTCAAAACGATACATTGCAAAATCATTTGCAATATATTTTTGGATTATGTTACATGACATCCCTTTGCAAAGTTGCAATCATTAAGGGGGAGCATTATCGTCACAAAAACGAAACCATTTGCAAAACATATTTGCAATGCATTAGCTTAGTATTTCTTTTTTCTTGACGCCCTCACAAAGGGATGGACTCATCAAGGGGGAGCTAAGACGAGAACACTTCCCGTCACTTACTCTCTATATTCTTATTTTCTTTCTTTTTACATGTTTTTCTTAAAACAAGATGTTAGTTTCTTTTCGACGCTCTTTTTGTTTCGACAAAAAGGGGGGAGAAGAGAGTAAAAACTCCAATTCAAACTTTTACGAATTTTAGTTTTTTTCTTAAAATAATTTTATGCTTTGTCATCAACAAAAAGGGGGAGATTGTTAATACAAATAAGCCGTAAAAACGTTTATTTATATTTTACGATCTTCTAATGTTTTGTCGATAACAAACGTAAAATCATTTTAACGAAATAAAATACGTAAATGGTTTGAGCCAATAGTTTAGTAACACACTTACGTTTTCACATAAAACACTAAACAAGTAAAAGTGATTTTATGATTTAGTAATACATGTGTACAACAACTAGTGTTTAAATATTTGGCAAATATATACATAACTAGTATGTATCATAATGGGTAATACAATGGGTAGAAGTTTAAAGTATTTGACCCATTGACCAAATACATTGAATGTAGTTGGGTAAAACCCAAAGTCCATGACCCATACCCATGGAGCATAACCCATAACCTATTGCATGACATCATGCATAAGTCATAAATGGATATTATCCATGACCCATGGTTTTAACCCATGACCCATGGACTAGATGCATTGTATCTACTTGGATACCCATGGTCCAAAGTCTAGGACCCATGACCCATAACCCATGACCCATGACCCAAAACCCATGGGCAAAGAGGAGCGTCCCACGGATCCCCAGGAATACACTGGACGGATCCCTCAAGTGAGGGATCCGTGGGATCCGTGGAACAGTAGCTAAATTTCTTCTATAAATAGTGAGCCATTTCTTCATTTTAGGTTGCCACTCCCACATATACTTTCTCCTAGTATTCTAAACCTTCTAACCTCAGATCCTAAAGGATCTCTCTATGTAGTTTGTGTTTTGTTTTTGCGTGATTCTCTAGGTTTCTCTTAAAGGCGAGATCGCCACCTCTTGAAGTTGAGCAAGCTCAAGTCCATGAGTTGCCATGCTTCGTCATCATCAAGACTACTGAGGTTCTCTTGTTGATAGTTCTTTCTTCCTCCATAGAAGTGTTGTGTCAAAGGCATTAGTGAAGGATGCCAAAAAAGTCAAGACGAAAGCATTAGTGAAAGGTGCTTAACGTCCGTGTCAAGGGCATTAGTGAAGGATGCCAAAGGAGTCAAGACTAAGGCATTAGTGAAAGGTGCCGAATGTCCGTGTCAAGGGAATTAGTGAAGGATGCCTAGAAGTCAAGTCAAGTGGCATTAGTGAAAGATGCCAAAGGTGTATAATCGATGTGGTGCATCGATGTACAAATAGAGATAGGTTGTATCCAAGTATATTGATATCATTGATGAAGTTGTAATAAGGAGTGGGTCTCCTTTGGGGTAGGTGTTGTGTAGTTTTGGGTAGTAGTTCCTCCATTGTAATGGATCTCGGTATCTAGCCTAGTATGAGATAAAGGGTAGGCGACGTTGTGATAGGTGTGGTTCGACCTTGTGGAAGAACCCGGTGTCTAGCCTAGTACTGGAAAAAGAGTAGGCGAAGTTGTGAAGGCTTCTCCGCCATAAGGAGTTGGTGTCGTGTAGTGTTTACGAACTCTCGAGTAGGTGACTCGGGGAGTAGAGTAGGGCAAGGAAGGTATCCTTGTAGCCGAACCACTATAGACACTCGTGTCGTGGTTATGTGTCTCTTACTCTTTATCTTTCCATTACACATTTACATATCTATCTACCAATGTCCAACATACACATTCAAATAGATTGACATAAGTCGATCTAAATATTTTAAAACGAAGTTTTAATCGGTAAAATTATTCAACCCCCCCTTCTAGTTTTCCACAGGTTGGATCGAAAGACCTCTTATCAACATGGAGACTAGAAAGCATATATCAAAAGAATAACATGTAAACATAAAATTATGTCACAATTACACACACCTTGTATTGAACTATATAATACACGTATCTTAAACGCAAGTTGTAATGAACATACTCAAGGTCATTTAGCCTGTGATGTTCCAATCTATTTCTCCTTTTAGTGTGAATTCTTTCCAAGACACTCCACTTACGTTCACAACTCGAAGAAGATGCAGTTTGACTTAATATCCTAATCGCAAAGTTCTACAATATGGGAGAATCTCCACCAAACATTCGCCACCACTCATCTAATATAGAAATGGTTAGAAAAAAATGTATATTGTAACAACATATTAATATATTTCACAATAAGATACAAAAAAGATATAATGTTACCTGGACAATGTCTAGTATGACCTTCAACAGCACTAGTCCAACCAAAGTTACCCTTACAGTCCCAAAACCTTCCTAAAGCCTTATTAAGATTTGTAAGTTCGTCACCAGAATAATATTTCTCAGCCATTTCAAGAAACACCTCACCTTTCTTGCAAAGGTTTTTGAAATTATACTGAAAAAGTTGGATTTATCTAGTAAAGTGCACAATGAATACGAGTACGCAACATCTTATCCCAAAGTTTATGGCTGATATTATTCTTTTTTGTCCTTTAAATAATTCCTTGATCCCTTTCCTTGCCCGAAATATTCCCTCATAAACATAACCCAAAGCAGATTTTACATCTGAATCACACAATCGCAAAAGCCTCAATAAAGGAGTCATCACCCTCACTGTAATCAAACAATTGTTCCAGAATTTTTCGTTCAGGATAACTTGTTTACATTCAAGCGCATTTTTCACTTCAACGTCTTCTTAAAGTCACTGGATATGACCATAGCTTGCAAATCATTTTTATGATCAACCAAACTTTTGAAGGCAATAAATGCGGTACCAAAACGAGTACACCCAGACGGATGATTCCTGTCCAACCTGGTCTTTTTCTCAACCAATTCAAGGGCCACTTATTATTATAAATAAAAACAGTAAGTCAATAACCCTAGACGCAAGAGTGATGATTTTTTTCACATTATTCAATTCCAAAATATCCTTTAACATAAAATTAAGACAATGTTTTGCACATGGGGACCAAGTAACAGTACCCATTTAACAGTATCCCTACAGCTTTGTAATTAGCACCATTGGCGGTAACCATTTGAACTATAATCTTTACTCCAACCATTTCAACAATCTCAGCAAACAAATTACACAAATTTTCAACATTGCTCTCAATATTGGATGCATCAACAGATTTAATAAATGAGATCTCATTAGGACAATAAACTAAGAAGTTAATAAAATGGCATTACCTAATATCCCTCGACCCATCACTCATAGTCATGTAACCACTATCAATCTAATGACTTCTATACGAGTTAATCAACAAAGAAACTGATTTTTTTGCATCTGCTGACAAATTCACCCTTAACGCTTGATAACTAGGTGCTTTGTAACCAAAACCAACACCGGCTATTTTATCTACCGTGTGTTGAAATAAAGGAGAATTGCAAGCATTGATAGGTATACAAGCATCATAGAACCACATAGCAATAGCCAAATCGACATCATGTAATTTTTCCTCAGTTTGCATAGTTTTCTTAATAGTGGGTTGAGAAGCATCATTTATACCTTTTGTAAAGAAATGATGAGAACTTCTTGTAGCTTTTGTTTACCATTATTTTTTTTGGCTTACCTCTCATGCTTCATCGTCATCAGATATGACATTACTCCTGCCAAATTCAGTGACCTTCTCTTTTAGCTTATGGTCATTTTCTTTTAGAAGACCTTCCATGATAAATCTAACATTTGGATTTACTTATGTACACGGTGCTACCTCACCCTTTCGGCCAACAAGATTTTTCTTAACTCTATTAATTCCACCACCACAAATTATTTTATGAAAAAAGCTACAAATGAACGTTTTTTTCCCATTTCCTATGATATGTTGTGTTAGGGGTGGCAATTTCTGACCCGACACGAAATCCGACCTGAAACCGACACAAAAATTAACAGGTTCGGGTTGTGCTAAATAGATTTCGAGTCAGGTTTGGGTCGACCTATCTAACCCGTTTATTAAACAGGCCAGGTTCAGGTTGAGAATAAAATAAGCGGGTCGACCCGCCAACCCGTTTAAGATTTTTTCATAAACTCAAAATTATTTATATTTTATTATGCGGGTTAAAAGTGTTAAACAGATCAACCCAACAACCTATTTAACTCGTGTAATGTGCCAACTTTTGTATATAAAAAGGGTTAAATGGGTCAACCCGAAACCTGCTGAACCGATTCAACCCGTTTAACATATTCAACCCGTGTAACCTATTTAACCCGCCAACCCAAGTATATATACGGGTTAAATGGGTTAGGTTCGGGTTATGTCTAAACAGGTTAGGGTTGACATAGCTGACCCGATGATTTAAATGGGTCAGGTTTAATTTGAGATTTTCTGACCCGCCAACCTGACAACCCGAACCCGCCAACCCGAACCCGACCCGAATTGCCACCCCCAGTTGTGTTACATGACCCCATGCTTTATCTAACTTAATTTTTACATTCGATTGAACTGATGTATGAGATTGAGACCCATTTTGTGCTTTATCTTTCGGATCCATATTTTAAAAATAACAAAATACAAAAGCAATCCAAATAAATACCATGATATCTCTGATATATGCATACTGTTGTCATATCAAACAATTATAAAACATAAAAACAAATTTTATGAACAACCCATTATGCTAAATTTGTATATGTTATTCAAATGCAAGGAACATCCAAAAAGATTACCAACATAAAAATAAATAAAAAGTCAAAATTACCTCCATCACTTATTGTGGGGTTAATGCGTGCTGTTGTATGGTGTTTTCTGACGGTTATGATTATTTGTTCACTGGAATTTTGTCATTGGTGCAGCTAGGTTATTTTCATGGTGACTGCACTAAAGATATGTATGAAAGAAAGAGTGAATAAGTGGAACGTTAGGGTAAACGTATTGTGTTTATACTATCAGTTTTTTAAAAATAGATAAAAAAAAGAAGGAATCTGGCCAGAATTGTTGACCCGGGTTTCTAAAAAACCATCGGGGTCGAACCAGGTTTCTAAGAAACCGGTTATTTTTTACCCTTTTTTGTGCCGGAACCAGTCCAACCGGTTGATCCGGCTAAGTCGAACCGGGTTTCAAAAAATTGGTGGTGACTTGGGAGTGAAAAGTGAGAGGAAGTGAGGGGAGAAAGAAACTGATGTGTCGCTAAGGTGGAAGGTGAAATGGCGTGACTGCTGGGAGTAGTTCAAATTGGATAACCATCAAGGATAACTTCAAAGAATGGTCAATTATCAAATTGAGCTCGACTTTAAATTTAACACGATTAAGTCATGCGTGATGTTGCATAAGGTTATATTGATATAGCAGGAAATCCGGATTTTGCAAAAAATATTCTTCTATATAACATTTATTTGGGACCTTATGAATAGTGCAACTTTGCCTTTTTTTTTTACCCGTTTGGGTGACCCGATGGTAAAACCGGGTATTCTCGAATTAACTTTCTTTCTTTCTCATTACCACACATCGACCATACAACCTTATCTTCACCCAATCTTTTTTGGGGATCTTATGAATAGTGCGATCGAGGGTTTTTTTTTTGCGACCGTTCCGTTCTATTCATTATCACTGACATCATTGGTACAGGTGCATATCTCTTTTGGTTCGATGTTTCTATAATTAGAGTTAGGTGGATCAATTATTTGTGATCGAAATGATCTTCACCAACTTTGGTGTCGCGAAGATTTTATGCTAGGTTAGGTGTTTTTTTTAATCTTTGCGCATGTTCGCTGTTCTGAGGGTTTAGGTTTATTCTTTGAGTTCAAATGGTTTATACGAATGAGGGTTTATGTTTAATTTAACGTTTTATAGAAATTAGGGTTTAGGTTTAATTTAGGGTTTCCTGTTTTGTAAAATTATTTTGGGCGTTTTCTCATTTCGAGTGTGTGCATCAACTCAATGGTGCTAAAATGAAGCCTTCTTTTCATAATTGACGTCGATTTAGTTTTTGTTAAAAAAAATTATGTGGTCATGTTGGTGGAATGGAATGTTATATGTTATGGTTTATCAGTTTGTGTGAGTTAGATTTGAATGAAATATTATAGGTTCTGAAAATGTTTGTGGGTTTGCCATGTTTTCATGCTCCGCTATGGTGTGGTAGACTTGCTGAGGTTGCACCCATCGCATGTGCAGAGACATGGTCACTTGTCGTTCTCTCATTTGTATTACACGCACAGTACCCTAAGGGACAATGATGTTGTGCATTTTTGGTTTGTATTGTTGCCTGAAGTTTGCAGAAAAACAGCCCTTGGCAGGGTGGCTGTATGGTCGCAGCCATGTTGTTTTTCGAGCACCGCTTCTATTGGGCTACCATCAGTTTTTCTGCAAGCTAGATCTTCTGTGACTATGTTTTTTATGTTCATGGTGGTGAAATATGATTGGCTGAAACTTTGGTTTCATGGTTGTGGGTTGTAGATGCAGAGAATGCCCGTCAATGTTATATTCTGTAATTCCAGATTTTCCCATGGCAACCGTGCTAGATGGCTGACCTTTGTATCCGTTTGTAGAGGCTGTGATGAATTGGGGTTTGTTAGGTGAACGTGAGATCGCACGTATCTTGGCAGGGCGACAGGCAGCTGTTGCAGCCATGGCGAGTGTATCCTGTTTGCTTGAATGCTCACTCATCTCAGTCGGTTTTTCATCCAAATTTCTGATGTTGTTGTAAAATTGGTTGCGGCCTCTTCACCGTTGGCTTTCATCCTTTACGCCCATGACAAAATCAATTTCTTTGGTTTAGGTAGTGATGATGCCTGGATGAAATTGAATACTTTGTTTGCATAATTGTCTGATACTAGTAGCTTGGCAGGGCAGTTTTTTATTGCAGCCATGGCCAGTATCTTTCTTTGCATTTTATGGGTGGAAATCTGAGCCTTGCTGCGCGTCTGCAATTATGCAGGTCTTTGGTATGATAATTATCATGCTTATTAGCTGCTTATTGCGCTTTGAAGCAGTGGCTGGTGGTATTTGTTGTCATCGGTGGGAATGCCTTTGAAGGAGATGATGTTATCTGCATGTTAGCAGGGCAACCCATGATGGTTGCACCCATAGTGAATCCATCATGTTTTTTAACATGTTGCTTTGGTATCTGTTTGGTGTTGCAACTGCTCCAAGTATAACCATTGCTTTCAGACAGTCGTTGCAGCTATCTTTGGGTAACAATATTGCTAGATGACATTCTGGAGGTATACCTGTTTGGATCTAAAAGGTAATGGTTGTCTGGTATATTTATCACAATAATGTTGTGCCACTCAGGTATCAGCATAAATAGTAGCCCTTTGTGTTTCCTTTTTGAGGCTGTGATGAATTGGGATTCCTTCGGTAAACGTGAGATGGCCCGTATCTTGGCAGGGAAACATGAAGGTGTTGCAGCCATGGCGGGTGTATCCTCTTTGCATGGAGGTTCACCCATCTGAGCCATTTATTGGGTTGCCTTGGTAACTGAAATTGTCCGAAGAGCATGCCTGGCCAACGTGACCATATGGTTGCAGCCATGCTGTTGTTCAGGTCTGATTTTCATTTGGTTACCATCAATTTTGGTGCAAATTAGCTCTTCCATAACTTTGGTTTTTATGTAGATGTTGGTGCAATGTGATGGTGTGAAACTTTGTTTCTTCAATATCACATTTATTTGGGACCTTATGAATAGTGCAACTTTGGTATTTTTTTTAAACATGCTTTTGGGTGGAGGCCCGTTACCCTAACCGACCCGGTCTATTCATTTGTGCTCACATTTGTAGCTTATCTTTTAGATTCAACTGGGTGCTTCTCCACGGAAAAATACGGGCATTCTCTCATCGTACGACGATGGGTACCGTTAAATCAATATTTTATTCGCGTTTGTGGATGGACGCTGGCCATATGTTAAACGGTATAGGTGCATCTCTATTTTCTTGCACATACTTTTAGGGGGTTGGTGGATCTGATATTAGACTTAGGTTTCTCAATTGTTTTGCAACGAAAATTTCCTCAGCAAGTTTGGTATTTTCAACGATTGATGCAAGGTGTGACAAATGTGCCGATTATTCTGCATAAAAAATCTTTTAAGCAAGTTTCGTATATTGAGTGGTTGATGCAAGCCCTGGTGTTTTTTCTCTTTGTTGTTTGCCTCTGTTTCCTTTTCGAGCCTGTGATGAATTGGGGTTCCTCCGGTAAACGTGAGATGGCCCGTATCTTGGCAGGGCGACAGGCAGCTGTTGCAGCCATGGCGGGTGTATCCTCTTTGCACGAAGGTTCACCCATCTGAGCCATTTATACTTTTTTTTAAGAGTGACTAAAGGCGCTTAATGAAAAGGCTTCCCCAATAAATGTAATATAGAAGAATTATAATAAGGTTTATGTGCAGTTCAGGCTGTCGAGCCATGATATTTGGCTCTTTTTGGTTTCTCTTAGTAGCTGAAGTTAGCCCGAGAACATGCCTTGGCAAGGTAACTATATGGTTGCAGCCATGCTGTTGTTCGGGTTCGATTTCCATTTGGTTGGCATCAATTTTGGTGCAGATTAGCTCTTGCATAACTTATGGTCTTTATGTTGATGTTGGTGCAATGTGATGATGTGAGACTTTGAATTCATGATCGTGGGTTACAAAATAAATATATGATATGAGTGGGAATGAATGGACCGGGTCGGTGACCCTGATGGGCTTAGTTTGGTAAATAGTCGCCCTTTGGTTTCCTTTTCGAGGCTGTGATGAATTGGGGTTCCTTAGGTAAATGTGAGATGGCCCATATCTTGGCATGGCGACAGGCAGCTGTTGCAGCCATGGCGGGTCTATCCTCTTTGCAACAAGCTTCACCCATCTGAGCCATCTGTCCAGCAAAATTCCAGCTATTGTCATGAAACTGATTCTGGCCTCCTCGCTGTTAACTTCCATCAGCTGCGCCCACCACAGAATAAAACTTCCAGGCCAATGTTACTTATGCTTACATTTTTGGGGCAGTAAATGAGGTGCACAGTTTTATTTTGGGTTTAAGGTTAGAGTTAAATGCAGTTGAATGCTACTGTTATTAAATGTTGTCCGCACTTTTTTTTGGGCGTGCGTACCAGCCTTTTACTGCATTAAAAACCTATCATGGCAAAGGTTGGTTAATTTTTTTTTGCTCATTCTTGATGTGCTTATACTTATTGTAATGTTTACCGTGCAAACATCCAAATGCTGATGTTGGATGTTTTTTTCGAGGTGTTGTGGGCAAGCGACACGTGCAGGTTACAGGAAGCTACATAGATTCAGACGAAGGTTGGTCTGCAGCACCCGATGTCGACCGGCGGCAGGTGCGTTGATGTGCTTTGTTTTTGCACAATGCTTTACTGTCGATCAATGAGATTCTCATCGTATTTTTTAAACTAGGCCATGCTCAGCTGTACATAATAGCAGATGTTCATAGCAACCTCGGAAAAGAGCAACTATGGCTACCTGGTGAGTTTATCTCATTAATGTGGTGCCGATGAGGTATCACTATAGTATATATTATGTTTCCTATTTTGGTTTGCATTGCTCTATCCTTTGCATTTAAACTGCAGGTTCAACTGTCATAATTTTCAAACCTTTAATATTTAGCTTTGCTCCTCATACACTAACAATAAACTTATCATAACATGCTGCGTATTGCACTGCGAGTGGAACCAACCACTTATGGAACAAGCCTACTGGAGCCAGCCACTTATGGAACAAGACCAAGTGTCACGAGATCGGTTTAAAACTACATGTCTGCGGCGCCATCATAGCAAGCCAACTAGCTAAGGCATATAGCAAAAACAGGTATGTTCAAGAAAGATTAAAATAGCAACATAAAAGTTTAATGCACTGGCTTCTGAAAAAAAAAAAAAAAAAAAAAAATTGTTCAAAGACAAAAAAACATAACCGTTATCCAGTCTTGGTAAACACATACTACCCATCCTAGCCATTCACACCATCGCTTAAACCCAAAAAACACTTCAAAAACACCAAAACAAAGGATGTCAGTACACCATCCCTTTCAACTTCTCGATAAATGACAAAAGCTCTTGTGCTGGCTTTTGCTTCTTCATCACATTCACCAGGATTGCTGCTGCTTCGCTTAAATCTTCAGTTTGCAACTTATTCAGCTCTGAGATACTTTGCACAAAAGAATCAAACGGATACAAGAGCTCCAGCTCTCCAATCACATAGTCCCGCTCAGCCACACGAGCCCTAATGTCTTGAGCCTTTTTCATCAGTTCTCCTTCATCCACCATAGTCATGGTCACCTCTCTTCCGAATCGAACAACCATCATATCCCTGACAAAGCTAGACCCAGCAGCTGCAGCAAGTTCTTCGCAAAAAGGCATTAGTGTCTTCATAATTTTTTTTACCTGTTTTTTTATTTGAGGTTTAGGGCAGATTTACTTTGGTATGTGTTCTTTGCTTGCTATGTGTGTCTTTTAAAAGGCAAATTAGGGGTGGGTTATTATTGCTATGATGTCATAGTACATGACTTATTAGACTTTTGATTTGACTGCCACTATAGAGCCTCCAAATGCAATGGAAAGTAATTATGGGTTTTGCTTCCCCATAAACAACCATCAATTAGCTAAATTTTGGCATACTTAGCCTTCTTTCCCAAATGCACCACCAAAAAAGAATGAAACTGATCTTATGAAAAAAAAATGTGAACAAAAAACCATATTAAAAAAATTATATTTATAGATATAAAATTAGGAAAAAAAAGGAGATAGAAGGCTAAAAACTAAAAGCATGGAGGTTACAAAATCAAACCATTGTAAGTAGACAATAAAAACTGGTATATCTTAAATGCAAGACACTCAAACAGGTTCACATCATTTGTTTGCTTGCAATCCAGCTTTGTTGATTGAATGATACGTCAAACCTAGGATCATTTGTGAAATTTATAGATCATCCTAGATCTGGCATGCCATTCAATTAACAAACCTACATTGCAAGTGGACAAACAACCTACAGTTGGTTGTTTGATATGTGTCATTACACCACAGCTTTCACGTATGAATATATATTGTGTCATATGGATAACAGTTTAAACTCGCTTTTTCATTGCAGGAAGACGGTGAAAACAAAAGGAAAAGTGGCATTTGCAGCAGTATGTATTGGATCAGCAGTTTAACATAGTAAGTGAATTATCATGCATACCATTATCCTATAATTTAAAAAAGTGGCGATGATTAGCTGTTGATGAGTGTGCAATTGTTTTATCATCACATGTTAAGTTTCCTTGGGTATTTTTTTAGTGATTGTGTGCTCCTTTTTTTTAGATTCAGAGGCACACTATCCAGCGTACTATGAATGTCAATGAATGGTCATCAATCAAGGCCAGTCACATTGGTTCTGAAGCTGAGGCTGCTCAGATTTTTGAGGTACCTGAGGATGCTAGCGTTGGGATGCCTCTTGCACAAAGGCTAGCTCATCACATAGCAAGATTTTTTGCTGTTGCGGTGAGTGGTCTATCTTGAAAATCTGTTCATGCTACTAACCATGGTCGATGAGTGCATTCTCAGTAAAACCATCTTTACTAATAAATGTTTATTCTTACCTTATTCTCACTAACCTTCTACATATATAATTTACAACACATATAAGTCTTGCAATCATCAAAAAACATAAAGAATTTATACTAAGAAAATATTCAATATCCCATAAAAGAGACTCGACAACTGCCTCCACACATTATCCAAATAAAACACAACTGATTCAACCATATCATTGCTTTTCTCCATCACATAACAAGACAGATATCAACAAAATGATTGAAGCACAAACAAACGTAACTTTTATTCATATTCGACATAAGTTACAGGCATACCAACCCAGATTAACAGCACCCTGTTAATCTAACACATAACACCATACCATTAAACATTTAAACATAAAGACCATCAGATAAGCCATCATACAGATACACAAGATACTACCCTAATCATGCAACTCCATTGTAAACACATGGCGACTTTTCTCAATAAGCGCTTCCCTAGCCAAATCAAGGACCTGAATCAGTGCAGCAAGAATCTGGTGGTCCTTGTTATGCTCCTCCTCCAAGCATTGAAGACCGTCAATTGCAACATCATCATTAGGACTGAACCTGCGTCCCTCCTCTAGCAGTTCAGTCCTCCTCTCAAGGCGACGGCGGACATCGTCACATTTCTCTCCAAGCAGCATGATGAACCCCTCATTCTCACCTTGCTCTTGTAGAAACATGAACTTAAAGGCACGATGGAGTTCATCAGAACCACATGCTTCTTTGAGCTGATCAAAATTTGGGGTGTACACCATTCTCTTAACAGATTTTTCAAAAAAACTCACAAGGTACAATGGCAACTATGTGAAGCCATAAAAACCCACCTTATATAGGGAAAAAAACTGTAGCACTAAGTTAGTGTAACCTAACTAATACAGTATATCATTACTTATCATTCCAATGACAGATTCCCAAACAATGCAAAACAGAACCTGGACTGACCTAAAAGCATCTTGAAATGGTTCATGAACAAACCACTAATCTCAAATTTCAGCACTGCACACTAAACTGCAGCCTGTGTGTTGTCTACTTTAATAACTTTATCTGCACAGATTCCCTTGATGAACAAGCCACTAATCTAAACTCTCATTTATAAAGAACTTTTCCACCAAACATAGGCTCACCAGACAATAATCTAAAACAAATTATGCCATGAATTCCAGCAAGGGAAAAGGTTTATTTCTTTTATTTCCATCTTTATATCCAAAGAGCACATCCTAACTTTTATTTTTTCCTTTTCTCTACAGCAATCATCTACATTTCAACCAGCCAATCAAGCTCAGAAGGCCCTGACTTTCCTATGGCATGGGAAGCCTACTTTCCAGTTGGTTGCTCCGGGTCAGGCTCTAAAAAAGAAGATGCTAGGAGGATTAAAGTTCCAAAACAGCATGCCCAAAAAAGCCTAATGTCATGGATAAAACTCCAAAACAGATTGCTAAAGAAGCTTTTGATGCCAGGATCAAGGTTCTTGGCCTTCCCAATACCCATCTTTGTGAAGAGATAGGTATGAAACCATTTGCCAGCGATGCGTTGAAAGGCAAGGGTAAAAAGAAGTAGGAGTTAGTCATGAATCATGTATCTTGGTCGTTTCTGTATGGCGTAAATGCCTTTGAATAAAACTGTTTGTGAACTTATCTATGATGGTGTAGGCCATCATTCTGGCCTATGTGTAGGGGTGTAAACGAGACGAGACAACTCGCGAGCTATTCGAGATCGACTCGTAAACTACTCGAAATCAACTCGATATAAACGAGTCGAGCTCGAGCTCGAGCTACTCGAGTACACTTTCGAGCCGAGTTCGAGCTCGAATATGCTCATCTCGTGAGGCTCGCGAGCTCTTATCGAGCTTCAATGATATTACATTTTTACCCTTTTATATACATACAGTTACGTAAAACCGAGTCGAGTCGAGCTTGACATGCCCATTTTTCATCGAGTTCGAGCTTTAAAAGTAGCAATAATCGAGCTCGATTCGAGTTTCGAGCTCGAGTTTGAGATGTCGAGTCGAGCTCGAGCTTGAAATCCAAAACTCGAACGAGCTCGAGTTGAGTTTCGAGCTCGAGTTTTACTAATCGAGCCGAGTTCGAGCTTGGCAGTACTCGACTCGACTCGGCTCGTTTACACCCCTACCTGTGTGGTGCACATATGTACTTATGCAGTTTGTTGGTATAATAATTATCATGCTTATAGCTTGCTTATTGCACTTTCAGCCAATGTCCAGTAGTATTCGTTGTCATGTCTTGGGAATACTTTGAAGAAGTTCAGGTTATCTGCATGTTCGCAAGGCAACCCATGATGGTTGCAGCCACAGTTTTTTTTTCTTAACATGTTCCTTTGGTGTCTGTTACAAACTGCAGCTGCTATAAGTATAACTATCCTTTGCAAGGTATCTCGCAAACTATCTTCGGATCAAAATATTGGCAAATAATCTCCCAGATTGTTCCCAAATATACAAACGAAAAGCACATATTATGCATTTACTTTAAACCTATTATGTGTAATCTCATCTTTGGGCAAACATCCCGCGGCAACGCGCGGCATCTCTACCTTGTTCATAGTGTATATTAATGTGTTTTTTGGTTATTTGGCGATGGAGAAGTAAAGTCTAAGGATATTTTCCAGGCCATTCAAAGGTTGTCTCTCTTATGAATTTCAAGGAGATGCTCGTTGAAGATGCAGCTCACCCAAGAGCATTAGTGTGGAATTAGGCTTTTTTTTTTTTTTTTCCTCTTATCATTTTGTATATATTTTCTTTGGCTTTTTCTTTAAGCGTTTTTAACAAAAAGAAAACACGATTAATACAATCAAACAGTGTCGAGCTCGTCTAGAGTCATTCAAACTCTAGTATTGTTGACTATCTATTATAACAAACAAAGATATTTGGCTGTTAATCGAATTGAGCAGTGTTACACTACACTACAAAAATCAAATACAGTCTATTTCAATGATGAATTAATTATCCATCTATTCAAACATTTAATTTAATTTAAATTTGTATTATTGTACGGTTGTTCCTGATTGGTTAATGATAAAATGACCCCACTGGTTTAAGTAAGATCTACATGGCATTCAAAGGATATGTTTTTTTATAGTTTAATGGCACATGTCGATGTCTAATGATTACACACACAAATGATTATGTTTTAGAGAAGAATTTTCAAATGCTTACTCTTATTTTGGTGCTTACCAATGGACAAATCCCTACCATCCATCTAGTTTGATCTGGTGGGGATAACCTAAGATTTATTATGAAAACCTAATTCCATATTTTTTTTTTTTTTTTCCTTTTTCTTTGTCTTTTTTATTTGTTAACATATATATATATTTTTTTTTCTTTGGAATTCACGTTTTCATTTTACATTAATCATCTTTTTTTTTTCTTTTTTTTTTAATTCACGTTTTTTTATTCAAGTTTTTTTTTCGCTTTCATACGTTTTCATCTGTATTCATATATTTTCGTTCGTTTTTATACGTTTTCCTCCGTGTTCATATGTTTTCGTCATTTTTTTTACTTTTTCGTCAGATTTCATCCGTTTTCGTACGTTTACATCCATTTTCTGACGTTTTCGTACGTTTTTGTACGTTTATATACGTTTTCGTCAGTTTTTTGACGTTTTTATCCGTTTTCATACATTTTCGTCCATTTATAGACATTTTCGTCTGTTTTCAGACGTTTTCGTCCGTTTTTATACGTTTTCGTCTGTTTTCATACGTTTTCGTCTGTTTTCTTACGTTTTCTCCCGTTTGCGTCCGTTTTCATACGTTTTCGTCTGTTTTGTTATGTTTTCGTATGTTTTCATACGTTTTTATCCATTTTCTTACGTCTTCGTTCGTTTTCAAACGTTTTCGTCCGTTTTCTTTCGTTTTCATCCATTTTTCATACGTTTTCAGACGTGTTTTTACGCTTTTATACGTTTTCGTCTGTTTTCTTATGTTTTCGTCCGTTTTCATACGTTTTTGGCCATTTTCATACGTTTTTGTCTGTTTTTTTTAGGTTTTCATGTATTTTCATCCGTTTTTAGACATTTCCGCCTGTATTTTTACGTTTTCATGTATTTTCGTCCGTTTTTATACATTTTCGTCCGTTTTCAGACGTTTTTCATACGTTGTCATCCGTTTTTTTACGTTTTCATCCATTTATAGACGTTTTCATCCGTTTTTATACGTTTTCGTCCGTTTTCATACGTTCTCATCCGTTTTTATACGTTTTTGTCTGTTTTATAAGTTTTTGTCCGTTCTTAGACGTTTTTGTCCGTTTTCATACGTTTTTATACGTTTTTCATTCGATCTTATACGTTTTTGTCCGTTTTCAGACTTTTTCATTTTGATATTTGTAAGTGACACTTATTTATCTCTTGTGATATAACACTGTAAGGAAGATGAAAAGCATTACATTCTTCATCATGTATGTGTTATCAGTTGTGATACTCAACTAATAATGTGATGGTTGTGTTTTTAAAAATATTTAAGAAATTTTTTGTGTTTTATGATATTATGAAATATTAGAAAAGTTGTTCAACTGAAAACAAGAGATGTTATGATACTTTTGTTAGACTTGTGGTGGATTTTTCTATTTAATGGATACATTGTGCATGTTTCGATAGGTTTTATAGCGGAATTTAAAAATATCTATCGTTGAATCAGCAAACTAAAGAAGTTATGGTTGAAGAAAGCACACATCTTTATAAACAAACTGAGTAAGCTCAAGCACCTGTGATATCACACATGATATCACCTCACTTGTGATATCACAGGTGATATCACATGATATCACTGGTGATATCGCAAGTGATATAAACTATGATATCACACATGCTATCACCAGTAATTGTTGGGTTTTATTAATCATAACAATTATAAAAACAAGTAAACATCATCAAAGCATGCAGCGGAAGTAAATAGGAATAATATATGTAAGTAATTAACCGAATAAGAAAACGCGTACCTTTTAGCAATTCAAGAATCAAACGGTAATTGAACAAGAACTAAAACCCAAAACCCTAACATTAGGGTTTATTAAATTCGACCCACACAAAAGTCGACCTCCAAGATTACAAGCTCAAGCGTGCTTGTCCTTCGTTCTTGTACACACATACTATTAGCGATTTGATGTGAAAAGCTAGTTCCTTGAATCACAAATAAAACCAAACACTTGTTTCTTGAGTTTGGAAAATCGAAACCCTATGGGGAGGGTTGGAACCGATCGGCCAAAGACAAGAGAGAGGAGAGGAGGAAGAAATTAGGTTATTGGTGATCCAAGATTAGGAGAATAATGAATACAAGGGTTTGTATATATACATTCTCAAAACTTGGTGACCAAGAAATCCCACCTCCTTGGGTTGGGTAGCCCACGACCGGCCAAGCCATCCCAAAGGGATTCCGGATCCTTCTTGTCCACTAATTTCATTCTTAGTCCTCGTAGTTTACATTTAACGACCGTTAACTAAACATCGTTAAATATTTAACTATCGTTATGTTTTATTTCGTGACTAATAATTAATAATAACATTTTATATATTAATTATTAACATCAACTCTCATACGTAATGTGTGCAATCCCGAAGTCTCGAGTTCGAATCCGGACATACATATATTTAAATATCCATAAAACCTTTCTGCTCCCACTTGGATATTACTAAATATAGTAATGACATCAGTTAGTCTAGCTTTCACACGCCAATGCCCCCAGATCAAATCGAGTATGGTCTCCTGGAAAAAACCATTTAATGATTCATCATTTTTACTTATCCTTTTGTTACTAATACTACATTAACTATGAATATGGATCAAGTCATTTCATAAGTTAATATTCTGTTTCTCGTTGTATTCGATTGAACAAGATTACCAAATCATCTGAACGTATTCCAGATAGATCTTGGGTATGGCCATACAAACATCTTGTCAACCCTACGAGGGGCCCAAATATAGTATTATGCTTTGAAACAAATTCAAATGAACAAATTCTATTGACTACAAACATAACTCATGAACTTTGAAACATTTCCGAAAATAGCCCTTATAACTACCAGTTACGGATAGCGTTAGACTATCTTACACAAATGCACTACATTCATATCAGTTATCTGGTATCTCAAGTCTGAGGATAAACACTTCATGATATACTTAATGACAGAGATCCATAAAGTATCATCATGTAAAGTTGGGATGAGTCCTATATTCAATTCATTGAATATCATGTGAATCTGGTATGTCCCACGCATCAATATACTTTAAAAGTATATTCTACCAAAACTCATATTTGTCTTAATTCAATGACATTCCCACATCATTGATCGACAACGGACTATTTAGAACAACATAAGTTATTCACGGATTAAACATGCAAATATAGGATATAATATTAAGAAAACGAAAAATAAACATAACCAATATTTTATTTCATTTAAACAATATTTGTTCAAAACATCCCTTATCCAAATACTAAATAGATCAATGCATGATAATACTGGTTAATGAATTATGTCTCAAGTAATGACAATCATACTTGTTGACAAGGCATAATTTCAACTAACTTTCATCTATCGGAATTTTGAGAATACTTATCTTAAGAATTCAACTAGTGAAGTTCTTGTATGTGTGCATTCAAAATATCTTGATATTGCCACATAATATTTCATAAAGTGTGTGACATCCTCAAGCACCAATTTATGACAATCAAACTTTCAAACATTTTTAAAGTTTAAAGTATTCTTATTCTTTATTGTATAATGCAACTATGCTCTTAGTTGAGCACAACTAGTTCACATGGCCATTTACAAGGATGAAATCCTCCCATGACTAGTATTAAGTGTCATCTCAATTAAACCAGCATCATTGTATACAAACAACAATATGCTCTTTAAAATCTCCGTAAACTTCAATATCTATAGTGTAATGTTTGATGCCTTCCAAACTTTCAAGTTTGTTGGCTATGACAATTACGCAACAATTGCTGTATTGCTCATCCATAGAATTTTGAGAGCAAATCCAGGCTGAGGAATGTAATTCTAAATTCAAACATATTCCATTTGAATATTCATTACACTAGTTATCTAATAACTTCATTAGATATCAATGTTGTCAAATCATCTTGCATTCAAGCATGATACAACAATAACATGATGTACATGAAAAATCCTTGTATCAAACTAAGATTTCATTCATGTTCTACATATATATTTTCCAAATGATATATCATGTTCTATTAGACTCATTTATTTAATACCACATATGTTTATTAATAATAAACATATATTCCAAGGTTGTATGTCTTATTTTCTAAATCTTTCATGTGAAGTTCCATTTCAAACTAAAACTTAACATTTAGCTTAGATGGAATGTTACTACCCACAACATATAAGATTTAAAGAAAATGAACACAATACTCCCACTAGCTTTCAGGAATACTTAGAAATTATCATATTTTAATTTTTAAACCAAAACTTGGATTTAATAGTTAAACATAAGAATCATCTCCTAGATGCATGCATATATCCATTCATGGATTCTTGCAATTTGTACATTTCCAAAGATTATGTGAATTCATAAAACTCATTTGTATTACTTATCGTCTTCGCAAAAGCAATCACACAAGAAAGAGTTTTAATATCCAATTGTCATTTTCCATATCAATGAAAATAAGTATGACAATTATAATCATTATATATTTAATGTGCCAAGGAAAGAATATTCAATCACAGTTAATTGCTTAAGTGTGATTAATAATCTTGTCACAAGTCATGCATTAAACACATGTACAATATTGTCCATATGATTTCTACACAAAGATTTAAACCACTAGGGTTTTCCTTCCTTTTAAGAAACTCATCTTTATTAAGATAAACCAAGTTTCAGAGTTGATTATCTTTATGGACAGCATCTTATCATTCTTAGTATGAATAATTTACCACAATTCAATGTTAGGTAAATGCATCATCATGATTAACAGGTTTACCATGATCCTGCAACTCATATATCTCAGCACATCAATCAATTATCTGAGAATCCTTGCGGATCTATGAATGAGAATTCCATCATCTTGAGGTCTATCAAATTTGTCCTCATCATGATATTTACTAGTGTATTATAGAAGATTATGTGTTTTGTAATTGTAATTTAATCTCTTCAAGATCTAAACAAAACTCCCTCTTGCTTTTGTAATTTAAAGACTATCTATAAATACTTTAACAATTAGAACAACACTAAATTGTTTTCTTGTGGGATATTACAAATCACATTAACAGTTCGTAAATCTTGTTCGTTAATAACCTACTCCATAAGTAGTTTGAACAAATCAGAACTTCAATATAAGACTCAATGTGATTCATCACATTCCATACTAAAATGGTGTCTTATTAATCTTCTAGATTTTGAGTTAAGTATATCCAATCAATACTCAATTTTCTAACCTTGATAACTTTTGGAAGAAAAGAAGATATTGTTATCTTGAATCAAACAATATAACAAATGTTTGATTCTTCTAACTGAACATTCCATATACATACAGTATTTCATTAGAATTAATATTGTAAGACAATCTAACAATATTTAAGATAAACTTATTCCTTTTGGCCTACCTATTTACCAATTAAATCATCTTAATGGTAAAATAAAATTCCAAGCCAATTGCAAGCTTTATAACTCAAGTACTTTTGATCAAGTCACTTCATGTTCATGTCTCAACTAGAAAACATAAACAGTTATAATCTCATTATACGTTATAAGTCATTTACCAATAACTTTATGTCTTAATAAGAAGACATAATAAGTTAACGTATTACTTTATATTATATGTCTTGTAATAATGAAAAGACTTCATGTTTGTGACTTTACAAAGAAACACATAAACATTTATAATTTTAAGTAATTATGAACACCACATCATGGTTTCAATTAATTTATTTTCAAGTTAATATACTACTCTATCTATTTATGTCATTCTAAAAATACATAAATATTTAAGATAGTATTACTTTATTTAATTATGTCATTCCATGAAGTGTCCAACTTAAGAAACTGCAAATCATCCACGCCCGATCCCACGACAAGTGGTGATTTACCTTGAGATTACAATCTAGCCAAGATCTCACTTAACCTAAAATGTAACTTCAAGTGTTTCTATAATTTGAATGACATAAGACATAAAAGTAGTCTATGCTATAATCTTGACACATGTTCTTTAAGCAAGACAATCTTATTAGAACGTTAATCTCTTACCTTACAATCAAGAGAATCCATTAATCATATTTGTATGTGTTGTTCCTTTGCACACAATAAATGCTTCTCCCACTTGTGCATAGAACAACACCATATAGCACACAAACAACACGACTTGCATTTTGTTTATGTGAACAATATGATAGTGTCATAGATATATAAGCATTACAAGTAGATGTAGGAGCACTTAATTTATCAAGGAAACGTTCATGACTATCCTTGAGAATATGAATGTCTACATTTTTGAACGTAATGTATTATTTCAAGAAAATCTAGAAATAATCTGAGTTATTAGCAAGATAATAACTTGTAACTCCCACTGAATTAGACAACGTTACAATAATGTCTTATTCAGTAATACACCATACTCCCACTGGATTTGACAACATCGTAAGTGTTTCATTAACCAGTGAAAATAGCGTGCTATTACGTTGTAACTCCTTTCAAAGACTATTCGTAACAATTACTTAGGTACTAAAAGAGTGTATTATACTCTGTAAATGATGGATCATCCATCATGCTATTAACTTGAAAAAATGAGCATGCAATTTCTTCCATAATAGGTCTACTATCCCCACAATGGTGTGTAGCACCTTTAATTGGTCAAAGCAAAACAGCTAGATAAAATCTATTAGTTTGTCTTTTACCAATTTTGCGGTAATTAGTCTAGCTTCTAATTTAATAACTCATAAAATGTCAAACATGTTTTCTAGTTGACCAAAATGTCATATAAGAATTCAATCACCAACGGAGGGTAATGAAATATCTTAAGGAAAGCATGGTGTGCAATTTTCTTAACTATTAAAGTTGCTATGAGTTATATATTAGAATTTAGATAATTCTAATGTTCCTAACATACCTTTCTCAATCATGAAAAGGAATAGGATTGAGTCTCACTCTTCTTTCATGGAAAAGAGTTTATGTTTGTCTTTTAGTAAATTTTTCTTGATCAAACATTTGTTTGAAAACAGAACTAGATGAATTTACCAAAGCCCAAACCACGTTTACGGTTTAATGTTGCATTAATACAATCAAAAGAATTAACAAAATTCAATTTTTAGTATTTTCGATAATTAAATCTTTCAAAAAAAATAAAATACCCTTTGGTCAATATTCATATTAACTATAGTATTTTCCTTGAATTTTGGATCCTCATTATCATAGTTTCACCACATCAGTTGACCTGCTAGTGATGAAAGTATAGAATAGGTAATCGTTGAAAAACGATAATTGACAAACAAGTTTCCAATTCCAAAAATTATGGGATTTACAATTTTGCCAAAACAATTAATGCAAAATATTAGCATGTTTTATCCCATCTTATGCCTTAAGTCATAGGTCTCACTAACCAACTTAATTAAGTTGTCTAATTTAGAAACTGCAAATCATTAAGCTGAGGTCTCACACAACAAAATAATTGATTTTCTCCCGGACTACCCATCTTTTATTTCTCCGTCACACTAATCAACCGCTTGTGAACGGTCAACCGTAACAGATGATAAAAGGGCGACAGCCCGGGAGAAAATGCTATTTTTGCCAAGGATTAAAAATATTCTTGGATCGTTTATGTCCTGGTGAGGCGTGATATTCCACATACAATGACTTGTGAATGCTGAAATGATATAGAATGTACAAAAACAGGAATCTGATTGACTAACACTAGGAATGTGAATAGTAATAGCTCTGTCACAGCTACGTTGTTAAAAACGTACAATCAGAAACCTAAAAATCTAAAAGATATACAAACGTACGTTTAACTAAAACGTAAACGTATAAAAACAAAACGAATATAACTATAGTAGGGATTTGCATGTCTTAGCGACTTAAATGCAAATTAAAGGAAATAAAAGATAAAAAATATTAAATAAACGCTATCACTATTTTTAAAGTCGATGAACGTTTAAAACCTACAACTTAAAACTTACGTTTAAATAAAAATTACGTAAACGTACAAAATAAAACGTGAGTTTTAAGAAATAAAAGGCCTACAAATATGAAAATGATATTTTTACAATCCTAATAATAAAAGAAAATAATTAGAAAAAGAAAATTATTTTTACAACTATTTATTTAATTATTATTAATTAAAAACTATTTCTAACTATTTATTAATAACCTAAAATAGAAGAAAATATGAAGTAAGGCTAGGAAAATAAAATTATGATTGAGAAAAATCTAAAATATTATAAAACTTATTTTAAAACTGAAAATTTATTTTTTACACAATTATTCTATTTATTATTAATTATTTACTTTTGTTAATCACTAAAAACTATTATAGATAAATGAATAAATAAAAATCTGAAACTAAAAAAAAATGTTACTATTATAAAAACTAAAATGTGCAGAGGAAAACTGAGAAGTGAGCTAGCCTAGGTGGATTATGCAATGAACTTGTCACCAAGGGAACCTCGGTTCGAATCCAACACACAACATTTTTGCACTTTATTTTATTTTTGGATTTTTCTTTTTGCAAAACTACTTATAAGCTATAATATAGAACTTTATCAAAAACAACTTTTTTCAAAACTTGGAAATAAGCTCTGTGGGAGCTTATTTCCATAACAGTTGGCTTTTAAGCCTAAAGCTTCTAAATATAAGCTGTCACTAGGTTAAAGCTTGGACTTTGAGCTTTTCTGTTTTAAGGACTAGTATATATACAGATATTATACAAGTTAGAAGAAAATGAACTTATAAAACCTATAAATAAGCTATACATGAGCTTATGAGTCATTCAGTTTAGCTTAATGGTTCATAGTGGACTCATAAGCTCACAATAAGCTTAAAAAAAACTATAAAGGGGAAATAAAAGGCAAAAGTATAAATGTACAGGTATAATAGGTGAGAATATACATCAATAAGCACTGAGAAGAGCTTATAAGCATGAGCTTATAGTTTAAACAGTCAAGCCAAAGGCTTGACTTGGATGGAATGGAGGCTTTCAAAGAACCTGTAATAAGCTCCATACTTAAAAAGTAAAGTATAAAATATATTTGTACAAGTATAATATACATATATGAACAAGCTTGTGTACTGGAATTAACTTATAAGCTTAAAATAAGCAAATAAGCAATTCCCTGATGCACTCAGTTCCAAACAGTCCCAACCATGGCCTGCAACTTTTTAGTTGGCACAATTAAGCTCAGTGAATGAGCTTAAAAACCCAAGTTGTGAATTGGAGTTGCAAGTTATGCTGGTTGGCTTTCCAAAAAGCCCAAATTCACCTAGTGGGGTCCACTAGTGAGCTTGTAGTAAGCTTATGAAAATGCTATTATTTCACTGAATTCTCAGTGAATACTGAGAAATGGGACAACCAAAAAGCTAGATGCAGCCTTGCTTAACAAGCTGCAAAATCTAATTTAAGCATAGGAACCTATAGTCTAGTGGGTTAGCTTCCAAAAGAAACTAAAATCACCAGCTAAGTCCTAGGAATAAGCTTTTGGCTTGCTTATGAAGAAGCTATGAGTTCACTGATTTCTTAGTGTACTCAGTGAATTGGTGATAAGTACAAGCTCCTTGCAGACCTTGTTAATAAGATGCAAGGTGGAATTTAAGTGCTGGATCATTAAGTTGGGTAGATCAGCTTTACAAAAGACTAAACTACACAAGCTCACGACCATAAATGAGCTTATTAGAGCTATAGGTAATGGTGCAAGTCCAATCAGTTAGACTGTTGTGAGTGGGCAAACTATAAGCTCTAAAGACTTATCAAATAAGCTCATAAGAGCTCAACCAGCACTAAGACATTGAGTATGATAGATTGGCCTCACAAGAAGCTAAAAATCACAAGCTCAAGCTAAGTGGGGAACTTTTCATGAACTAGGAAAAACAACTCAACTTCCACTGTTTGCTTCAGTGGAAGGAGTTAAATGGAACAAAATAAGGAGTTCAATTAAGCTATCTAAATAAACTAAAAACTGAAAAATAAGCAGACACATAAAGACTAGACCACAAAGGCTACATAAAGAAGCCAAATGCACAAGCTAGGGTCAAGTCATGAAGCTTATGCAAGCTCATGAACTTGACACCTAAACTGTGGTGCAGGGCATATTTAACAGACAAAGACTGAAAATAAGCTAGAAATTAAGTACTTAAAAAGCTGAGAAATGACAAACTAGTATTTTTATATTTTAATTAAGCAGCTATATTTTGAAATCCCAAAAGGATTAAGACTGAAACTTAACACTAAATCCTACACAAAATCATACATTTTATTCAAAAACGACTATATGAAAATTTGACTTTTTATAAGAACATGTAGTTTGACTAAAATGAACTTAGGATTTAATCTATGGACTGAATATGATATAATAAGCTGTAATAAGATGATATTAAGCTATGTTTATAAGTTTTAAGCTATTCCTATGAATTTCACAAGCTAAATCTATGACAGTAAACTGTGTATGCAGAATTAAAAGAGATTTGACTTTTAACAAACAAGGACTTAATATTATAACTAACCTGAGCTATTAAATGCTAATGAAACATGAAACAATAACAAACAACTAAAGACATACACTGGAGGACTATTTTATCAGCAAATCCAAACATCCCTTTGATTATCACTTGTCACATGAACTTCAAAGTTTTGAATGATTCTGAGCATAAACCAGATTCCATACATTATATTATCACATATTAAGACTAATTGAGCATAAAATGTCAAGCACACAAGCAAGAAATACAAATTTGTCAAATTTATAATCCAACTGAGTAATTTCCAATTTTAAGCACAAGTGAATCTCAATGAACAAGCTACTTATATTATGCTATAATGACACTAAAAAACAACATAGAAAAAGGAAAACATGAAAATCAAAGCAACTAAGACAGTGAAACAGTAAATTGCAAAAATTGTAAAAATGGCTTACAAATGAAAATAGGACTGAGACCAAGAACACATGGACAAGGTTACACCTATTAGCTTACCAATAAGCTCCTAATACCCATAGCATTCCAAATTCAACCTTGCTTCATCATCTTCTTCATGATCACACCATTTTGATTTTTAATGATTTTCTCCATTTTTAGTATTTTCTGAATTTAAAGGTTATACTTGTTTAAATGAATCTAAAAGCTTAGTGAGCTTTTGTCAAGAGCTTATGCAAGCTAAAGAATCCTTAAAACAACTATATAACTTGAAATTAAAACGACTTGAGAAATAAAGAAAATAAAGCAAAACATGGAAATTAAAAGTAACTTGTAATTAAACTGGAAATAACATTCATTACACTAATTTGAGAAATATAACAGCATTAAAACATTTAAAGACAATAATTTAAAGAAAGCTTTTTAAAAAACTACACTACGTGAACTAAGGTAAAAACCAAAGTTAGTTTATTCTTTGTCTTCCTCTTGATCTTTATAGCATTCTGAGTTCCCAATAGCTTCCTTGTCAAATCCCACTTTAAATCTTGGCCTTTGATTGCAGATATGATCCTAGTCGTTTAAATTCACTTTTTGGCGCCAAAGTCATTGGGGTAACTTGCAGCCTGATATATTACAATTAAAGAACTTTGGGGTTTAGTGGTGACTAAGGGGGAACAATTGAGATATTCCTGAGCAACTTGGGGTGATATGGAAGAAAACAGAGGATGAGTATGGTTTGGAGGGAAAAAGTGGTGGAGATGCATTTATTATGGAGTGGGATAGGTTTGAGAGGTGTAAGGGAGTAGGTTATGAGCTGTGGAGGACAGGTGGAGGGGGAAAGGTGAGGTGAAGTGTGGAAATGGTGGTTTTACAGGTGGGGGTATGAGGTGGAAGAAGAAGAGGGAAAACGGGGTACGTTTTATTTATTTACAAAGGGTGTGGGCCGGGTAAGGGTTAATGGACTGGGTTTGGGTTTTGGGTTTGGTATTTGGATTTAAGGGTATTAAGTGGATCCGTTTGGTTTGTAATATTAATAAGCCCAAGGACCAATCTTGTAACTTCTGAATTTTTGAGGGACTGAACCTGCAATATTCCAAAGTATTCACAAGGACTAAAATTGTTAAGTTAGATAAACCAAAGGACTTATTTTGCATTTTATTACAATTTAAAATACCCCGAGGACCATTTATGTAATTTTCCAAAGTTTAGGGGGTTAAATTGTAATTTCCTCAAAGTTATCAAAATAGTTCCAAATTGTAAATTCATGAATAGTACAAGGGTATATTTTGTAAAATTTCCATTTTTGAATACCCAGGGACCATTTTTGCCAATTTTGTAACTTGAAGGGTAAAAGTTGCCATTTTGTGTAAACTTTCATCCAGGGATCATTTGTGAATATTTTTTGTTTCCCAAGGACTTAAGTTGACTTTTCATTCATTTAAAACATTTAGGGACTAGTTTGACAATTTATGTAATTCCAGGGACTGAAAACGACAATTGTTGTGAAATTGATCATTTTTCACTTGTTTTTCAATCTTTTGTACCTGAATCACATAAAAACACATTTTTATGAATTTGTATCATTTTGAGAGTCATTTGTGTGTTTTTGGTTGTTTTTGTGGGTTTATATAATACAAACATATGTGTATTTAGACACATATCAAATCCCCCACACTAAACTATTGCTAGTCCCTAGCAATCTTTTATTAAAACTTAATGGATTTGAAAAACTCTTTACCAAAAGCCATCACTTCTGGAGTAGCCAAATGTTTTAGTTCAAGTAAGAACCTTGGTACACTGATAACCAAATGATTTTGAGCAAATCATAAGCTGTAAACGGATTTGATGTGTCTTTACCAGAAGCCGTTTGCTCTGGACTAGCCAACTCTTAGATAAATTATCAATATTATCTTTGGTGAGCTGATTACCAATTATGGTTTTTCCACTGCCTTTACCACAAGCCATAAACTTGCGGGCTAGCCAACTCTTCACTTTTTAGGATATGGTGAGTTGAATACCATACAATTTTGGGCAAATTGCAAGCCATAAACGGATTTGAGATATCTTTACCAAGAGCCGTTTGCTCCTGGATTAGCCAATCCTTATGTGGGTTAGACATGGTGGACTGATTACCATTTGCTGTGTTTAGTACATAGTACTTCCACTACAAAAAATTTTAAAATTTGGCCATTTTGGGGGAAAAAGGGACTAAAAGGGTACATTTATGATCAAATTCGCCAGAATTTCCCCCCCACACTTAGAAATGAATATTGTCCTCAATATTCAAAGTATGGAAACACAACAATTATTCTCTTTTTAATATATACAATTTTCTCAACGTTTTATAAATCTATGTACAAAATGTGGGGCACACCCCCACACTTAGGTGGTAGAAAGGGGGTAAGAAAAGTTAAAATGATTTGACGAGAAATTGGAGTGGGGTTCACTCACAGAATTATGAAGATAAAGGTAGGGAGAATCTTTTTGGGTTTTTGATTTATAAAAAGAAGGAAAAATATTTTTGGGTTTTTGATATAACAGAAACGAAAAATAAAAATTGGCTAAAAGGGAAACCTTAATGAGATTATCAATACATGAAACTGATTTAAACCTAATCTATCACATTCCAGGAATTATACTAAGCACAGTAAATCCTTTTTAGTGTAAACATGGTGTTTAGCCAAAATTTAGACCTAGGAATATCAAGATTAGGAAAATTGACAGTCAAATGCAAATCAAAGCACAGATAGATTTCACCCATAAAATCTTTTTGTATTTTATATTGTTTATATGAAATGAAGTATATGTAATTTACATACAAGGATAGGTATTTCAACAAAATACAAAATACAAGTCATAATACGTAGCACAGCCTCCCCGGCAGCGGCGCCAAAATTTGATTTTCTCCCGGACTACCCATCTTTTATTTCTCCGTCACACTAATCAACCGCTTGTGAACGGTCAACCGTAACAGATGATAAAAGGGCGACAGCCCGGGAGAAAATGCTATTTTTGCCAAGGATTAAAAATATTCTTGGATCGTTTATGTCCTGGTGAGGCGTGATATTCCACATACAATGACTTGTGAATGCTGAAATGATATAGAATGTACAAAAACAGGAATCTGATTGACTAACACTAGGAATGTGAATAGTAATAGCTCTGTCACAGCTACGTTGTTAAAAACGCATAATCGAAACCTAAAAATCTAAAAGATATACAAACGTACGTTTAACTAAAACGTAAACGTATAAAAAACAAAACGAATATAACTATAGTAGGGATTTGCATGTCTTAGCGACTTAAATGCAAATTAAAGGAAATAAAAGATAAAAATATTAAATAAACGCTATCACTATTTTTAAAAGTCGATGAACGTTTAAAACCTACAACTTAAAACTTACGTTTAAATAAAAATTACGTAAAACGATACAAATAAAACGTGAGTTTAATGAAATAAAAGGCCTACAAATATGAAAATGATATTTTTACAATCCTAATAATAAAAGAAAATAATTATAAAAAGAAAATTATTTTTAAAACTATTTATTTAATTATTATTAATTAAAAACTATTTCTAACTATTTATTAATAACCTAAAATAGAAGAAAATATGAAGTAAGGCTAGGAAAATAAAATTATGATTGAGAAAAATCTAAAATATTATAAAACTTATTTTAAAACTGAAAATTTATTTTTTACACAATTATTCTATTTATTATTAATTATTTACTTTTGTTAATCACTAAAAACTATTATAGATAAATGAATAAATAAAAATCTGAAACTAAAAAAATGTTACTATTATAAAAACTAAAATGTGCAGAGGAAAACTGAGAAGTGAGCTAGCCTAGGTGGATTATGCAATGAACTTGTCACAAAGGGAACCTCGGTTCGAATCCAACACACAACCTTTTTGCACTTTATTTTATTTTTGGATTTTTCTTTTTGCAAAACTACTTATAAGCTATAATATAGAACTTTATCAAAAACAACTTTTTTCAAAACTTGGAAATAAGCTCTGTGGGAGCTTATTTCCATAACAGTTGGCTTTTTAAGCCTAAAGCTTCTAAATATAAGCTGTCACTAGGTTAAAGCTTGGACTTTGAGCTTTTCTGTTTTAAGGACTAGTATATATACAGATATTATACAAGTTAGAAGAAAATGAACTTATAAAACCTATAAATAAGCTATACATGAGCTTATGAGTCATTCAGTTTAGCTTAATGGTTCATAGTGGACTCATAAGCTCACAATAAGCTTAAAAAAAACTATAAAGGGGAAATAAAAGGCAAAAGTATAAATGTACAGGTATAATAGGTGAGAATATACATCAATAAGCACTGAGAAGAGCTTATAAGCATGAGCTTATATTTTAAACAGTCAAGCCAAAGGCTTGACTTGGATGGAATGGAGGCTTTCAAAGAACCTGTAATAAGCTCCATACTTAAAAAGTAAAGTATAAAATATATTTGTACAAGTATAATATACATATATGAACAAGCTTGTGTACTGGAATTAACTTATAAGCTCAAAATAAGCAAATAAGCAATTCCTGATGCACTCAGTTCCAAACAGTCCCAACCATGGCCTGCAGCTTTTTAGTTGGCACAATTAAGCTCAGTGAATGAGCTTAAAAACCCAAGTTGTGAATTGGAGTTGCAAGTTATGCTGGTTGGCTTTCCAAAAAGCCCAAATTCACCTAGTGGGGTCCACTAGTGAGCTTGTAGTAAGCTTATGAAAATGCTATTATTTCACTGAATTCTCATGAATAATGAGAAATGGGACAACCAAAAAGCTAGATGCAGGCCATGCTTAACAAGTCAAAATCTAATTTAAGCATAGGAACCTATAGTCTAGTGGGTTAGCTTCCAAAAGAAACTAAAATCACCAGCTAAGTCCTAGGAATAAGCTTTTGGCTTGCTTATGAAGAAGCTATGAGTTCACTGATTTCTTAGTGTACTCAGTGAATTGGTGATAAGCACAAGCTCCTTGCAGACCTTGTTAATAAGATGCAAGGTGGAATTTAAGTGCTGGATCATTAAGTTGGGTAGATCAGCTTTACAAAAGACTAAACTACACAAGCTCACGACCATAAATGAGCTTATTAGAGCTATAGGTAATGGTGCAAGTCCAATCAGTTAGACTGTTGTGAGTGGGCAAACTATAAGCTCTAAAGACTTATCAAATAAGCTCATAAGAGCTCAACCAGCACTAAGACATTGAGTATGATAGATTGGCCTCACAAGAAGCTAAAAATCACAAGCTCAAGCTAAGTGGGGAACTTTTCATGAACTAGGAAAAACAACTCAACTTCCACTGTTTGCTTCAGTGGAAGGAGTAAAATGGAACAAAATAAGGATTTCAATTAAGCTATCTAAATAAACTAAAAACTGAAAAATAAGCAGACACATAAAGACTAGACCACAAAGGCTACATAAAGAAGCCAAATGCACAAGCTAGGGTCAAGTCATGAAGCTTATGCAAGCTCATGAACTTGACACCTAAACTGTGGTGCAGGGCATATTTAACAGACAAAGACTGAAAATAAGCTAGAAATTAAGTACTTAAAAAGCTGAGAAATGACAAACTAGTATTTTTATATTTTAATTAAGCAGCTATATTTTGAAATCCCAAAAGGATTAAGACTAAAACTTAACACTGAATCCTACACAAAATCATACATTTTATTCAAAAACGACTATATGAAAATTTGACTTTTTATAAGAACATGTAGTTTGACTAAAATGAACTTAGGATTTAATCTATGGACTGAATATGATATAATAAGCTGTAATAAGATGATATTAAGCTATGTTTATAAGTTTTAAGCTATTCCTATGAATTTCACAAGCTAAATCTATGACAGTAAACTGTGTATGCAGAATTAAAAGAGATTTGACTTTTAACAAACAAGGACTTAATATTATAACTAACCTGAGCTATTAAATGCTAATGAAAAATGAAACAATAACAAACAACTAAAGACATACACTGGAGGACTATTTTATCAGCAAATCCAAACATCCCTTTGATTATCACTTGTCACATGAACTTCAAAGTTTTGAATGATTCTGAGCATAAACCAGATTCCATACATTATATTATCACATATTAAGACTAATTGAGCATAAAATGTCAAGCACACAAGCAAGAAATACAAATTTGTCAAATTTATAATCCAACTGAGTAATTTCCAATTTTAAGCACAAGTGAATCTCAATGAACAAGCTACTTATATTATGCTATAATGACACTAAACAACAACATAGAAAAAGGAAAACATGAAAATCAAAGCAACTAAGACAGTGAAACAGTAAATTGCAAAAATTGTAAAAATGGCTTACAAATGAAAATAGGACTGAGACCAAGAACACATGGACAAGGTTACACCTATTAGCTTACCAATAAGCTCCTAATACCCATAGCATTCCAAATTCAACCTTGCTTCATCATCTTCTTCATGATCACACCATTTTTGATTTTTTTAATGATTTTCTCCATTTTTAGTATTTTCTGAATTTAAAGGTTATACTTGTTTAAATGAATCTAAAAGCTTAGTGAGCTTTTGTCAAGAGCTTATGCAAGCTAAAGAATCCTTAAAACAACTATATAACTTGAAATTAAAACGACTTGAGAAATAAAGAAAATAAAGCAAAACATGGAAATTAAAAGTAACTTGTAATTAAACTGGAAATAACATTCATTACACTAATTTGAGAAATAAAACAGCATTAAAACATTTAAAGACAATAATTTAAAGAAAGCTTTTAAAAAACTACACTACGTGAACTAAGGTAAAAACCAAAGTTAGTTTATTCTTTGTCTTCCTCTTGATCTTTATAGCATTCTGAGTTCCCAATAGCTTCCTTGTCAAATCCCACTTTAAATCTTGGCCTTTGATTGCAGATATGATCCTAGCCGTTTAAATTCACTTTTTGGCGCCAAAGTCATTGGGGTAACTTGCAGCCTGATATATTACAATTAAAGAACTTTGGGGTTTAGTGGTGACTAAGGGGGAACAATTGAGATATTCCTGAGCAACTTGGGGTGATATGGAAGAAAACAGAGGATGAGTATGGTTTGGAGGGAAAAAGTGGTGGAGATGCATTTATTATGGAGTGGGATAGGTTTGAGAGGTGTAGGGAGTAGGTTATGAGCTGGGAGGACAGGTGGAGGGGGAAAGGTGAGGTGAAGGTGGAAATGGTGGTTTTACAGGTGGGGGTATGAGGTGGAAGAAGAAGAGGGAAAACGGGCTACGTTTTATTTATTTACAAAGGGTGTGGGCCGGGTAAGGGTTAATGGACTGGGTTTGGGTTTTGGGTTTGGTATTTGGATTTAAGGGTATTAAGTGGATCCGTTTGGTTTGTAATATTAATAAGCCCAAGGACCAATCTTGTAACTTCTGAATTTTTGAGGGACTGAACCTGCAATATTCCAAAGTATTCACAAGGACTAAAATTGTTAAGTTAGATAAACCAAAGGACTTATTTTGCATTTTATTACAATTTAAAATACCCCGAGGACCATTTATGTAATTTTCCAAAGTTTAGGGGGTTAAATTGTAATTTCCTCAAAGTTATCAAAATAGTTCCAAATTGTAAATTCATGAATAGTACAAGGGTATATTTTGTAAAATTTCCATTTTTGAATACCCAGGGACCATTTTTGCCAATTTTGTAACTTGAAGGGTAAAAGTTGCCATTTTGTGTAAACTTTCATCCAGGGATCATTTGTGAATATTTTTTGTTTCCCAAGGACTTAAGTTGACTTTTCATTCATTTAAAACATTTAGGGACTAGTTTTGACAATTTATGTAACTCCAGGGACTGAAAACGACAATTGTTGTGAAATTGATCATTTTTCACTTGTTTTTCAATCTTTTGTACCTGAATCACATAAAAACACATTTTTATGAATTTGTATCATTTTGAGAGTCATTTGTGTGTTTTTGGTTGTTTTTGTGGGTTTATATAATACAAACATATGTGTATTTAGACACATATCAAATCCCCCACACTAAACTATTGCTAGTCCCTAGCAATCTTTTATTAAAACTTAATGGATTTGAAAAACTCTTTACCAAAAGCCATCACTTCTGGAGTAGCCAAATGTTTTAGTTCAAGTAAGAACCTTGGTACACTGATAACCAAATGACTTTGAGCAAATCATAAGTGTAACGGATTTGATTTGTCTTTACCAGAAGCCGTTTGCTCTGGACTAGCCATCTCTTAGATAAATTATCAATATTATCTTTGGTGAGCTGATTACCAATTATGGTTTTTCCACTGCCTTTTCCACAAGCCATAAACTTGCGGGCTAGCCAACTCTTCACTTTTTAGGATATGGTGAGTGAATACCATACAATTTTGGGCAAATTGCAAGCCATAAACGGATTTGAGATATCTTTACCAAGAGCCGTTTGCTCCTGGATTAGCCAATCCTTATGTGGGTTAGACATGGTGGACTGATTACCATTTGCTGTGTTTAGTACATAGTACTTCCACTACAAAAAATTTTAAAATTTGGCCATTTTGGGGGAAAAAGGGACTAAAAGGGTACATTTATGATCAAATTCGCCAGAATTTCCAAGGATTAAATGCTATTTTTGCCAAAGATCAAATTCGCCAGATTGTACGTTTTTAAAAGGGCGACAGCCCGGGAGAAAATGCTATTTTTGCCAAGGATTAAAAATATTCTTGGATCGTTTATGTCCTGGTGAGGCGTGATATTCCACATACAATGACTTGTGAATGCTGAAATGATATAGAATGTACAAAAACAGGAATCTGATTGACTAACACTAGGAATGTGAATAGTAATAGCTTGTCCCAGCTACGTTGTTAAAAACGCATCAGAAACCTAAAAATCTAAAAGATATACAAACGTACGTTAACTAAAACGTAACGTATAAAACAAAAACGAATATAACTATAGGAGGGATTTGCATGTCTTAGCGACTTAAATGCAAATTAAAGGAAATAAAAGATAAAAATATTAAATAAACGCTATCACTATTTTTAAAGTCGATGAACGTTTAAAACCTACAACTTAAAACTTACGTTTAAATAAAAATTACGTAACGACAAAAATAAAACGTGAGATTTAAGAAATAAAAGGCCTACAAATATGAAAATGATATTTTTACAATCCTAATAATAAAAGAAAATAATTATAAAAAGAAAATTATTTTTACAACTATTTATTTAATTATTATTAATTAAAACTATTTCTAACTATTTATTAATAACCTAAAATAGAAGAAAATATGAAGTAAGGCTAGGAAAATAAAATTATGATTGAGAAAAATCTAAAATATTATAAAACTTATTTTAAAACTGAAAATTTATTTTTTACACAATTATTCTATTTATTATTAATTATTTACTTTTGTTAATCACTAAAAACTATTATAGATAAATGAATAAATAAAAATCTGAAACTAAAAAAAAATGTTACTATTATAAAAACTAAAATGTGCAGAGGAAAACTGATAAGTGAGCTAGCCTAGGTGGATTATGCAATGAACTTGTCACCAAGGGAACCTCGGTTCGAATCCAACACACAACCTTTTTGCACTTTATTTTATTTTTGGATTTTTTTTTTTGCAAAACTACTTATAAGCTATAATATAGAACTTTATCAAAAACAACTTTTTCAAAACTTGGAAATAAGCTCTGTGGGAGCTTATTTCCATAACAGTTGGCTTTTAAGCCTAAAGCTTCTAAATATAAGCTGTCACTAGGTTAAAGCTTGGACTTTGAGCTTTTCTGTTTTAAGGACTAGTATATATACTGATATTATACATATTTGATGAAAATGAAACTTATAAAACCTATAAATAAGCTATACATGAGCTTATGAGTCATTCAGTTTAGCTTAATGGTTCATAGTGGACTCATAAGCTCACAATAAGCTTAAAAAAAACTATAAAGGGGAAATAAAAGGCAAAAGTATAAATGTACAGGTATAATAGGTGAGAATATACATCAATAAGCACTGAGAAGAGCTTATAAGCATGAGCTTATATTTTAAACAGTCAAGCCAAAGGCTTGACTTGGATGGAATGGAGGCTTTCAAAGAACCTGTAATAAGCTCCATACTTAAAAAGTAAAGTATAAAATATATTTGTACAAGTATAATATACATATATGAACAAGCTTGTGTATTGGAATTAACTTATAAGCTCAAAATAAGCAAATAAGCAATTCCCTGATGCACTCAGTTCCAAACAGTCCAACCATGGCCTGCAAGCTTTTAGTTGCACAATTAAGCTCGTGAATGAGCTTAAAAAAACAAGTTGTGAATTGGAGTTGCAAGTTATGCTGGTTGGCTTTCCAAAAAGCCCAAATTCACCTAGTGGGGTCCACTAGTGAGCTTGTAGTAAGCTTATGAAAATGCTATTATTTCACTGAATTCTCAGTGAATACTGAGAAATGGGACAACCAAAAAGCTAGATGCAGGCCATGCTTAACAAGCTGCAAAATCTAATTTAAGCATAGGAACCTATAGTCTAGTGGGTTAGCTTCCAAAAGAAACTAAAATCACCAGCTAAGTCCTAGGAATAAGCTTTTGGCTTGCTTATGAAGAAGCTATGAGTTCACTGATTTCTTAGTGTACTCAGTGAATTAGTGATAAGCACAAGCTCCTTGCAGACCTTGTTAATAAGATGCAAGGTGGAATTTAAGTGCTGGATCATTAAGTTGGGTAGATCAGCTTTACAAAAGACTAAACTACACAAGCTCACGACCATAAATGAGCTTATTAGAGCTATAGGTAATGGTGCAAGTCCAATCAGTTAGACTGTTGTGAGTGGGCAAACTATAAGCTCTAAAGACTTATCAAATAGGCTCATAAGAGCTCAACCAGCACTAAGACATTGAGTATGATAGATTGGCCTCACAAGAAGCTAAAAATCACAAGCTCAAGCTAAGTGGGGAACTTTTCATGAACTAGGAAAAACAACTCAACTTCCACTGTTTGCTTCAGTGGAAGGAGTTAAATGGAACAAAATAAGGAGTTCAATTAAGCTATCTAAATAAACTAAAAACTGAAAAATAAGCAGACACATAAAGACTAGACCACAAAGGCTACATAAAGAAGCCAAATGCACAAGCTAGGGTCAAGTCATGAAGCTTATGCAAGCTCATGAACTTGACACCTAAACTGTGGTGCAGGGCATATTTAACAGACAAAGACTGAAAATAAGCTAGAAATTAAGTACTTAAAAAGCTGAGAAATGACAAACTAGTATTTTTATATTTTAATTAAGCAGCTATATTTTGAAATCCCAAAAGGATTAAGACTGAAACTTAACACTGAATCCTACACAAAATCATACATTTTATTCAAAAACGACTATATGAAAATTTGACTTTTTATAAGAACATGTAGTTTGACTAAAATGAACTTAGGATTTAATCTATGGACTGAATATGATATAATAAGCTGTAATAAGATGATATTAAGCTATGTTTATAAGTTTTAAGCTATTCCTATGAATTTCACAAGCTAAATCTATGACAGAAACTGTGTATGCAAATTAAAAGAGATTTGACTTTTAACAAACAAGGACTTAATATTATAACTAACCTGAGCTATTAAATGCTAATGAAACATGAAACAATAACAAACAACTAAAGACATACACTGGAGGACTATTTTATCAGCAAATCCAAACATCCCTTTGATTATCACTTGTCACATGAACTTCAAAGTTTTGAATGATTCTGAGCATAAACCAGATTCCATACATTATATTATCACATATTAAGACTAATTGAGCATAAAATGTCAAGCACACAAGCAAGAAATACAAATTTGTCAAATTTATAATCCAACTGAGTAATTTCCAATTTTAAGCACAAGTGAATCTCAATGAACAAGCTACTTATATTATGCTATAATGACACTAAACAACAACATAGAAAAAGGAAAACATGAAAATCAAAGCAACTAAGACAGTGAAACAGTAAATTGCAAAAATTGTAAAAATGGCTTACAAATGAAAATAGGACTGAGACCAAGAACACATGGACAAGGTTACACCTATTAGCTTACCAATAAGCTCCTAATACCCATAGCATTCCAAATTCAACCTTGCTTCATCATCTTCTTCATGATCACACCATTTTTGATTTTTTTAATGATTTTCTCCATTTTTAGTATTTTCTGAATTTAAAGGTTATACTTGTTTAAATGAATCTAAAAGCTTAGTGAGCTTTTGTCAAGAGCTTATGCAAGCTAAAGAATCCTTAAAACAACTATATAACTTGAAATTAAAACGACTTGAGAAATAAAGAAAATAAAGCAAAACATGGAAATTAAAAGTAACTTGTAATTAAACTGGAAATAACATTCATTACACTAATTTGAGAAATAAAACAGCATTAAAACATTTAAAGACAATAATTTAAAGAAAGCTTTTTAAAAAACTACACTACGTGAACTAAGGTAAAAACCAAAGTTAGTTTATTCTTTGTCTTCCTCTTGATCTTTATAGCATTCTGAGTTCCCAATAGCTTCCTTGTCAAATCCCACTTTAAATCTTGGCCTTTGATTGCAGATATGATCCTAGCCGTTTAAATTCACTTTTTGGCGCCAAAGTCATTGGGGTAACTTGCAGCCTGATATATTACAATTAAAGAACTTTGGGGTTTAGTGGTGACTAAGGGGGAACAATTGAGATATTCCTGAGCAACTTGGGGTGATATGGAAGAAAACAGAGGATGAGTATGGTTTGGAGGGAAAAAGTGGTGGAGATGCATTTATTATGGAGTGGGATAGGTTTGAGAGGTGTAAGGGAGTAGGTTATGAGCTGTGGAGGACAGGTGGAGTGGAGGAAAGGTGAGGTGAAGTGTGGAAATGGTGGTTTTACAGGTGGGGGTATGAGGTGGAAGAAGAAGAGGGAAAAAGGTACGTTTTATTTATTTACAAAGGGTGTGGGCCGGGTAAGGGTTAATGGACTGGGTTTGGGTTTTGGGTTTGGTATTTGGATTTAAGGGTATTAAGTGGATCCGTTTGGTTTGTAATATTAATAAGCCCAAGGACCAATCTTGTAACTTCTGAATTTTGAGGGACTGAACCTGCAATATTCCAAAGTATTCACAAGGACTAAAATTGTTAAGTTAGATAAACCAAAGGACTTATTTTGCATTTTATTACAATTTAAAATACCCTGAGGACCATTTATGTAATTTTCCAAAGTTTAGGGGGTTAAATTGTAATTTCCTCAAAGTTATCAAAATAGTTCCAAATTGTAAATTCATGAATAGTACAAGGGTATATTTTGTAAAATTTCCATTTTGAATACCCGGGACCATTTTTGCCAATTTTGTAACTTGAAGGGTAGAAGTTGCCATTTTGTGTAAACTTTCATCCAGGGATCATTTGTGAATATTTTTGATTTCCCAAGGACTTAAGTTGACTTTTCATTCATTTAAAACATTTAGGGACTAGTTTTGACAATTTATGTAACTCCAGGGACTGAAAACGACAATTGTTGTGAAATTGATCATTTTTCACTTGTTTTTCAATCTTTTGTACCTGAATCACATAAAAACACATTTTATGAATTTGTATTGTTTTGAGAGTCATTTGTGTGTTTTTGGTTGTTTTTGTGGGTTTATATAATACAAACATATGTGTATTTAGACACATATCAATAATTCACCTTGTTATTGTAATCTAGATCAAGGTCTCACATAACTAAATTACAACTTCAAGTGTTTCATACCATTAGATGGCATAAACTTAAATTTAAAGGGTACAATTTTTGACGTGTAATCAAAACTTATGCATAAAGAAGCATGCATACAACTTTATAGCATAAAATTTTTGAAAAACTTACATGAGATTTTAATTGCTAAGATTTAATTCTACAAAGTTTTAATCGATGCGTTGATAAACTTACAACTTTGCACTAAGATGCTTCGTACATAGAATGGTTATACTAGGTAGCTCCAATCGAACTCACAGGGGGCAGAGGACCAGGTAAGCGCAAAGCATAACCTTAGACATCCATTCAGTGCGACTGTGCGCACTTCTTAATTAACCCTTTTATAGTTTGTTCTAGTGGGTGAGCCGTTCTAACCATTTAGTACAGTCGCATCAATCGATTAAAAGTTCAAGAATAATCCTTAGATAACAAATCAGTTTCGCCATTATTTAGTCTATTTAATTTTCTATTCATAAAACCCTTTTTGCTTACTAACATGTCAAAACAATATATAAACAAAAAGCATTTTAATAAAAATTAAACACACTCAAATAATATAAACATATAACTAAACAATTTAACATATGTAAAAACAATTAGCCACATACATAATTATTTCGATAAACTCTAATAAACAATTCTAGGCGTAAATAAATGCATCCATTAACTAGGGCTTTCAACTACAAGGTAGATGAGCCACATACATCGACAAGTCGATTGCGTAAGCCAAAGTTAATAATATACCAATTAGCACGTAACTAATTTTTATTAGTTATAATTGAGGTCTTCCCCAATTCAATAATTATCAAATAAATAGAACATGTGTATATCAACTAAACAATTTATAGCATAACAATACTCCATGGCAAAACATGCATGTTCCACCATGGATTCCGCATAACAATTATCACCCAAGATACGCATATTACATGGCACATAACAATTATTCATTAATAAACCACATAAAATTAGCATGCAATCCTAGGGTTTCTACAAGTTTTACAAAATTAAAACCTAATTAAAAAAAATAAGGGTAATTGAACCATAATAAATAAAATTAGGGTTTCGAATTCAAAACCCTAGAAACCATAAAAAGCATGCATATAATCATAAAGATTCATTTTTATGTGTTTCGGTAATTAATTACATCATATTAACGGCTCTTGATGCCATTGTTGGGTTTTACTAATCATAACAATTATAAAAACAAGTAAACATCATCAAAGCAAGCGCAGGGAAGTAAATAGGAATAATATATGTAAGTAATTAACCGAATAAGAAAACGCGCACCTTTTAGCAATTCAAGAATCAAACGGTAATTGAACAAGAACTAAAACCCAAAACCCTAACATTAGGGTTTATTAAATTCGACCCACACAAAAGTCGACCACCAAGATTACAAGCTCAAGCGTGCTGGTCCTTCGTTCTTGTACACACGTACTATTAGCGATTTGATGTGAAAAGCTAGTTCCTTGAATCACAAATAAAACCAAACACTTGTTTCTTGAGTTTGGAAAAATCGTAACCCTATGGGGAGGGTTGGAACCGATCGGCCAAAGACAAGAGAGAGAGGAGAGGAGGAAGAAATTAGGTTATTGGTGATCCAAGATTAGGAGAATAATGAATACAAGGGTTTGTATATATACATTCTCAAAACTTGGTGACCAAGAAATCCCACCTCCTTGGGTTGGGTAGCCCACGTGTGACAACCCGTACTTTCAGGTCATTTCTCGACACAATTCATGTCTTACAATTTCAACATTTATAGTAAACTTGGTTTACTTGTTTCAAATTCGCGTAACCTTTATGGTTTAGCGGCGAATTCATGATCATATCATCATGTACATTTCATATGGACTAAGATTAGTCTACATTTCATTCACTTCATTTGCATCACATTAATTCATTCATGAAATTTCCTTCACATTTAACGCGTATAATTTTTTATATTCAATAAACCTTATCGCGTGAGTTATTATTTTGAATATTTAACTTGTTACTTTCAAAAATGATCCCGACATATTTTTATACCTACATATAGTTGTAAAAACTATATTTTGAGTTTTCCTAGTGTTTTGAATTTATTTTGTACATAAATCGTTAAAGTTATATTATTACGACACTTTTCTTAAAAACTACTCGATAATTATTTTATCACCCAAATTTTACAAGGAAGGTATTTTTACAATTTTTATTATCTCATTACATTCTATTTTGATCTATTAAAAATTATTGTACCAAAAATCTACCATTTACCTTTTACTTATACCTTTTATCAATAATTGTTACAAGTATTTTACACAAGTTCATATGTAAAAAAAAAAAATCAAAAAAAAAAAAAATAATAATGTGAAACATCAAGCCCCAAAATCCGGCCTATGGAGGGGGACATTAAATGGGTATGGTTTATTAATTCATGTTTTACAAGAATACTTAAAGTCCAACTTCCATTATTATCTATACAATATATCATTTCAAAGTGTTAACACAAAAGTTCTCTCTTCCTTGTTTCTTGCTTCTAAACCCGGTCATCACATCAAGAGCACAAGGGATCACCTTTTTTTTATCAAGCTCAAGTTAATCACAATTAGTTTTACTCTTTATAAGGTTTTGAAATAAAAACCAAGAGTATTTAGGGTAACCTTGTTACTTGAACCTCATCATATTCACTTGTAGCTTGTTTCTTCATTTTCATGTTTCCTTATCATCTCATATGTATCTTTTCATTTTTGGAGCAAGTATGCATGATATGTGTTTATACCATTTTCATGATTTTAAGAGTTATATATATATATTTGGTCATCCTATAATTATCCCCATGGTATTCTTGGTCTTGATGGTGATTAGGAACCCATGACACCCTAAGAAGGTGTATGGTAGATTAGATTAGCTTTGGAGTTGATTTGAAGGGATTAGAATAGGTTTTGTCGAGAAAAAAATTTCGATAACTAGAATTATGTTCTGTCTTATTTCGATTTCTGGAAAAAGACAGTTGGTACGAAACTTTGGCCTTGATATTTAGAAAATATACTTTTAAACGAATCTTTTTGTGGCCTTTTGAACGGATAAAACGGAGTTATAACGAAGTCGTGGTGAAATTTTAAAGTTGCCGACGAAACGTTATACTTTTAGCAAAATTCAGCAAGCTGTTTTACTTTGTCGGGTCAAAAACGAGCCTTAAGACTTCACAAATTATTTCGACTTGTAAAAATATATTAGTTTACTTCGATACGAAGTAAGGACGTATAAACGTAGAAAACGGATTTGAAACACAAAGATATGCTCTTTTCATAAACTTGCCGTAACTATTATTTTCTGAAAATCTAATTATTTTACGATACAAGTATTTTAGTAGCTGTAAATCCATGTTGAGGACTGTTTTAACGAGGTTGTGAAACTTTTTGGAAAAAATGTCTTCTAGTAAAAAATCAAGTTCACGGCCATATTTTTTCAAAACAACAAAGCGTTTGTAAAGCGGGTTGTAGTAAATTAATACGGATGTTCAAAATTGGGCGAAACATCACCTTCGCTTGCCACAACAATTCAACAAAATCACTATCTTTAACCCTTAAATCTTTTATGATCGAGACCTCTTGGACGAAAACTGCTGAACTGAAACTTCTAGATATCGATACAAACTTTCCAAAACAGGAGTTCGTTCTCTATTTGCGACGACGTACACTGTTTTAAGACTAGTTTTCCAAAGCCATTTTGTTAATTTCAAGAAATTCCCACGACATTGTTTTGCGACGAAAAGTGGAAATTTCACCATTAATCATTATAAAACCATTATAGGATGACATTTTGGGTTTAAAACTTGTAAAGTCATTTTTGAAGGGTCAAGACGTCAAAAGAGAGTTTTCGACGATAAGTAATATTTTTCAAAAACTCGCAAATGGTATAAATAACATACGAAATGCATGCATAACATTACATTGCAACTCATACATATCATATCATTCGTAATAGGTCAGGTTAAAGCATCACATTTATACCTAGTGTACTCCTTTGCAATCATTCAGTTTATCAGTGAGTTCATAGCCCCTACTTTTATACGTTTTGAATTACTTTGGGGGAGTACATGCTCAACTATTTTCATTTAATATCATAAGTACTCTAAAACTCTTAAGGATTACCGTGGGTTTCATAGCCCCATTTTCAATTGTTTAGAATATTTGGGGGAGATACATGCTTACTATTTTTACAATACTTTAGAGTTTTTAAGGATAACTTCTATCATGATCACCATTGTTTCAAAAACTGGATGTTGTACTATATTAGTTGTACTTGTTTGTTTGGTATAGTTCATGTCGTATCAAGTCTATATAAGTTGCTACTGATGACATCGTCGTATAAAGTTCTATGTCAGTTGAATACTGATCCATGTCGTATAAAGTTCTATGTCAGTGCCTACTGATAACATGTCGTATAAAGTTCTATGTCAGTTTGACTATTGATACATCGTCGTATAAAGTATATATCGTTGGAAGGATACATTGAGTCTAGTCCTATTGATTAAGTGCTATTGGTCTACGGTGAGTTAGGACTATGTGAATGCATTTGACCATCATGTGTTGCACATAACTAGATAATGGGAGTGGGTGTGAACAAACGGTTGCAAGTTTTGTATGGGCGGAACTGGAACTGAGTTGGATTTACAATGCCTTTTGCTGCATACACGCTTTTGAAGGCTTTACATTTCAACACACCACCTCTATGAACTCATCAACCTTGTGTTGACACTTTTTAGATGTT